>CM046836.1:19530071-19890071 GCA_025618425.1 Heliocidaris tuberculata
TCCATAATAACTGAGTTTATAGAGTAGTATATCATGATTAATTGTGTCGAAAGCCTTGGAGAAGTCCAGGAACACCCCAACAGTTGTGTTCATACCTGTCAATCCCACTAGTAATCTTATTAAGCATTGTCAACAATGCATGTGTAGTACAATGTTTTAACACGAAACCCAAACTGCATCTGGTATACTAATTCGTGCGTATTTAAAAAACTTAGTTGTACGTACAAAAACAATTTTCTCCAAAACTTTAGATAGACATGTTAACGACGATATTGTCGGTAATTTCCTAACATCATATTGTCTCCCTTTTTAAAAATAGGAATAACTCGAGCTAATTTCATAGCTGTAGGGACAACTCCAGTAGAGATGGACAAATTGCAAATATAAGTCAGGGGTTTAACAGTTTCGTTTAAAGTTTTTTAATTAAAACATTACTATGGTATCATGCCCTGAACTATGTTTATTCTTTAACTCATGAATTATACCTGCAACCTCCGTCTCGTCTGTAGGTGAAAAGTATATTGAGTTAGGGTTAGGATCCTTAAGAAAATCTGTGAAATGATTAGAAGAGTCAGGAATGATACTGGCAAGATTTGGGCCAATACCGGCAAAAAAGTCGTTAAATGCATTTGACAATCTTTGAGGGTTTTCAATAATTTCCCCATCTAAACTTATTTTTGAAACCGAACACTTTTTTTGGGGTTGCCTTGTAAAACATTCTTAATAATTTTCCAAGTATTTTGTACGTCTGTTTTGTATAGGTCAAACTGGTTACAAAAGTACATTTTTTTTTTGGATCTTCTAAGTACACCTGTAAGTAGGTTCTTGTAATCAGTATACTTTTTGTACTTATCACATGGTTTTGAGATTGTTTTTAGATAAAGATTATTCTTCCTGTTGATTGAGCGTAAAATGCCTGGAGTGATCCAAGGGCATCTTGGAATCTTTTTATAGTCAGAACGCTTCTTTTGTATTACCGGGAAACAGCTATTCATTTTAGAAGAAACAATATTCATAAAAGAATCGAAGGCTTCACTAGCATTGTGTATACTGTAAATTACAGACCAATCAACCTTTCCCAGCTCTTCTTTGAAAAGATTCATATTATTTTGAGAAAAATCACGTTGGCTATTAATAGTTTCTGTATTCAATGCGGAGATGTTTTTAATTTCAAAATGCGAGAAAATAGGAAAATAGTCTGACAAATCTGAAAGAATTATACCGAAGAAATGGTACAACGTGCATTTGTAAATACGTTATCAATGAGAGTAGCCGAATTGCCGAAGATTCTGGTTGGCTTAGTAATCAATGGAAGAAAACCAGCAGTTAGTAGTAGTACATCCATAAAAGTTTGTACAAATATTTCTGTATCATACTTAAGAGATTAACATTGTAGTCACCGAGTAAAAAACATTTTGTATTTACCATGTGGGGGTGCGCTAATAAATCATGAATACAAGTTAGAAATTCATCATGAAGAGAATTGGGTGGCTTGTAGATGATTCCAACTAGAATGTTTTTATCACCTGGAATAATAATTTCTACAAAAAGAGTTTCTATAAAGTCATTCATGTAATTCAATTCAGGCCTCAACTTGTACTCATAATGTTGCGATATAAACAAGCCGACACCTCCCCCTCCTTTTCCTATTCTGTTGTTTGTATTCAGATCGTATCCAGGTAATGAATAAAAAGATAATTGGGTACTATTGGTAAACCAGGTATCTGATAATCCTATTATAGAGCAATTGAGTTTAGAATTCATTAGAAGGGAAAGAAATGCATCAAAATTTTTGTTGTTGCTGCGAATGTTGCAGTGTAACATTAGAAAATCATTACTTAGGTGTTCAGATGCAAGCTGTCTTCCCGTATAATAGAATGATGGTGTATGCTGATATGTATTATCATTTGGGTCAGAGACAGTATCAAGATTTTGACTTTGGAAATTCATGGATTGTACAACGGATTCATGAAAAGCGCTACTCGAGTTGTTAGTAAAGTTTGTATTCAGAACAGATTGAAAGGTGTCATACAATTCATCATTATCTAGGGTGTGAAAAGGAACATTTTCATTAGCAGTCATCATGACGGAATTATAGAAATCTTTTAAGAAATAGTTAAGGTTGAGGATGGAAAATGTAACATACAATAGAGAACTAAGAAGGGAGATGGTGTAAGGAAATGTGCAGAAAAACTAAAGGACATGACAACACATGTCATTAGAGACGAAAACACAAGAACAATCACATACAAACACGAAAGACGAGGAGAGATATGGACAATTGATAATCGGCGGAAGAGCATCTTAGCGATTTGCTAATTGACAGCAACCCGCTACTTAAATTAGGCACTTCACAGCAACCCGCTACAATACAAATGTTATTTTGAGAACACTCTTGTTCGGTATTTAAATGAAACCTTAGAAAAAATAACAAAATAAAAACAAGGGGAAAAAAGAAGAGAATACCATTTCATGCTCAAAGTTACGTTTTACAAACACCTTCGTCCCTTTTCCCCTGTATACAAGCAGAGACTCGTATTAAGTCTGACTTGCAAAGTATGACAAACAAAGAACTGTTACATAACTACATGGAGAAATTTTCTAGTGGGTAACCAAGGAGTAACCGGTTGTAATCAAATTCAATTATGTGCGTCCATCCTCCCAACACCAGCGATTAAACACAGTAAAGGCGCCGCTTAAAGGTTTTTTTTTTTAGGACTTATACAAAATGTTTAATATCCAAGCAAATTGTTTGCAACAATAGTCGTACAACAGGTTGATCAGCTCGTACATGTCATACCGCAAACAAATTTTTGCATTTTCAAACAGCGTTTCCCCTGTGAACCGCGCCGCTCACCTGCCACAAGCCACTGCATCCGAGCAGGCGGAATGCAACGTGCCATGCCCACGCTTGCCGTTACCAGGTCAGGCAAGGCATAATGTATGCTCGGCCTGAAATAACCCACTTTATGCACGCGCAGCTCGCACCCCGCCCAACCGGCACAAAGACTCACATGAGACGAGCGGCACGCGACAAAGACAGCTGTTGAGTGGATGGACGAACTAAGTCAGGTTACGTAAGACACTGTATTTGTTTAAAGGTATTTCACCCTGGATACAACCCTATCATAACAATGTCGTCATACCACGGTCATACAAACAGAGGAGATGCACATAAGTTATAGCATTCCTTAAACATGTAGGGTTCCCTCTGTTAATCGAGGGTGAAAACACATCGACGCCCGCACACAGCGACAACAACATCCAAAAACTGAGATTAATCACTCTGTAATCAATCTCAATTCCCGGATGCTGCCACCACTGCACACAGGCACCGAGGCACCTCCAACCTCGACCAACAGAGGGAAGAGAAAGGATTTAAATCTCATGAAAAATCTCAATTCCCTTCTTTGGGAGAAAACGGATAACCAGACAAACCTTGCCAATTACACCAAAAAGTCAGAAATAAATAGAATAAAAGCACGAAATGGTTGATCCATTCAGTCTAAAGTCGAAAAAAAAAAAAGAGTGAGGAAAGAATTTCATGTTTTTTTTTTTGGTTTTTTTTAAAACCTCTTACCAAACTATTGGAAACAGGTCAACAACTGCTAACTGGTAGATTTAACGGGTTAACAACTGTAAATAAATGTTAACTGATAGAGTTAACAACCTAAATCCTTATTTCATTATCAGTATATAATTCGTATTCACACCAGCATTAATCTTATAAAATGTAAAATGTGAAATGTGAAAACAACATACCATCGTGATTTCCATGTCTGCAGTAACAACAGCATTCAAAAATTAAAATTTCTCACAGATTGACTGTGAAGAGAAGGGATTATATATCAAGAAAAAGTTTCATCTCAAATTCCCTTGTTTTCAGAGGTCAAACGGATACCCAGTTAAACCTGACCAATTACACCAAAATCAGAAATAAAGTGAAAGCACAAAATTGATGTTCCGTTCTGACCGTATTCCGCTTACAGGGAAAAATTGTCAAGGAGGGAATTTCAGTCCCCCCCCCCCCCCATCCCCTTAAAAAACAAAACAAAACAAAACAAAAAACCCTTTCGCCAAACCATTGTAAACAAGTTAACAACTGTTAACTGGTAGAGTTAACAACCTGACTTCCAATTTGATCACCAGTACATAAATTCCGTATCCGTGTTCATTTCAGCATTAATCTTATAAAGTGTTGAAAAACATTACAATATGAGCCGTAATGCTTCATCGTCAGCCTTCATTGACATAATTCAAGTTACTTTATAAGTCATAGGAAAAGCAACCAACACTGGAGCACAACGGTAAATTTATATAACAATCCATTCTTAATTATATATTACCACCATAATATTTCCAGTAGTTCATGATCGCACACATATCTTAGTGTGTGGTGACTATAACTTTATAAGTAGATGTACACAGTATGCCTTCTTTTGAAATAAAATTATTGTTAATTTATTTGTAAACACATGAGTTATAACATTCCTTTGAGCATGCATGGATTTCCTGTTAACCGAGTGTTAAAAATAAGTCTACGCCTGCAGTAACAACAACATCCAAAAATTAACATTTATCACAGAGTGACTGGAAAGTGAAAGTATTTTGTATCTATCTATCATGATAAAAGCTTCGTCTCAATTCCTTTACTTATGACAGAACGGATAACCGACAAACCAGGCCAATCAGACCAAAAGCCAGAAAAAAATTCAGTAAAAGCACAAAATGGTTGTTACACTCTGACCATGTACAGTTAATAGAGCAAAAGGAAAGAAAAATGCAAAAGAAGAGATTTTCTTCTTCGTTTTTATTTCCTTTTTTTTTTTTGCCTTTTGATTAACTCCTATAAACAAGTTTACAACTATTAATTTTGGAGTTAACAACCTGATTCCATATTTCATCTTTAGTACATAATTCCTGTATTCGTGTTCATTCCAGCTTCAATCTTATAAAGTGTGGAATGACATTACTTTATGAGCCACATGCAATATACAAAAACAAACAAAAAATAAAACCAACTTTTGGGCACAAGGTACATGTCTCTCTTTTTTTTTCGTGAACTTCAATAGTTTAAAACAGTCATGAGGTAAATCGACAATCAACATAATTCCTCTTTAAAAATTAACAATCTTTTTTTGTATCATCAACCTAATAATGTAATTCGTACTAAGTCGTACTAACCCTTGTCTTATGCGTGACGACTATTAAATTGTGAGTAGATGTACTCTGTATGCCTTCTTGGAAATAATTGAAGTTATTATATTTGTGAACAGAGCATCAACAGCAGAAAAAAATGAAAGCAAGCAGCTATAGAATAAACGGAAGGCTACATCTCATTTTCCTGGTGAACTTTCCTTACTATGAAACTATCACAGAATGGCTCGAAATTCGACATAATTTCTCTTAGGTCAAGAACTGGTTCTCATTCATTTTTCCATTCCATCCACTTAGCCGGGGTTCGCCATTGTTGGGTCGTTTCCTCGTTAGCAAGACAACTTTTGTCCCAATCACTCTAATGCTTGTGGCGAGGTGTCGAGTCTTGCGAAGATTGTAAGCCGTGGCTGCAAGCCGACCTCTCTCTCGTTTCATACTTGGTGGAAGGTCGGTACGAATAGCGATACGTCGCAGTGGTGATCGTGATTCATCGTCATGACTTTCCCTCGCGCGGTGTGGTTGATCGAAGGCATGAAGGAGCTTGTCGCGATCACTCATCTTGGCAAAGCGCACAATAATGGGAGGCGGTTGGTTGCTAGGCCCCGGCGTACCGTTGCTGCGCGAAGCTGGGAGACGTTGAGCAATAACCAGTGGAATTTTTGTAGCCTCGTCATGTGATAGATTCAGGAAATGCAAGAATACCGGAGTTAGAGCCGCCTACACGTTTTCGTTGGATGTAGCACTTACACCATACACCAGTAGATTTTGCTTCATATCATGAATTTCAAGCTTCAGAAGCTTCTCTTCTATTCTTTCTTCACATTTTTTATTTCTTCACTCAAATCGGGCATCTTCACAGATTCTAGATCATTTAAGCGGTCTGACGCATCGGTGAGACTAGCGCCCAAATCAGAAACAGACGATTTAACTGTAGCCAATTCCCGTTTAAAGCCAGAAATTTCAAGCAGAATATGATCAAATCTCTCTTTAATCTGATTATTCAAGGACGAAATCATACCTCTCATTTCCGCCATAAAAATCTCTAGTTGCAAGGCGACAGGTGGGTCTGCGTGCTGCGTTGTCGTAGACGGGCTAGGGTCGGCGTTTGTGGCAGGTGGCGAGTCGTTGGCTGGGGTCGAGCTATCACTACCGCCTGCCACGCCCATTTCCTTCAAGTCGTGGTTTTCCAGTTTGTTTGGTCGATTTGATTTCCTTAATTGGTAGTCACTTTTACTCCTCGCACCCTGGGAAGTCATAATTACATCCAACTGAAAATAATTCCCGAAGAAGCTGAAAAATGCGTCGTTTTCGTGTTTGTTTCCTTGCTTGCTGTCAATACGTGACTCCTATCCAAACAGCGCCATCTTGATACATTGATTGATTGATTGACTGACTGACTGGTCTATCGGTTGATGTACAGTAGTGATGGTTTGATTGTTTATTGATTGATTGATTAATTAATTGATTTTTGATTGATTGACTGAATGATCTGAAGATTTTATTACGTACTTTTCTTCTTGACTGAATGACTGGCATGTGGATTTTGATGTTTCTGTGAATTGTGAATACTGTGCTTAGAAGATTTTAAAGTAATTACACTGACATTATTAATTCTCACCCATGCCTAAATCAATGAAATCATTAAAATAGTGATAGAAAATTGACACAAAATTCCTAGACTATCATAAGATAACCATATATTTATGCAAAAGGGCAATTTGTTTGAATGGGAGTACTTATTCGGACTACTGGTTAAGTTCCCTCTTCTTTCAATTGTTTATCACACTCTGGACAAAAACAGTCGGTGTTCACCCAAACACGAACGAAAACTTGTTTTGTTGAGACAATTGGGCATCTGTCGACATGAAAAAAAAAATCTTCTAAATATTTTGAAATTAAATTTTGACAGATTTTTCAAAAGTGTAACGTTTTCCTCTCTTCTTTTTTTTTTTTTGTTTTTTGTTTTGATACGCACTGTAGTGTTTGGTTGACAGGACCAACGATTTTATCGTTGCGAAAATTGGTGAGGTCTGATCACTGTTATCGTTATCCTTATCGGTACGTTATAATGTTCACAGTATTATCCCTATCATCATTATCGATGATGCCTGTCCAGCCCTTAAGAAATGTAAATATCGTGATTACTCTCCTTCAGAGGGTAAGGTAGCATAGTCCACATTAATATGTTACGTATTAATATAGATCACGCGATCAACGATGATATTCCGCTCTTGTATTTTCTCCTGTTTGTTTCATTCCTTGTTGCCTCACATCACAGCCTCCACTGAGAAGAGCACACGGGCCATGGAGAAGACAATAATCGAACATGTTGAATGTTGTTGACTGTTCCTGTGAAGGAGGGAAAGTTGCTTGTGCCATTAGAAACGACAGAGCTTCAGAGTGAGTTTCTAATTATTTCAGGGTGGTTTTTTTTTTCGGTTTCCACTCTACAATAATATTCTGGCTATAATACTATAACTCTTAAGTGTGCAGACATATCTCTTGCTGGGTATTCATTGACTATTCGGTATTAGACCCCCCCCCCCTTCCCGCGCACAGGCGCGGATCCAGATCAAGGGGCGCCGCGTACCCCCCCCCTCCCCCCCCCCCCCCCCATTACAGAGCATCGAGTAGATAACCACGTATCGTCTCTTAACGATAGTAACATTACAATTTGCATTTGAATTTGTATTCTTTAAAAGGGTAGCTTTGACAAGAGGATATATTAAGGTTAACATATTATTTGCATCACTGCGTATGATCCCGAACGTGCTAAAAATTAAATGACTGGGACAATTCCGGAATATAATCGCGCAGTTTTAAAATTGTATACCGTAAAGTTTTATCCATGCACTTAAACGTACAATCTCTGAAAATGAATCAAAACTCTTTCCTTTAGATACTAAATGGGGGGGGGGGGGGGGGGGGGGGGGGGGCTTCCGCCTTTCTGTCATGTATCTTCTCACTATGCATGCAAACAGTAGTAATGATACAGTTAACCTTGCATAACTCGAAGTTGCAGAAGTCGAACTTTCCCTCAGTCGAATAATTTTTTTTACCAAACTATGCAAACATGTGTTATTTACAAATCCTTAGTCGAACTTTGCACAAGTCGAACTATTTTTTGTGGTCCCAACAGATTCGACTTATGCAAAGTTAACATTATAGGCTACATTTAATACATTTATTTTAGTAGTACATTTATGCTTCATAGCCCTTTATACAGGATTGTCTGTATGATAAAGAAAACTTGATTAACCTTCTGTGAAAGAAGTGTATTAACATCGCCATCCAATCCAAATATGGCTCCCCTCTATATCCGCTAGTTAGTTCCCCAATGTCTGACTTCGAAATTATGCCCCAATTCAAGGTGTTTATAATAGGCGAATCTATTGTATATTTTTACACACTGTCGCGTCTACTATTTTGTTCGATAGTAAAAAAAGATATATATCCTCATCGAATTCAATCCTATTGATTTTTCTTCAGACCTGAAGGAGGTATAGGTAGAAACATGTCCCTACGAGACCAGGATATCCTAGACCTATCTCGCCAGGTCTCATACGACCAGCTAGACGACCTCGGTGTCGAGTTAGGCCTTACTCTAACGGAACTCCACAATCTGAAGAAACAGCATCGAGATGATACGGGGGAGGTCGCACTGAAGATATTGCATCAGTGGAAGATGAAGGATTCCTCAGGATCGGCAACCAAAGACAAAGTGAAATCAATCATAGAAGCATTGAAGAGCAACACGGCTTCAGCATCTAACGCAAAAAGTACATTCAGAACCGACCAAACTAAAACGCGCCACTGCTTCGGATCTGTAGATCTTATATGGCCTTCAATAACGGCAAGGAAGACGATAATCATGTCTCGTAATCAAATGGCTTTGCATTGAATAACTGCAATATTTGTGCTTTTTATTGTT
Organism: Heliocidaris tuberculata; assembly: GCA_025618425.1. Lineage (NCBI taxonomy): Eukaryota > Metazoa > Echinodermata > Echinoidea > Camarodonta > Echinometridae > Heliocidaris > Heliocidaris tuberculata. The sequence continues at coordinate 19,539,160 of CM046836.1, forward strand.
TGAAAGGGACTTTCGAAATTGGCTGAATGATATATATATATATATATAAATATATATATATATATATATATATATATATATATATCATATATATGTATATAAGTAGCATCATTGTTGTCTCCCGAGGTATATAATAGTTCATTCACATGACTTTCAATCAAGATAATGAGAGTTCGAATCCTTGGCCGAGGCTTATGCCCTTTGATTAATCAACAATGGCTACCTCGTAGGAAGTAATGCTGCGAGCGACGTAATGGTACTCGTGCTATTATAAAACGTTGGGTTCTGGTCATGCAACTGCATTGAGAAAGGTAGATCATGTGGTACATCAAAATAATTGTGTATTTTGAGGTTCTGAAATCATCGAAATAATAAGTAATTGACTACAAAAACTTCAAGTCGCTGAAAATCACATATAGAGAACAGTAGGTCAATTTCACACAGTAATAGTTATATGGGACTACATAATTTTATGCGTGTTCACGTGGCATGAAAGTTTGGTCTAAACTTTTTAATTTTTTCGAATATCAGGGCATTTGAAGAGCAGTCCGTTTCAGCTGGGGGACATTTATATTACGATACCCTTCCACACTGCATGAAAAGCATGAGAAAGCTTATGATTATTTTGCACTTTTTAAAGAACTCAACCTTTAAAGGGTACCAATCACCAAAAATAATTTTGCTCTGTATGTTAGAGGTTTCATGTCGTTAAACTATATTCAATATATGGGCTTCAAATATTAATTCTATAAAGAGATATTGCAATTTTAATTACATTCTCTATAAGCGTAAAAGCGACTCGTGAGTAGACTCAGGCCCCTAAAGCTCCGCCATCTTGTCGGGGTCCATTAGAAGGCCCGATAAGCACTTTGCATAATTCATGAGCGTAAATGCATGATTCATTTTGTAAGATGCTCCCCGAGAGTAGCATTTGTTTGTACGCGGTATGAAACACATTACGCGCATCAGCTTAGAGCATGCGCAGTAAGAAAGGTCAAATTCAGTAATATATGCATTTATGGTAATGTATTCATCGCTTCAATGTACAGATTCGGCGAATCAGCGTCGGTAATTGCTAATTGTGGCAGACGGCGCTCGGTCAATGCACTTTAATTGTAATCGATCTCCGAATCAAAATATATCGCTTTGCAAATTTGTAAACAAGTAAATAAAGCTAAAAATGTAACCGGACAGACCGAATCAAATCTAATCATGGATACAGATAATGTAAAAATAAATGTAAAGTACTTGACACGTCATCAGTGGAATAAGTCACCTTTCTTGTGATATAATTAATACCGGTGAATATATTCATTCAATATGCATAAAGGATAATGATAAATAAGTACATAAATGATACATAAATGTATAATGAAATTTTTTTTTTAAACTCTTGCAGTGTATGATTTTTTTTCAGGGATAATCTTCATTTGGGGGTGAGGGGATGGGGTCCTTTAGTTAATTGAGATTTTTTCTTTAACTTTTAGTTAGTCTTGATGTAAATGATTTTTTAAAAATAATATCAGTGTACGTTTATTCTTTTTTGGAAGGGATTTTTCCTCCCCGACTTTTCCTCCCCGACTTTTGCTGATATACTGAATACCGGTGCACTATTCATTCGATACGCATAAAAGATAATTATAAATAAATAAATAAATAAATGATACTGATATGTATAATGAAATAAAAAAGAAAAGAAAAGAAAAGAAAAGAAAAAAAAACCTCTTGCAGTGTAGGATTTTTTTCAGGGATGGTTTTCATAACAGAAATGATGATCTTCATTTGGGGGTAAGGGGATGGGGTCCTTTAGTTAATTGACGTTTTTTTTTAACCTTTTAGTTAGTCTTGATGTAAATGATTAAAAAAATATATATATAAATGTACGTTTGTTCTTTTTGGAAGGGATTTTTTAAAAATTAAAATCCACCACTAGCGTAGCTTTTCTTCCCATTTTTTTTTTCTTGCTTGTCAGAGAATTATGGAGGAAAACATGTGATCACCCCCCCCCCCCCCCCCCCCACTGAGCGAGTTTTGGAGAGCTGGCAAGAAGAAAAAAATACGGGTCCCCTTCAAGCAGAATTTTAGAATTTACAGTTTTGTATTTTTGTTTTGTTTTTGCTTGTCAGAGAATTATGGAGGAAAACATCTGATAACTCCCCCTACCCCCCACTGAGGCCACTGGAACACTCAAAATACCGGGAAGAAATATCTTCTAACTTTTAATTTGCATTTGTGAGTAAAATTTATATGTTACCATTCACTAGCATACCCAAGGGGCCCGGGGCAAAGGGGGGGGGGGCAGTGTGTCCCCTGACAAGTTTTGAAAAAAAAAAAGGTTATCTGGTTCCTGAACAAGATTCACGACCCCCCCCCCCCCCCCCCCCCACCCCCACTGAGCGACTTTTGGAGGGCTGGCGAACTATTTTCGGAGCTGATAACCTTTTTTTTTTTTTTTCTTTAATGCTTGTCAGTGAATTATGGAGGAAAACTGGACCCCATAAAATCTGATAACCCCCCCCCCCCCCGATCCACTGGGCGACTTTTGGAGGGCTGTGGGGGGGGGGGGAATTGTCGCCATTGATAACCCTTTTTTTTAACCCCTCTTGACGCCAAGGTCCAGATACGCCACTGTTGCCATTCCTTTCTAGCTTTCATGCCCGTAAGTCACCACTCAATCACAAGTCTTATACAATACCATTCATTTCCATCAACTTATGATTGACCATTCCAGTCAAAGCTTATTGTCTTCACTCTTCCTTTCACATACGCAGGGGTGTCGCTAGAGAATTTTGAATGGGGCAATAGTTATCGTGCCGAGAAAAAAAAAATCCCACAAATTTCCAACAATGAAAAAGTAAAAACTGAAGTTTATATTTTTATATATTTTTTGTCATGCCAAAATACTGACAGTTTGAAACATTACAAATATTAAGGTGTATTACCATCCCGCCACCCCAGGGGTGCATCCAGGATTTTGTAAAAGATGGGGCACACATTGCAGAAAATTCTCTGACAAGTTGAAAAAGGTAATTTCAAAGGAGGCGGGGGAGGGGGTACAATCTTGAAGTTGTATACTGAAGGTATGTCACTCTGTATCAAGGGGGGCATGGGCCGGAAGTGCCCCCTAAATCTGATACTGCCTTTTTCCACCCCCACCCCCTCGAGCGATACCACTGCTTTTTCTCTCATTTTTTATCTTTCTCATTCCATTCTAACTCTGGCTTACCTTTCACACAAACTTTGCATTTAACATTTCTAGTTATGGAACCCCTGCCCCCCCCCCCCCCTTTGAATACTCTATGTAAAAGTATATCACATGAACATTACCACTAAAATGAGAATTCAAGTTAGAATTAAAAAGCTCTCAGAATATGTAAATGTTAAAGGTAACTAGATAGATGACTTTCCATCCCCTTAACATGATGAAAAGAGATGAACTAAATCCTTTGGTTTTTTTTGTCTATTTAATAACAATAAATATCAATTCAAATAACAAGTTTATAATTTGAAAAAAAAAAAAATATTGAAATTGCACATCCTTGCAGAAGTCTAGTGGTAAGTCAAATTTTCATATCACTTACTAGTACAGTATATCACTGAATGAATATTTGGTTTTTCTCACAAGTTCTCAAGCAATATGCATATCAACTGTTTCATTCTATTATACTGTTGAAATGGTCACTGACATAAATCAAATCTAGGTTTTGTTAAATTTCATTCAGCTGACGGCACTTATTTTTTAGAATTTCAGCAAATGCAATATTCAAACAAAAATCCTCCAAATCAGAAACCCTTGTTAGGGATATCTGTATTGTTTTATTCTGAATGAAATCGCCAACTTCATTGCATGTATCCACTCGTGAGACTGCTGATCTAGCTTACAGGAATGAAGAGCTGTAGTGGTAATCCGTAAGTCTGTTGAATGAAAAGAGAAAATAGAACAAATTAAAAACTATTAAGGTCGTAAACAATAAGAAAGGACTGCAATGTGCCAGATATGTATATATGCATGACTCAAACAGAGTGAATATTGCTTGATAAAAAGCTATTTTACCCACATTCATTAAAATTAAGTTCTTTTGTAAGCATGAAAATGGAAATGATGAATCCTTATAAAAATTAAGTAAAATTCCTATATTTGACTAAAAATTCTTTTTCAGGTGAGAGGGAAAGGAAATTACAATAGTTTTAAATAACTTGCTTCCTCTTCAAGTTGTGTACTACTGATATAGGCCTATTATATATTTTTTATATTGATATATTTTTTGAAAACTTTTTTTTTTGTGGGGGGGGGGGGTAATTGCCAAATTTAATTATGCACAGTAAAGGCCTACCTCTCCAAGCTTGAGCATGCAGGTCAGTATATCTGCTCTTTGTTCATTTCTCTGGATTGTGTATCTCAATATTCTTTCACCATCCATTGTAAAGAATCATGCTGTGTAAAAAGAGGATAAATAAATAAATTTATAAGTGCAAGTATAAATGAAAGTAATTTAGAGGTACACAATATATATTTCACAGAAATACTTGTACTCCACTAATTGTGACTTTTTTTTTAAATCTTCTCAAACATCTAAATACATCTAATTCAGATCATAGATCAAAGCTCAAAAGAGACCGTTTTCACAGATTGTATTGTGAATAAATGTGAAGTGTAATCTTCTCTTTCTTTTCCATGCTTACACACAATGCTGGGCTTTGTTGGTAATGGTTTAAAATGTTTGCATTAAGGACAAGCTATTAAAAAATCAATGGCAACTAGTAAGGGCATCTGTAATATGCTTTTAACTAACACATTTAGGGACCCCTGGAAGCCCTAATTGCTTCTATAGTTCATTTCCTTGTTTCCTGTTAAATTACAATATTTATGATAATCATAAAATGATTCAAATTACACTTTACATGTATAAGCATATAGATACTCAGGAAATGTTCTGTAAACTTACCTGTAATTTAGGAAGACTAGATTTCTGCTTCATCATGTATGGTCAGTTTGCATTTGCGCAATGTTTGAATAACATTTCTTGGGTTCCTTTCCATTTTGATCTGTTAAAAAAAAAAATAATGAAAACAAGAGTTGTCATTTTTGGGGGGTCTTTCTTGTTACAGTCATAGCTACATTGATAATAATTGTTTTTATCAGGCAAATAAATTCCAATCCATTATTTTTCAAAGGTCAAAATTCAATAATCATCAGCTATCTTATGTTTATTAAGGTGCATTCAAGCTACATAAGTTTCTTGGAAAGAAAAAGAAACAGCCTCAGCAACAAAACTTTCTAGTGACGTGTGTCTGAAATTTTGAACAGGGATCCCTAAACTGGCTTTAACAACCAGACTGAATTTTTGCCCAAAATACATTTGCCTCCACCCCCCCCCCCCCCAAAAAAAATCATATTCTATCAGACTCCAGTTAATTTAAGTCAGTTTAATTGACCAAATGGCATGAATTGAACCAAATATAGTAGATCCAAGTCTTTTAAGAACGAAAAAAAGTCAGGCGTGAAAGTGAAGTTGAACAGAGTTCTTATTAAACATGGTTAGAGATCTAGATCTTCTTTGACTTTGTCCCCCAAGGCCAAGCACAGCTTTAGCCCTAGGCCTAGCCAAGTCTACATCTACTCAAGATAGACTATCCTTCAGACTTCGGTTTATGGAATAAAGTTCCAACAAATATTCAGAGTTCAAAACAGTAAACCTCGTGTAACATTAATGATTTTATATCAGCACTAATTCATATCTTATCAAAATCATCGATATCGTAGAATCCCACCACACAGTCACAGATTCCAAATCTAACGTTAACCGTAGTCTCGTAGTTGGACTAACGAATACGCTTGTGTGCACCATACAGATGAACAACATGAGGAAATTAAGCTTATGGTTATGCAATACAGTCTATCACCATTTAGAGTTTAATAACGTTAGATCTGTTTAGATCTTCTTAGTAGATCCAACTTGTTTGCATGTATTGAATTTTTGACGCTGTCGAAATAGCCACCGCGCCAGTGGCTGAAACTGACCCGTGACTGCCCGGGTAGCTGTCATGAGCCGCAGCGTGTGAGGACAGCGATCTCCGTGTCAAACTACATCTCGACGATAAATTTAGAACTGTAATTTCGAGAGAAAATTGTTTCAATCCTTTTTCAACACAACTCTTGTGAATCCTTTTGAAATATAAATAAATTATCGTAGATCACCTAGAATTGTACAAGTTATTTTTATTAATAAACTAAATGTACGAAATTTAATGATAATTTGACCTCTACTCACCTTGTCCTTTTGAACTAACATCTCTCATTTCGTGCGGATGACGTCTGGCATATAATCTGCATAATTAATAGGTCTTGAATTGACGAAGTTGAGGTCAAGTAAATTTTGATCGATACTATCGAATTATGTACATATTCATGACCTAGCATCCAATCAAAGTTTCACAATAAACTGACACGCACAAGAAATATGAATAATGCAACGTATCGGGTGCTTATCGGGCTCTTCAAATGATCCGAAAGAGGCGGGGCCTAATTCCATTCGCGTAATGATTTCCGCGCGTGCTGCTTTCCGTCTAGTAAATCTATTATACGTCTATGAGTAGACTACTCAACGCACCCGTACGCGCTCGCCAAGATAAAGGCTCGCGCGGAACCATAGACAAATTAAAACTCGGAGTTCGGTTCCGCGCGAGCATTTTCATGTTATCCTCTATTTCCTTCATACTCATTAACTGTTGACCCATAGAATACCAGACATAGTTCTTTGAGGTTGATTTTATACTTTCTAGCTGTACACAAATTATTTTTTCAGGTGATTGGTACACTTTAACCCCACCCAACTGGGGCATGGGCTTTGGTAGTCTGATACTGTAGCATGAGTACCACTACGTAGGTGTTAATGAGCCTTATACAGTAAGGAAATAATTTACAAATGTATACATACATTGTGTTTGATTTACCCCTTTTTCTTGTATCGTTGAGACTATGTAAACAAAATCAGGAGCCATTAAGTATTAAAAAACATTACGAAAAATTTATACAAATCGTCACTGAGGCCTCAGTGTACAAAAGCCGCATTTGTACAGGTCTCAGTGACGGTTTATGTGAAAAGCCGACTCTTACCGTGATAATCTAAGGCCTGCCGATGTATGATCACAGATTGTATCGCTGGGATTTCAACTATAGTGACATCAATTTCCTATTCTTTTGTAATTAATTTAGAATTGAAGAAGATGATAACGCCGAAGCTGTCTGTCGACGAATGCAGAGGAAGACTAGTTGATCATTACATAAGAACGGGGAAGATACCACTAAAGCCCTGGGACAGAAGCAACTACACAGACTTCAAAGATCTTCATACGAAAATCAGCCTACTCGTCGAAGACAAGGGCGAGAGAGGAGGAGAACAAACAAAGCATGTACCACTGGCAGGCTCTATCAATGATATCTTCAGGACGGAAGTTGACGGATCTCTTCCCACTCGCATCCTTCTTCTTGGCGGAGCTGGTCACGGAAAGACGACAGCAGTAGCTAAGATGGCACATGATTGGGCTACTAAAGAGGATGATTCTCCTCTTAAAGATGTACCTCTCTTGTTTGCCTTGAAATACAGACGAACGGGCAAGAGTACATCCCTTGGAGAGGCCATCGTGAGTCAACTGTTGGGCCGTATGAAGGGCGTCACACCGGAAGAGATAGAGCGGTTCATCGGTGACAATGAAGAAGATTGTTTCATTCTTCTTGATGGATACGACGAATTCAGTGGATCCATGAGCTCCCCGGATCCTAAAAGTAGTCTGGTTGAGCTTACTCTTTGTCAGCGCTTCTTGATGTGTCGGGTGTTGGTGACGAGTCGCCCTCATTGCCGGGAGGAATTTAAGATTGAGGACCTCCGCTATGTCTATGCAGTGATGGAAGTTGAAGGGTTTGCAAAAGAAAAGTCAGAAGAATACATAGAACGTTTCTTCCGGTCGAACCCACCAGTTAGTCAACTTCTGAAACACTACCTCGCGAAAGAGACTGACATTAAGAGCTTGTTGAATATACCGTTCTTCTGCATGGCCATTTGTACGCTGTGGCAGGGTGGGTTATTGCAGTCGGTCCATTCTAAACCATCGATCTTGGATAATCTGCTGATGTATTTGATTCAGCATGCTCGTTCAAAAGGAACTCTGAGTGGCCGATCCCTGCCTGGAATTCTTTCGGCAAAAGAACTGAAGTCATTCATATGCAGTATTGGAAAGGTTGCCTTTGCAAGTTTTGTAAGTAATAGCGACAGGGTAGTTTTCACGTTAGAGGACTTTGACGAATGTCAGGAAGCACTTGACTTGGCTGTTCATATTGGACTCGTTTCTCAAGAAACTGAATTGGAAGGACCTATTGCCTGGTTCGAACTGCCCCCGACTCGTATCGAGTTCTATCACAAAATTGCACAAGATCATTGCACTGGGATCTATCTCTCAAGCCTCACCACAACAGAATTCGAAAGGGAAATGTTTAACCTGGATGATGGAGTAAGCAAGCAAATTGAAATGATTAATCTACTCACATTCGCGTCGGGATCGTGCAAGGAGGATTGTAAGACTATCATTGGAGAAATTTCATCTAGGCTTCACATGTATTCGCCTAGCATAGCCTTTCGCCATGCAGTACGGACTGTTCATCAATCATTACTTGCTTAGATAAATAGCGCAGAAAGTCGCAAGTAAAAGAAATTCCCTCTAGAATCCAGCATGGCAAGTTAATAATATTTTCTTGTTAATGACAAAGCTCTTTTATGGCGCTGCAAAGTGCTGTAATGTAATAAGGCCCGTTGCACATGCACGAGGCGTCATTCGACTTTGTCATTACCTTGCCTAATCAAACTTGTGCTTTGACTAGATCTGTTCACAAATATATTCATATTTTGGGCATACTTTGAAAACAAAGGTTGTTCTTGACAACCTGAAAACAACAATTAATGTATGCAAACTGGATTCCAAGTATTGTAGTTCATTCATTAATAACAGGTTAATGGAATACCTCGTTACTATAGTACCCCAGGAAAGAAACATCCATAAATTTGAATAACTTTGTGAACAGGTCTATTAGCACAGACATCAGTTATTTAACACAGTGCTTTCACTGTTCATCACGATTTGTACGATATCACTCTCTCATGGTGCGCCAAAGGCCGGGCCAATCGCTGACGCAATACCCCGTCAGCAATATTAATGACGCCTCAAGTGCAACGGGCATTATCTGCAAATTCAAGCATGCTCGTACGGTGGGGTTGGCTGTCGTTCTTGCCCGAGTATCAGCTTTCGAGAACTTATCTTTTGCGAGCGAGTAATAATGTTTTTGTTGTTGTTGTTTGTTTTTGTTGTTGTTGTTGTTCATAACGTTTAATGTAACTTCATCATTAGAGTATAGGTAATATAGTCGGGAAACTATGTGGTCTTTTTGTAATTTCTATATATTGCGTCATATACTCTAATGATGAGGTTACATAAGATCATAATAGGTAATATACTACATGTTGTATAGAAATGACAAAAAAAGACCACCTTGTTTCCCAACTGTGAGGTGATAGCACCGGCGTAAATCCGGTTCAAGGAGTGGGGGTATGATCGCAATATTGAGCGGAAATTTCCAAAGTTTGGGGGCACCAATAATCAAGGGCTATTTCTGGGGGGGACACCTACAACGGGAAAAATATACCATCTGCAAACATTGGCATATATACTCTACATTGTGATTACATTTATAGGGATTTCAATTATGTTTCTCTCTTACATACTCTGATATACTTTATTTAAGCATCAAAGTTTGCAGTTGGGTTTGATGACCTACATGTTAATGTGCGAGCGAGCGAAGCGAGCGAGCAATATTTTTAAGGTCTGTGAGACTGCATGGTGATCAATAACATCTTATAAAGAGGAAAAACCCATTTCTGAAAAGTTTTTAAACAGTCTCGGCATGAGAGACTGTAAAGACCTCTAATAAGTAACATAACTATATCAAAAATTAATATAAATGTGAGCGAGCGTAGCTAGCGAACCTTGACGACATTGAAGTAAAGTTGCTCTAAATGGCTTTAAATTAGGGGCATAACTTATGGAGGAAGAAAAAAGGGAGCCCTTATCAAGAAAAAAAATGGCACTTATCAGAAAAGAAAAGGAGCAGGAATTTTTCATATTAAAAAGAGCAATTTATCAGAGGATGAAACATGAAGTATTTGCCGCACATGAATACCGGCACTTTACAAGAGGTGAAAAAGGCACTTATGAGAATGGAAAATGGGCATTTTTTTGTAAAGGAAGAGGGGCTCTTATCAGAAGGAATAAGTGTACTTCTTAGAAAGAAAAGGAGCCCGTGTCAAAATGAATTAAGGGGAACTTATCAGAGTGTAAAGGAGCACTCATCAGAGATGAGTGACAAGTGTCATTTAGCAGAAGGCGGAAGGGGCACTTGTCAAATTAGTAAGGGCACCTCTCAAATTTGAATAGAGCCATTGCCACAGGTGAAAAAGCACTTATCAGATGGAAAGGGGTAATTTTTGTATCTGAAAAGTGAGAATGGAAAAAAGGCTGTTATTTAAAGGGATTAATATGTACATTTGGTGCAAATGATTTGTAAGGGAATTGTCGAAGGAAAGATTTTATGAGAGGTAAAGGGAAGAGGCTCGTTTTTAGAAATAAAGTAACTGGAGCATTTATCAGAAAGAATAGGGGCAATCATAAGATTGGAAAATGGGCACGTGTCATAATATAAACGATACTTATATGAGGGGAAGGGGCACTTCTTACAAAGAAAAAGGGACATTTGTCAAGGAAGAAGGCGTACCTCACAGATTTTAATAGGCCTCTGGCATTATCAATGCTAATAAAATCAAATTGTAAGAATGTGGAACGGGGAGAATATAAAGGAAAGGGGGCACTTATCTGAAATAAAAGGAACACTTTCCTATATAAAAGGGGAAACTTCTAGGATACCCAAATTCCTGAAATACTGGGAACACTGTAGCCCCCCCCCCCCACCCCCACCTCCACAGTGCCTGATTTTAAATAATCCTGAAATTTCTCTAAAGAGTTGGTGCGTCATTCTGAATCCTGAAAGAAGACTCATGAACTTGTAGAAGATGTATTAGATAGACTGTCATTTTGGAGAATGCTGTACAGTCCCGAGAAGTCTCCTCGTGTCCTCAGCATGACGTGAAAATATATGAGCTTGTTTTCTATACTTTGTTTATAATACCATGTTTTATTAGGCCTACATTTTGCATTAACTGTGCATTAAAGAGGCAGGGATGAAAAGCCCATTTTTACGAACGGAAAATATGTTAGTAATGAACATGGATGAGAGATTTTGATATGTAAAATCGGAAATATCGGGACATTCAAATCATATCTTTAGCATATTAATTGCATTTTAAGGAATGATTTTCACTTCTATAACAGTCTTTTATATCAATTTTATCAATTTTATCATTCGATGCGAATGATTGATATAAAAAGTATTTCTTCCTTGAAAAGTGGGGGGTATATTTGTACAGGCCACCCCCCCCCTCCCGAAAAGTGTGTGTGTGTGTGTGTGGTGGGGGGGGGGGTATATATACCCCCATCCCCCTGGGATTTACGCCAGAGGGTGATAGTTTCCTGAATATCGATATAGTTTATCATTCTCAGGAGGCTGCAGTCGGCAGCCCCTTGCCCCTCCCCCGCCTTGTACGCTTAAGAGTTTAAGAATGACAAAACAAAGAATGATTGGCAAGATTACATAATTTCTTTGTATTCATTTATTGCAAGGGATCGGTATACAACTCTCTTAATAAGTACATGATATCAATTTAACAAACCAAGTCATGTATCTTTTATAATTTGTCACCCCCCCCCCCCCCAATCTTTCCAGTTTACTTTTCTCAGAAGTGATGATTTTAAAAAACATATTTTCTCTTAAGTGATGATGTCGTTGTTGCAATTAGAATTTATATATATATATATATATATATATATATATATATATAAGAAGAAGAACACAGTAGAAAATCTTATAACGGCGTTCATTGGTTAAGCACATAAAAGAGGATGCGCTTAACCAATGAACACCGTTATAAGATTTTATGTCTAATGCTTAGCAACACACGCGCACCTTAATGGTTGTCATGATCACGCTTAGATTGCGTTCGCTTATAATAAACAACATCTTTGTTATTATTTGTATAATCTCGCATTGTAAGTTTTTATCCCTGAAAAAGAGGGAGGCCCCCGAAAATTCGGATCGAATAAATTTCAGTTGGCAATTAATGCATTTCTACTGTGTTCTTCTTGTTTATTAATTTTGCCAATACATGGACTATGATCATATATGTATATATATATTTATATATATATATTATATTATTTATATATATATATATATATATATATATATATATATACACATGTATATACACTGCCCTCCAAAAGTTTAATCACCCACAGTTTATTTATCATCAGATATGTTATACTGCAACAATTTGGTATCAAACTGAAGAGTAGACATCACCCTTCAAGTTGACAACAGTTTAACATAATTATATGTAAAGCATTTCAGGGGGTAGTCATGCGTTAAAAAGGGAACCTAACCCCCCAAATACCATTTCCAGCAAAATAAGAAGGTCACTGGTTTGGTCAGTTGCTCTAGCATTTTTGCCCTTTCAGCATTCTACAAAATCTGACCCTCGTTTGTACTGATTAATATTACAAATTTGTTGACTGATATACAATAAACTATACTCATGCAGAAAAATTTTCAACTCAGAAACACATCAACATTTTGGGAACACCACAATGCTTTTTGGTTGTCTTTTTTCATGGGAAGTCATATTCTTTGCATTTGTGTATACCCTTCCATGACAAATAACGACTAAATGAATAATGCTATGTCATGAGATGTACATTTATTAGGTGGTCTGTCGTAGACAGATCACCTCTTAATTTCGTAAGAATTTTCTTTATTATTTATTTTTTTTCTCCCATTTTTTTGTGGTCACGATTGCTCAAAATCTGTTCAGTCAATTTCCCGTATCTTTTTCAAGGTCATTATTTTATCGTGATGTCATCAGAATGTCTTTCTATGCCTTCTGGAGATGAAAAAGTATTGTCTTCCAGCAGGACAATGACCCCAATAATTGTTTAAGGCTTTGCTAAAACTACTGAGCAAAAAGAAGAGAAAGGGCCCTGAAAATCATGGATTGGTCACCCCGATAGAGCTGATATGGGAAGAGCTGGACAGGAAGGTCTGATAAAAATACCCAGCAAGTGAGCTTCATCTTCTGAAAGCACTGAAATACATTTTCAGTGACTACCTTCACAACTACCTCCACAAGTTTGTCTTCCAGCAGCAAAATGACCCCAAACATTCCTCACGGCGCAATGCAAAACTACCTTTAGAAAACAGAAGAGAAAGGAGTCCTGAAAACCATGCTATGGGAAGGGTTGGACAGGAAGGTCCGAGAAATATGCCCAACAAGTGAGCCTCATCTGTTGGAAATTCTTCAGAAGGCATGGAAAGACATTTCCCGTGACCGTCCTCCACAACTAATTCTACAATTTGACCAGCTGGATGCCCAGGACATGCAGGATGTGCCGTGATGTTGTCGCTACCATGCAGGGCCGGGTTCTTTGATGAGAGCTATTCATTATCCGAAAAGTGATTAAATAAACCTTTGAAAAATAAAGAAATGTGCACCTCAACAAGTTATTATTAATTTAGGCATTATTTTCCTTGAAGAAGTAACACAAATGCAAAGAAAAAAAAATAAAATATATGATTTTCCACAATAAAAAAGCAGGAAAAAAAAGCATTGTGGTGATCCCCAAATATTGATGTGTTTATTAGATGAAAATATTAGTTTCCTGCATGAGTAAAGGATTGATTAATGTATATCAGTCAATAAAATGTTTAATATTCAACAATACAAACAAGGGTCAGATTTTGTAGAAAGCCGGAAAGGCAAAATGCTTCCACAACTGACCAAACCAATGACCTTATATTTTCCACTAGAAACGATACTTTGGGGGATAGGTAAATACTGACTATTGTATACTTTGCATAACTCTTTACATTGTGTTAAAGAATTTACTTACTTCTGTATACCTGTACATTCTAGTTATTTCAGTATCGAAACTTAATAAAAACAGTGATCTGCCATAGCCAACATACTGTTCTTATTTGAATCAATAAGCCCTGCAGCTGCTAAATACAATATAAATTGTATCAAATATAATCAGTGGTGTATATACGTTCCTAAACATTTGATAGCTGGAAATCCCCAACTGAACTCACCCCTTCTTAATCCTATTATCCCCTCCCCCTCTTCCCGCAAGTCAACCCCCTTTTACTACTTATGGTTATGAACTAAATATTTTGGGGCTTCAAGCAAATTAAGCTATGCTTTAATAGGCTGTAGCCATTCTGTATCCTCACTTTTAATACACGATTGTACTCGAGCTATGTTAACTGTAAATACGATTGTCTATACGCTGTATGTAAATACATTGCCAATTATTGTTGTATTAAATGACAAAGTAATCAATAAATATTTTCCCTATTTCTCCTATTTCATGAGTTGCCTTATTGTTTGAAATGTATATTTTGGTAGGCGTTGAAACAACTTTCAAATATTTAGGAAATGAGAAGATAAAATTATGTCTACACTACTGAAAGCATACTCTCTATTACGAGATGTACATGTTATGACCACTTAGCAAAATACCTCTAAAACCTAAACTAAGACCTGTGTAAAGAATAAGCTTAAAGTAAAAGACAGGAGAATTAGCAGTTTATTTCTATTATGGGACTCATAATGTGGGACTCATAATTTTTCTTTCTTTATATGTATCTTATTTATTTTTTGATTATTATGCAGTTGTTAATAACAGCAGTATCCTGAACTAGGTCGATTATAATTCATTTTCTTTGTGTGAAAATTAATTATTTTATCCATTTTGCTCATTGAATGTATGCCTATTATCATCAGTATTAACATTGAAATTTTCCTTTTTTTATACTACCTAACTTGAATAAAAAGATTTGTGAGGGGGAGAGGGTCAGTTATATTCTAAAGTGTTTTTTGTTTTCTCTCTCTCTCTCTCTCCGTGAATATATAGTTGTATGACTTAATCCAAGAGGCACTAAAATACAAAATTTGTTGAAAAGAATAATGAGCAACAAGTATGATCGTGACTATAACTCTACTTTCATACTTCCCAAATTTGTGTGATACATTTTCGGGCAGAATTTGTTTTATTTGCATTAATTCTACCCCGGCTACCCCGGCTACCCCGGCCTTGTTCTCATAAACATGAAAACAAACAAACAAGAATACAGCCAACAACAACAAAAACGGGGGAGGAAAACCGTGACCTGTAGATGCGTTTTGACGAGAAACTTTGTTGTACTACTTTGCAGTTATCATGCTAAAGCGTTCTGAATAGATGAACCGAAACGCACAGATTTTATGGCCTTGATTTCTCAAAAGGTGAAAAACTAATCAAAATTTAAAAGCGTCTGTTGTTTCATAAGAAAAAAGACTTAAAACTTACTGCAAGTAAATTCCGCATTCTTTAACTGTTACAGTACAAAGTTGAGATGATACTAACTTCAAGTTCTGCGTCAAATGTTTCTTTTGTCAACATCGAGTGCATCCTTTCTCCAATTCACAATGTGTGCGACACATAATAAATAAATAAATAAATAATGGTGAATAGAATGAAACCAAAAAATGAGGGGAAAAATACCACAGAAGGGGGCATTTTTGTCACGAGAGGGGCAATTTTGTTGATTAGGGTAAAACCACATGAGTGCCCCTTTCCTCCTTCCCATTCAAGTGCACGTGGATTTTCGACAGTATTGTCCTCTATTTCAAATGACAAAGTCACTCCAGAATTCCATAACAATAACATTGATTTTAAAATAGTAATACAGTTTGCATAATCGATAAAAGATGTCGGTAGAACTACAACATAACATGCATTATGTTTATCCACGTCTAACCCGTAAGGATATCCGTATACAGGATATGTGTATCTTCCTTCATTCGCAAAGTAAACTATTAACACGATTACGGATCATAATACGATTCGATTGCACTGATGTTTTGGGTGTTTTTTTTAATCACAAACAAAACATATTTGACACATTTGATCAAAAATAGCTCAAAAGGTACAACTATCACGACTATAGTATCAGACTGAACTTTGCAAGAAGCTGTCACCTCGGTATTCTACCACTAAATTCTGTGAGCATAGCGGAAACAAACAGGCAGGGTTAACGTGCTATTCAATAACGTCATTAAAAAAAAAACAGCTTGCATATTGGGAATTTACAAACGCATAAATTTTTATACTTTTGAACCCTACGTTAATTAACCTGTTAATTACAGGGAAGTTTTTTTTACAAACATCTACATCGGAAATCGCTTCTTGCTGCCCAAGGTTATCTGTTTTCACACGTTATACTTAACGTTAGACTTTAGACAGTCTAATTTTCACTTTCATTTTGTCACGATGCTACAGGCACGCAGAAAATGCATTAAGCCTAAGTTACACTAGAATAGCGACCGGTTGCCGACCAGCACAACCGAAAAACTTGAGCTGCATAAACAAACACTGCCGAATGGAGAATGAAACCCCGAAATTTGAAATACTTTTTAACTTGGCGACTTGTCACCTATCGGTTGCACACAGGGTCGCCAATCGGTTGCAGACCGATCGCCTGCCTTTCGTCGTCGTTTTTACGAACTAACGAATCCCTGCAAATACGCCTTTGGAGAAAACGGTTTTACGAACCGTCGAATCGTGTTTGAATGGCCAGTGCTTCCTTATTCCGTATTAATATACATAATAATATACACCATTTCAAAATTAAAGTCATAAGCTTTCTTTTAATGTATATATCGCTACATGCAATTATGCAACGAAAGCAAATTCAGTTATCTAAGTACACCTAAATCTATAAATGCGTTTCCGGCTAATTAATATACCGCAACCTAGCAGACAGGGCATCACTAGAGAGAGAGGGGGGGGGGGGGGGGTTCAAAATCTTCTGTCGGGAAACTTATATTTTTTAGGCTAGTCGACACATCACAAAAAGTATGTGATCGATCCCCCCCCCCCCCCTTTCTTTTTGGCTTCTTGGGAAATACGTTGGAAACTGTAGGCAAAGTTTGAAAATCTGATGACCGGTCGTTTTACTCCGTCGACAATTTGAAAATCTGATAACCTTTTTTCTATGTTATTGTTGTTGTTAATCATGTGAAACTCTTTGTGTTGCTTTTGTTGTTTTGCTAACTTGAGGGAAAATTTGGTCCGACTCCCCTTTAAAATGGTCTGGCGGCGCCCCTGTTGGTAGACTTAGAAGAAATATAAAGGATCAAGTCATTGTATCAAGTCATTGTAATCTGTTGTTTTTGTTGTTGTTAACTTGTGGGCAAATTTGGTCCGACTCCCCTTCAAATTGGTCTAGCTGCGCCCCTGTTGGTAGACTTAGAACAAAGATAAAGGATGAAGTAATTGTAATCTCTTTGTCTGTGGAATGTCCGGAAAGAACCCTTAATCGTGCAAATGACTAATCCTTACCCGACCGTGATTGTTGAGTTTAAAGATGTAGTTGAGAGCATCGAAGATTTCATAAAACTTTGTCTTGTTTTCAATAACAAGTAACACAAGAAGTGATATAAGAAAGTGAAAAATAGTGATTGGCTGTGAACAAATTTTGGCACAAATCGTTATTGAGAAAAGATTCAGTTGTACTGAGAAAGGATCTCTCTAGAAATGATGGTAAATAGTTGGTTGTGTGAATCAGGAACAGTTGTTTATGAGGTGTCTTAATCTTCATTCGACAATAACATCTTTGACCCCCACCCCCCCCCCCCCCCCTCCCCCACACCCACACCCATCCCAAATTCACACATGCATGTTAGTATGTGCTGGGAGATTCTAACACATTTTATTGCACTACATAGTTCAGGTAAACCAATCAAACGAACACATTTTTTCCCCATGGCAGGGACCTGTTGACTATTTTCCCTGAAAGGCGGACGGTAGTTCCTGAACTCGTGTATGATTTATACATGTCCTGAACTAACCAAATTGTTACCAAGATCGGAAGTTATCGTGAAAGTCCGGCCGATGCACTCTCACGATTCCCTATACAGTCCAGCATTGTGTATCCATTTACAAGAGCATCGACAGCTCTTCAAATGGGGGGGGGGGGGGGGGGACTTTTCGAATTTTTGTTTGTTGAACTTTTAGCATTCTAATGCATGGACATGGTTCTGATCCCGAAAAGTGTGCGCGTGTGAGTGTGATGTATGTGTGGGCGTGTGTGTGTGTGTGTGTGGGGGGGGGTGGCGATGTGCATGTCCCCCCTGTCCACCGCCTTTTGACGCCTATCTCCATTTTATAAGCTTTTTTGTACACGAGGCATCATTTTCGGTTACGTTATTAGGCCCACAAAAAAATTTGTTTGGTTGTCCTCGACCGACCGACCCTCTGAAATGGGGCCGACCCAATTTTTTTTTTTTTTTTTTCAAAACCCAACCACGGCAAAACTTACGTGGAAAAGCGAAATTAATTTCAACAACAGTTTGTATTACATGAATTGTTTAATATACAAGACTTAAACAGTGTAAGAGAAATAACAACTCTTTTATGTTTCTGGGTGATAATTAATAAATGTAAATACCATGTAAAAACGTTAAATATTGAAACTTGCTTTGCCTCCTTTATTTTCTCAGTGTTAAAAAAAAAAAAAAAATTCGATACTGTTTGTTTTGCATTCATTTTCGACCCTCTTTTTAAAAAAAATGTCACTCGAGGACAACCAAACAATTTTTTTTTTGACCTTATGTCAATACAAATATGAAGGCAAATATAGTGCATGCGCAAACGCAAATCTGATACTGTTTGTTTTGCATTCATTTTCTGATATGTCATTTCCACATTACATGGCGCATCTAAGACCGCGCCATTTCTTGACGTATTCCGACGTCAGGAAAAATTAATGATGCCTTTTGTGCGACGGGCATTTATGTAATATCGTCACTAAAAAGGGTGTAAACTGACGAGACTATGTGTCTTTCCTGTGGCCTGACTTGGGGCCAATCGGGTTTATCCGCAACTCTTCTGACGGGCCATGATATTCCCTCACATACGTACCTACGTGCAACATACGCGAAACAGAAGAGTAAGGGTATAACTTCGATCTGTTTCGCAAACGCTGACTATGTAGAGATTAAGGCCCGTATTCTCGAAAGTGGCTTAAGTTAAGCCTGCCTTAACTTAGGCCACTGATTTATGGAAGGCCATTCGTCAACCCATAAGTCCCGGATTTATGTAAAGAAATAAAGAAACAAAATTATTTTCTGGCATGAAATGAGCATAAGAAATCAAATCTGTCGTGTCGGTTTTTGTATTTGCATTTAGAACCAGAACTATGGTGATTTTGTAGGATTAAAAGAGAGTGAAATTTGGCTCTCCATAATTCGGTGGCCTAAATCTAGACACTTAGGTGGTGGCTTAAGTTAGACCCTTTCGAGAATACGGGCTCACTGACTACCGTCAGCTGAGTTCCATTCGTTAATGTGCAGTTGTCAAAAAAAAAAAAAAGAAAGAGAGAGAGAGAAGGAAAAAAAGAAAGAGAGAGAGAGAGAGAGAGGGAGAGAGAGAGAAAGACTCACATGGCGATAACCATGTTTTGCCGTGCAACACGCCCTTTAAATATGCTAGATAAAAAGGGAATATTTCAGAAAGACCACCTCGCTGCCCAAATATGAGGTGTCTGTTGATCAAATTTTGGTAGTTTCAAATTCCTGGGGATGGAGGTTTTTGCTGCGATCCCTAGCCGCCCCCTCCCCCAACTCTTTTGGTACCACTTTTTGTCAGTATAAATTGTTTTAAAAGCTCCACATGGATTGTGAGAGAGGTAACTTTCTTCAGATTTCTGGATTGTGAAACACCCGTGCACCAAATTTTATTCTTAATTCCATGTTCATGATGTTATTGAGCATGCATGGTTTTTAGTTTGTTTATGCACGTAAGGTGATGCTAATACTACTACTACTACTACTACTACTACTACTACTACTACTACTACTACTACTACTACTACTACTACTACCACCACCACCACTACTGCTGCTACGACTACCACTACTACTACTACCACTACTACTACTACTACTACTACTACTACTACTACTACTACTACTACTACTACTACTACTACTACTACTACTACTACTACTACTACTACTACTACTACTACTACTACTACTACTACTACTACTACTTCTACTTCTACTACTACTACTATTACTGCTGCTGCTGCTGCTGCTGCTACTACTACTACTACTACTACTACTACTACTACTTCTACTACTACTACTACTACTACTACTACTACTACTACTACTACTACTACTACTACTACTACTACTACTACTACTACTACTACTACTGTTACTACTACTGCTGCTACTGCTGCTGCTACTACTACTCCTACTACTACAGTAATACTATACTACTACTACTACTACTACTGCTACTACTACTACTACTACTACTACTACTACTATACTACTACTACTACTACTACTATACCATTACTACTATTATACTACTAATACTACTGAATAACGACAACATGTAAGGTGTACATATCCAGGGGCGTTGATCCGTTTTTTCCGATTGGGGGGCAAGACAGCCTAATAGTATACCCTTCATGATTTTCTTAACGCCTCTTAATTACCAGCTTTTCCACGGTTAATTAGATAACTTGCACTCGGATCTCGCGGCAAAATTGAAGTCTGACCGTGTAACACTTTTGATATAGCATTGTTTGGAAGGTTTCATTGCCCGAGTTTTTCCTTGTTTTATTTTACACCTCCGGGTTTACTGGTGGGCAAAGCGATATGTTTGCCCTCCCAATATTTTCTGGGGGGGGGGGGGGGGCAACTGCCCCCCCGCCACCTGTACATATCCACATGTATAGATGCTCAAGGCAATATATTATGGTACTCTTTTTCATTTGATCACAAGATTTGTTTTACCCTTAATGATTATTTGATATTGAAAATTCTCAAATTAATGCTCGAAACATTAATGTAATTGATACATTACATTTTAAATCTTGATAAAAAATATATAAAAAACTGATTAACCATGACCTAACATTATTTTCAAATGTGACATCGTCATCTTATAAGAGTCGGGAAACATTTTAAAAGTTTTCTCACGCGACTGAAGTCATATCGATTACTAATTTGACCCCAGAGACCATATCCTCTGGTAAATTACTTGGAAATTCATGTCTAAGGGCATTAAAAAAAATACTTCAATGTTATTCACGATTCCATGACGTCACAACACAGCGTTGGAGGACTGGTGGACTAGAGCACAACATCCGGCCCAACATGACGAGGAAACCAGGGCGGTGTTACACAGAACCAGATTTTAATAGTTAAACGAGGAATTTAAGTGCATGGTACTGAATTGAATTTCTACAAATGGTTGCAGCATTCCTTTGCTTTTGTCATCGAATCATCGCCTTCTTATCTATAAAAACATACTGTAAAGCTCAGCATTTTATTACTTCTTCCTTGTGATGTTAACTTAGCCATCAACTTTGCGGACGATCTCTGTTATACACAACTAATTTATATGCTGTAGTCGTTTTCCATTCGTCAAACTGTAAAAAGCTGTTTGTTTACTTTGTTCACCCGTGCGCTTATGAATATTCCGGACACTCAGTATTTGCTGTCACCTAACTTTGTGATTATACAGTATATTACGTTGCTACTTTTGCTTCGGAATAATTACAAGACAACGTTGCACAGCTACAGTTTTATTGTGTTAAAATTTGAGTAAAGAACTATTTTTTAAAGGAGGCGTAAAAGCATAGTAATAATTTGAGAGAAGACAATTTATTGCATTGTTTTACGCATTTTTCAGGCATTTGTTTTATTCGACCTGACGGTGGACTTTACGGTTAGCTTAAGAAACAGCACCATCCTGAGAATGGTTTCGCAATATTTTTCGCCACATTCAGCAATGAGAACGATGCTTGTTTTAAGCTTGTTTTCGAGGGTGATTTCTCAAAACGTCGGTGGTAAGTATTGCAACCTAATTTTATTTCATACTTTTAATCATATTCCCTTCCTGATTAATAGCAACAGAAATAGATAAATATACACATCATGTTGTATGAAATAATGAATGAAATATAATACACTTTCCGAAATGATACGTCATTTTGTTATAGATACGTTTAGGTCTACAATCATATTGGATGTACAAAGCTAATGATAACGGTATCATAGAGCGATATTTCGTAAAACATAGTAGTGCATGTTAAGTTCTTTAGTGCTTTCATCAAAAAGGCTTTGCTGTATTTTGTAGGTGTATGGTTTTCCACATATTCCGACAACATGTACAATTTCATCGACATTTCTGAAATTAGCCATTTTATGGTACATTATCATCAGATCACTGATTTGACCATCCATACCATTTACGCATTCCTTCATTTTGGTTTAGTTGATATGATATCCCTGTAATAACAGTCCGAGGCTGTAACATATTATATACAGTGTTCACATGATTTAAAAAGCAACATACAAAGGCCGACCTTTCAAATGATGCGGTTCAAAAAATGTATTATTGAAGCATTGCACTTTAAATATATAAACTATTATAAGCATCTTATACTCTCTATAAAAAAAAAAAATCGAGTGATCACTGATGTGACTCCCCGGGCGAGTGAAAATGGACTGAAAATAGAGTGACAAGCACCCTTTTCTTTTTAGAGAACACTCGATATTCACTCAATATTCACTCTTAAACAAGTGATCACTGCCGTGACTCCCTGGGGAGTGCAAAAAGAGTGAAAATTCACTCTTTTTTCAGAGAGAGTAGAGATATAAAAGAAGAAATGAGAGAGGAGAGAGAGGGGGGGGGGGGAGGGGAAAGAACCAATTTAAACGGTTAAAGTTTCTACCGTATATAATCTACTTACAGGTGATAATTGAGGCCAAAGACACCTTTCAGGGATTGCCAATGTGATAGACAATGCCCTAACGTCTGTTTGGGGCCACAAGGGCGTTAACTCATATACTTCAACACAGAGTTAACGCCCTTCTGGCTCTCAACAGACCAATAAACAGGATAAGATTGTTTGGTATACTGGTAGTTTTAATTCTCATCACTTGATGACATGAATAAATCTAGGAATTCAGGCATATGGAATGTATTTTTCGTGGCACATATAGATGTAGCCAGCTGAATTATCTATCAGTGTGGTTTACAGTGTAAAACAATATCCTTTGAAGTTATCATACAACTTTTCAACGTTTAAGTAAGTGAAAAAAATGTAAATTTTAATAAGAATGATGATAGGTCCATTCGTACCTTAAAACCACAGATGCATAGACATCTGCACTATATACTGGACAGATAGATTCGAAAGAAATAATTTGTAGCCATCCAATAATCTTGCTTCCCATAACTTTTTGAAAGTCCCATGCAATTGGTTAAGTCCTGAGTAGGGCAGCCAGACTGGTATGCAATGACCAATGGCAAACTATACCAGGTGTTGTGGTCTAGTGGATAAGTCACCGGACTGTGAACCACAAGGTACGGGGTTCGAATCCCTGGCCCAGCACTAGTGTCTTTTGGCAAGACATTAATCTACATTTGCCACACTCGACCCAGGTGAGGTAAATGGGTACCTGGCAGGAATTAATTCCTTGAAATGCTAGAGCGCCTTAAGTGCAGCCATGCTAAAGCCAGTGTAATAATTGTGGAGCGCCAGGAGTGTCAAGTCCGACAGATATGTGCGCTATACAAGAACCCACTGTTATACAGGGGCTAGGCTAGGCTGGGACTTACTTTTCACTAGACACGTTAGAAGGAAATTTTCAAGGGTCAGTATATTGCACAAGGCATGGCGGTTGGGGGGGGGGGGGAGGGAGGGGGGTCACTTGGCCCTGATGCCGGTGTCGGACTACCTGCGTCCAGCTACATTCTTCAGGAAACTGTTTTAAACACTCTTACATTCCACGTACCATCAAGGACTGGAAATACCACCCGACATCCACAGCATAGCAGATAACAATACTTTCAAACTACAAGCAACCGATCTGTTCCGCAACCAAGACTCGAGCAATAAGGACTAATTAAGCAACCGTACACACTCCGTCATCCTCCTCGTATGGTTCCAGACGAAACGTTGAGGAAAAGGACTTTTAAAAGATTTCAAAATCAAAGTAACATTTATTTTCTTCTATTGATTTTCACAACATTCAACATATGTTCAAATAGTACAATTTACATGCACATAAAGTAGTATCAGTACAATCAAGAACTTGCAAAAATACAGGGAAGAAGGCACAATCCCAATAATCAGATGCTTGTAGCGGGTACGCCTGAATACACAAATACAATATAATTTAATAGAGGAAAAGGAGAAAGGGACAGACAAAGAGAGGGAGAGAAGAGGATAGGGAACTTGGAGTAGAGGGAAAGGAAGAGGACTGCAACATAGTAATAATCATAATGGAGTTGTATGGCATGCTTGGATAATGCAGTGGCAAGATATACGGCGAGAGTGAAGTATCGAAATATTCACAGGCATTCTTACAAAAAGATACTGGAAATAGGTTAGGATGTATCTTCAGTGTATCTTCAAAAATTAGAAAATACAGTTTCCAAGCTTTCACACAAACACAAACACATAACCTACACTCGCAGATAAAAAAAATTTGTAAAACAGTCGAGGGACTAAGTTTATTAATGTGTACAGCTTTTGATAACACATTGTAACAAAAATAAGAATATTAACGTATAGGGTGATATTTTACACAAAATAGGTAAGAATGTTGTAAAGTACACGAAAGTAGGCCTACGCCATATTTTGCAGAATCGGTTCTTTTTTTCTTTTTCTTTTTTGTGTGTGTATGTGTGAGTGTGTGTGTGTGTTTTTTTATTTGGTTTGGTTTGGTTTTGTTTTGTTTTGTTTTGTTTGTTTTTTTGTTGCTTCTTGTGTGTTGAATTATATTGGGAAAAATGAACGTATAGTTTTAAAGTGATGTTCCATTTTGATGATTTTATTTTTGGGGGGGGGGGGGCTGAATGTGGGTCAATTATTTCTTGCGGTTGTTGCGTTTGATCTGTTTCTCTCGTTTTTCTGTTTTTATTCAAATCAACTAAATACCTGGGTGAACTTCCCCTTTAAGATAATTTACATACCTGATTACATACTACAAGTGATAAGAATTCATCGTTCGTTCTAATTTAGCTAGTGTGTTCGGGGTAACGTCTGAGTGTTGTTTCGCGTTGTGTAGGCCTATACAGGGCGTAACAAAAAAGTACATACTTTGAAAGTATCCTACAAAACGATAATTTCACAATATTGATATGATTTTTTTTTTCTTATAAAATTAAGAGGGAGGGTCTGTAGGGTTAAGGGTTACATTATTGTTCAATTCAACAACTAATATTCAACAGAGCACATTAGTTAAATAATGCATGATATGCACTTTGATCAAATTTAAGACTGAGGCAATTTTGCGCATACCGATTACCAAGTAGCCATTACTCATTCAAGCGTAAAATATTGTCCATACCCATATCGATGTTGTGAAATCATCCTTTTGGAGGAAACTTTCAAAGTGTGTACTTTTTATGGAGCACTGTACAGGTCTCATCGTACAGCGTTGCAATCCACAACAAAATGTAATCTGGTTCAGTAATGAAGTCATTTCTTGTCTAAGGTCATCACGATCTTCCGGTATGGCATACAGATTTTGACCATTGTGTATATAACCATGGACCTTGCGAAAGACACGTATCTATGAAGCTCATCGCACACCATACAATCCTACTAGCTACGATACGATTTTTGAATAAATCGCAGTTGCATTAGCTATTTGCTTGTTTGACTGAATTCTATTTCTGCGTTCAATTATGGGATACAAAATAATCCAATATTACAGAAAAATATAAACACATTTCAGACATTAACACTTTACTTCTAAACACAAAGCAACTATGCATATGCAGTGGCGTATCTACGGGAGGGGGCAGGGGGCACGTGCCCAGGGCGACACTTGAAGGGGCAGTGGCGTATCTAGGTATTCTGGCGCCCGGGGCAAACTATCAAATATGCACCCCCCCCCCCCCCTTTATTGAATAAGCGACGGATCAACGCGACCGAGCCGCAGATTTTTTTTTTCCATTTCACCCCTCAAATTGAAATTTCTTATGTATTTTAACCTTAGAAAAAAAATCGAAGGGAATACAGCGACCTAGCAATAGATTTTTTTTTTTTTTTTTTTTGAACATTCCTATTTCGGGTGCGCGAAATGAATGAAAACCAGGAAGAAATATATTTGAGGAATTTAGCAAGGCAATTGCAAGGCAAATTTATTATTTCTTTCGAATGTTCTATACTTTGAATGTACTTTTTATGCACTTATATCTCATTTGGGGGCGCAAAATTAAAATTTTCGCCCCCCAAAAAGCTCTTGCCTTATGGGGGGGGGGGGGGCAAGCAACTAGAGTCAATTAATGGTTAACACTTTAAAAACTCCATTGGGGGCGTGAAATAGCTAGATCCTGAATATAATTATGCAAGGAAGCAAAGCGACCGAGCTTTAGAAAATTTTCGCATTTCAAACCCTATAAAACACAATTTCTTACTCATTTTGTCCTTGACTGGGGCGCAAATAACCCTCAAAGAACATAAATTTTCTTTATTTCTCCCACTTTTCTTTCTCCCTTTTGCGTTTTTTGCGCCCCCTTCAAGTGCCGCCCGGGACACGTGCCCCCTTTGCCCCCCCCCCCCCCTGGATATGCCACTAGAGACGGGAGACGGGCCTTGATATAAAGACATGTTTGAGAAAACAGGAAGCTCATGGTGTAGTTTGCAGTAAATAATTCCTTGTATTCAGTTTTTAGTACTGCCCTGGTTTCCTGATGGTTTCCGAATCCTTAGAAATTGGAACTAGAAAAGATTTTGGGGAAATGAAAGTGACGATGAAAAACGGGAAGTACGTACAACAAAATTTTACATGATATTCAATAATACCGATTAAATTAGTAATCCGAAAGGACCGAGTGTTTGTAACATGAATCTCAGGAAATACACGGAGTATTACTCATTTGTATGCAAAGTAGAATAATTAGAAGTCCATAGAGTCATAGACCTATTTAGTTCAATCGAAAGTGAAAGCATAATATATCCTCATTTTTATTTTCCGCCAAAATGTAGGCGTATATGATTCATCACGACAGAGACTGATTTAGAAGACTTTGGACAGATATTTGTAACCCTGTTTTGTGTTCGCAGATGAAAAATAATAATGATGTATCACTGAGATATCTAGGCCTATAAATGAACACAATTTCAACCGGGTGTGCTAAAATGGCTAAAATATCACTATTGTGTTGTGTTTAATGAACAATGCTCATGCTGCTCCTATACATATTTATTTTGCAGATCTATGTATGTACACAGTTTTTAAAAATATAATTATCCAATCATTATTCTAAATATGGTTCAGGGGCAATTGCCCCTTCTGATAACGATTATTAATCTTTTTCAGCATATTTAACGTTCTATTAGGCAAATTTCTTGTCATATTCTCTTATGTTGCCTTTCAAAATAAAAAGTTAGCTGTGATAATGAATGTTTCCCTTTTATGTTATAGGTTATCTAAACAAAAATCTGGATGTTGGTATAGCGCTGATAACGCCTGTTAACTCTTTAAGCCCAGCACACATTATACGATCCGACTGCGATCCCATTTTCAAAGAAACGGCAATTACATTCGATATTGAAATTTAAATAATCACAATCTTCTCAAAGCTCAGGTACAGTCTTGGTAGCAAAAGGAAAATTGGAAAGAAACGTGTTAAATATAGTCTCATGTTGTTCTCCTTGTATCAAAAGATGTTTGTAAGAGATCATTTAGTATTCCATCTATGATTTCTGGTAAATTTCAGTGTAAATATCTCTAAGGAATGCTCGATCACTGCCATATGCTAGGAACCTTCCCACCCCGACGACTCCCCGCACTGCAATCTTGGGGCTTAGCATAGAGACCAGTGACGGATCCAGGGGGCCCGGGCACCCTGCCCTCGGACCGAAAAGGGGCCCCAGAAATGCTGAAGACCTTTTTTTTTTCGCTTGTCAGAGATTTTTTGATTTAAAAAGGGACCCCAAAATGCTGAGGACCTTTTTTTTTTTTTTTTTTTTTTTTTTGCTTTTTGTGAATATTGAGCCCCCTCCCTCAAGAAATCCTGGATCCGCCACTGATAGAGACAACATGTGTGTCACTATGTGTAGCTACTCATTGGTTTTACACGTGTGTGTATAGTGTATAGCATATGCTACATACATTTGTTGGGAGTTTATGTGCCTGTCCCGGCATATAAGTTTTGCCTCTTATTTCTTTGATATTAAAAACTTTAGGAGGCAAACACTTTAGGAGGCGAAATCTTTACAGTGTCTTAGTATTGCTAGTATCTTGCTATTTATCAACAAAAATCAAAGAAACCTGACGAAAAGTTTTTGAGGGCTTACCAAAACTCTACATTACCTTTAACAGAGATGCTGATGAGTGCGAGACGAAAAACTTTAGTATGCTTCTGTTCAACGCTATTCTCCGATTTTGTAGTACCAAACATTTTTTTTTACATAATAATGTAAGTACTACAATTAAAATTTTAGTGCATTGTAAGCCTTCTATTTTTTTGTTTAAAGTAGTATTTATTGATTCATTCAGATCAATCATACAAAATATAGTGTGTCTCAACATTAACATTAACCAATATAAGTCGAATCATGAACCTTGTAAAGTCATAACACATAATATAAATTCATAAGACATAATATGGTATTATATTGCTAATATAACCTAATATTGAATGGTCAACTTATATTACTCTGAATGAATCGGAGATTGATTTGTACTGACCCCGCTCTCGCCCCCCCCCCCCCCACAAAAGTCACAAGACAGACAGGCAACGAAACAAATAAATATATTCGGATTAAAGACCAAATCGGCTTCGAATCATAGACTGGTCTGACGTCGCTGCTATTCGGGGCCGATTTGGCTTTGTATCCTACAAAGAAGCTTGCGACCCCAAAAATTTCCATTTTATTATTCATATGACTATTCGGAACCTCAATCATTTAGATTTTACATGTTTGAATGTTCAAATCAAATGCTATTGCCAATTCTTCCAAAATTGGATGGTAGTCAGATCGTATAGTGTGCCGAGGGCTTTACA
The DNA here is from genome assembly GCA_025618425.1 of Heliocidaris tuberculata. Classification (NCBI taxonomy): domain Eukaryota; kingdom Metazoa; phylum Echinodermata; class Echinoidea; order Camarodonta; family Echinometridae; genus Heliocidaris; species Heliocidaris tuberculata. The sequence goes on from CM046836.1 coordinate 19,568,470, forward strand.
GACATCATTGCCCTCGTCACACGATTCATTCGAGTACACAACGGATGCACCATCTCCACTCCTTCGGAAAGGAGGGGGGGGGGGTATTCCTCCCATGATGGTCATCGTGTGGGAGTTATGACAAGTACGATCACCATGATCACAATGGTTAATATTCTACCAGGTTCCATTTTTCTTCCTGTGTGTGAAGAGGCAAATGCATATTAATGTCTTGGAAAAGGAGTTTAGAGCCGTGTCGGAGCTCGACTACGACACCTAAATGAAGGGTCATTATGTCAAATAAAAAGACAGAAAACTTGAAAGGTGAGATCAACCAGGAAAAAAACCCAAACAAACAGGAAAATGCGATGATATCATGGTTTTTTTGCAGGTGACATGTCACGCAGACGATGATTGAGTAATGGGAAGGAAGAAGGTTTTGATTTCCAAATCCCCCTCGCAAAATTTTAACGGACGAGTTAACTTAAAATTTATCCTGACAAAACAACAATTGTGAAGCTCGTCTACTAGGAATATATTATACAAATATTGACTGCTCATGAGGATGATGGTGGAAATTATCACTCCCAAGGTGGTGTTCATACCGACCCTTCCATCACTTCCGAGGCGGAGCCGAGTATGAACACCAGGGCAGTCCATATTTGTTTTATATACCTCATCCTTTTCATTGATTCATTGATTCATGTTGAATTCTTTCGCGCTGCGCGTATATTGATTAACGTAGTCGTAGCCTAGCTAGCAACTCGCGAAAAACCAAATTTTGTTTACGTACGTGCACACGTGCAAAAGTCGCGGAGGGGTTACGCGTTCTACCACAGGGTTTAGGCGTTCTATCATTTGACCTTAGGTCAATTGATAGAACGTCAAAACCCTCTGGCGCAGTGATAGATTGAGATGCGCCGTGTCATGTGATATAGTTTTGACCAATCAGTGAATAAGAATCTATGTATGAGGTATATAAATAAATATATATATATATATATTTTTTTTTTTTAATTAATTAATTTTTTTTTTTTAATAGATATGACGATTATTTTCTGAATCTAAAGGACAGGTAAAGTAATTTTAAAAAAGTAATCTAAACCATTGGTGATCAAGAAAAAATCCTTTTGCAGGTCCTAATTTATGTCGGAAGGGGTGGGGTAGGGAAGACGTCTGATGCTCCTATCACCGATCTAATCATAATTTGCAAGTAATCATAGGCGTACAGGCATATTTTTGTGAGGGGGCTGACATTTTTGTCCGAATATTCACTTTCCAATTTCTATTCATTTATTTTTTTCATTTTTCATTTTTTTTTGCGAACGAGCGAAGTGATTGAGCAACAAATTTAATATTTTTTGTTGTGAAAATGTACAGAAATTTACCGAGTATTTCCTTTATATCTTATATCAGATGGTGGTTGCCCGAATATCGGAACCATAAACATTTTCGGGGGGCTGCAGCCCCAGCCCCCGCCCCGTAAGCCTATGCTTTTAATCTAACTTTATTTTTTTATTTATTGTACTGTCATTATCAACAGTACAATGACTCATGGATATTTGCGAGCGAGCGACGCGACTGAGCAAAATTGTTTGCCTCGTGCGTCGTGATTGAAAGTGTTTGGACAGATTTATTCTTAAAAATTCATGCATAAACTATTGATTTATATGTTTGAAGATATTCTAGATTTTACTTCCATACATGATATTAGAAAGGGTTTAAATTCGCTCTGTTGGGCTTTACACGTGCGCCAGTATTAGTTCTGTTGACCATTTTGACGGTTTGCTTCAAACGTTTACCTAACAAAATTGTGTTACGAGATCGCATTGCCACCGAGATAGAAACATTTTGAAAAAAATCTCTATAATTTACGAGATTTTAAGAGGAATTTGGGTACATTTTCCTTTGAAATAAATGCTTCCTAATAATTCAAAGAGTCATTTTTTCATGATTTTTTTTAGAGGATGAACAGGAGGGCCATGGCCCCCTTGTGCCCCCTGACTACGCCTGTGGAAATATATGCAGGGTCATCATATTCAAATCTCTTTTTTTTCGACATTAACTAAATATATATTTTAGGGAGATCCCACGCGACCGACAGCCCACCAGAACGAAAGTTCAAAAAGGCCCAGTATTCAAAATTGACTGTTAAGCCCCAATCTCATTTTACGCAAATATTTACGACGAAACAAAAGGGTATGGCTAGGGGTTTGTAATGAATCGCCAACGTGTCATAAGCACTTTGTAAATAACTCGCGAGGTCGCGGAGGCCTATGTGTTTAACAGAACGGTCTCAAACTGGCAAGACAAAAAATACGCTTCAAAATTGTTATAATTGTATGTTTGTTTGTAGTTGATGTTTTTTCTTTTTGTTATTTTTTTGTTTTGTTTTGTTTTTTATCTATTTTATTTATTTATTTATTTATCTTTTTATTTATTTTTTTTTAATTTATTTTTTTTTATTTATTTTATTTATTTCTTTATTTATTTTATTTTATTTATTTATTCATTTATTTTTTATTTACTTATTTTTTATTTTTTTATTTTATTTATTTTATTTATTATTATTATTATTTTTATTTTGGGGGGGGGGGGGTATGTCTCAATGAGGCCTGTACGGCATCCGCGTCCATAAAACGAGTAAAAAGAGTTGTTTTTTCACTACCAAACGGGTAAACGGGGGTCTCGTTTAGGGTATCAGAAACAGGTAATTTCTGGGGAAAGGGTATCAAATTCGCTAATAACAGTGATTAGAAAAGATCCTTGAAAAGGGTAAGGAAAATTTGACAGTACATTCGAAAGCCGGTCAGGAGCAGCGAATCTGAAAATACACGATAAAAAGAATCCAGATAGGTTCTTTTCTATTTTTTCAATGGAAACATCATTAATTATTTGTCTTTAACTCTTCCTTTTTGGCCCCAAAAGGGCCAAGAAAAAACCAATCTTCGAATAGGGTGTACAGTACTATGCAAGATCTAAAAAAAGTCCCTGTTAAGGATCTAAAAATCAGAATTTCTTCACGGGTTTCCCTGAATAAGGTATCAAAACCTCTCGACTTAAATCCTCGTTTAGCATGTTTAGGGTGCCTTTCAGAAAGTCATGGACGCGGATGCCGTAGGCTACAGGCCTCAATGAGACATACCCCCCAGGGGGAAGGGTGGAGAGAAATATTACCTCGGACATGTGATTTCTTTTTGCTCTTCAGAACATTATAAACCCATTTTGAATAATTACAACATACACTCCCTCTTTCAATCGCCTGAAAAATGCTTTCTTTGGTAGATGTGAGGCTAGTGGACGGTAGCGGCACAGCGGGGGCCAGCAAAGGCCGCGTAGAGGTGTTCAGTTCCCTTGGACCCGGCAAAGGACCGGCCTGGGCAAGAATTTGTGATGCAGTATGGGACAGAAATATCGCCACGGTCGTCTGTCGACAAGCTGGTTTCGACGGTCTGGAACAATTTTATCGCAAATCGCCATTTGGAAGCGGAGGGCAAAGGTCGATCATATTGCTGAACGGATGCACACCCAATGCTGGTAGGCTATTATGTAAATACTTGCATTATGAAAAAAATAACAACAACAACAAGTCTTTATCAAACTTTCTATAGAGCTAATTCTGTCATGTACATGCTATATGAAATTCTTACTATCATGTCATACGAACATATTTTTCTGGGGGGGGGGGGGGTGGATAAAGGAGCATCAAAAAAAAGAGAAGAATTCCAGAAATGTTTGGACTTGGTATAAAACACATTCAAGAGAATTATTTGTCTGCAGGAATCATGTCAGCTCCCCAAAGTCGGGGGCGGGGGACTTTCTTCGGCTTTTTAAAATAAATTAAAGGGGGTCGGTCGGAAACGACCCCTTGGATCCGCTTTTAGGCCTTTATGTATATCATCCTTTACTTTAATACCTTCTCTGTATTTGTTCTTTGGTATAGGATCTTATTCTTTGTTATGCTGTGGTATCCATGATTTTTTTTTTTCAGTCTGTGATTTAGGATTTCTGTGTAATGGACTGAATATGCATCTTTATCATTAATGGAATATAATCAATGCAATATTGTACATTGCATGACAGATGCGACAAGTCTAGACGAAGCTGGGTGTCAAGAAGCTGTGTGCAGGGGCAGACGACGTGATGCTGGTGTCTCGTGTCTCGTGCGTCCGAGTAAGTATGTCTTCAGTGAGCTTCGTATAAGCTTTTAGCACGAAAAACTGCGAGGAATGTGAACCGAATCTTTATGTACATATTGATGCACTTGCCGCTGATTTGCATTAACTTGAAGGCCATCTACGGAATTTAGTCTAAATATACATACATATAGTTGCATACATGTAACTAAGAGAGAGAGGGAGAGAGAGAAGGGGGGGGGGGGTGACGAAACCAAGAATTGTTATGTATATTTTGCTTTTGCTGTCAGACGTTTTTTGTTTTGTTTTTGTTTTTGTTTTTTCAGACTAGAGGGAAGGGGAAGGTGCATTATACAGGTGTATAAGTATAAAATAGAGAGTCACAGAGATAGATAGATAGAGAGAGAGAGAGAGAGAGAGAGAAAGAGAAAGGGTGGGGCTGCTTGCTTTCGAGTCCATTCCACCCTCCCTCCCTCCACTTTCAATATCAAGATAAACATTTACCTCCATAATCATACCTGCCGATTTTTCTTGGGGCGAGGGGGTAACCACACATTTGCAAATACAAACTCGTACGCGTGAAAAAAAGTTCCGAACAAACCGTCATCATTTAACTTGGTATCAGAGCGATAAATTAAACAGAATTAACGTATTATATCTAAATATCGTGTGAGCTCTACCTTCTACACGCAGAGTAGTGGAAATTAATTGTTCTAGGAGCCATGTTATATAAGGATCACTTCGTTTTAAAGTTGAATCCACTCCCAAACTATCGTGGAATTTATTTCACCCCATTATACATTTAGAGATGTACAGGTATGTATCACTCCCATGCCCTTGTTAAGCTTTAGCGTTATATACGAGGAGTTCTTACATGGGAATCAACAATATTGTTTAAACAAACCATGAGAACCCTATGTTATAAATAGTGCTCTCTAAATGAATAGGAGTGGGAACCCACTCTTTGAGGAGTCATATTAGCTATCACTTTGTTTTGGAGTAAAAAAAAATCCACGCTCGAACTAGTGGAATCCACTCTCAAAAGAGTAACTCACACCGCTACTTCTGAGTGGTTTCCACTAAAATTTGGAGTGGGTTCCACTCCAAAACGAAATGATCCTTAATATGACTCCTGAAAGAGTGGATTTCCACTCCTCAGCATGAAGACAGTATGCTCTATGATTGCACGGAGACTTTTTTTCAATGGCGAAATTTGAGGTCGCAGAGCTCATGAACAGGTCGCCCGGAGATCGCTCGCGCATCGGAAAACATTCGGGCGGCAATCTGACGATTTTAGACCATTTGGGGGGGGGGGCTCTAAAATTCGGACGGAGGTCCGTAGAGCTGCGCGGCCGCCGCATGGGCTCCCTACGATACTCGAACGACCCCCTTCCATATCCCGCCCGACTTCTACAAAATCGGGCGTGCTTCGAGCGCGCTCCGTGCTGGAGTCGGGTCGTCGTAGGGCGGCTTCTACGGGCTCCGGCCGGGCTCCTCCTGTCAACTCAGAAATTTTGCCCCTTGGGTATATATATATATATACTTTAACATAGAATTAACGCCCTTCTGGCTCCAAACAGACGATATTTTAGGCGCATAGGCGTCGAAGAACTCTAAACAGGACGTCGGGCGGAACTCGCCTGGGCGTCGCCCGGGTGTCGGGCGGGCACCGACAGAACTAGTGATCATCGACCGAAACTCGGACGGCTTCCGCCCTTACGTCAAGCAGGCTTCGCCGGACTCCCGTTTGTTACTGACGGGCGCCGGGAGACTTCTGATCACTAGTGTTCAAAGGGCTCCTCCCTAGCCCCGTCCAGTATGTGACAGGGTAGATTTCAAGCGAAAAATACACTCGACTTCCGGGCGGATTTGAAATTCGGCGACTTTCTGGGTATCCACAAATTCGGCCGGAGACCGTTGGACATGTGACGCAGGCTTGAGGACTTCGAGATGTGAAAAGGTCTTTAATAAAAATTCCCGCCATCGACGTCGCATGCATTATTTACCGAGTATTTCCTTTATATCTTTAAAGCAGGTAGCCCGATGCCTCCAATGGACAATAGAGAACCAACACCGGTCATCGCAGCAACTTCGGTCACCGCAACAACTCCCACTGTCCAAGCGCAGACAACGAGAACGCCGTCGACTTCTGAGGCAACATCGACGGTGTCGATGGTCACGACAAGGGCATCGACACCAATGACATCGGATTTCGATATCGTGTCGACTGATTCGATGACGACGGATTCAAATGTTAGTAAAGATCGACTACCACGGAAGGGTAAGTTTAGGAGAGAAATTAGACATCGATAATGATAATCCTACACAGTCATACATCAGCAGTGAGTTAAAATCAGCATGATCAGTGCACCGTATGTTTTCTAGATAATTTCCAATATTTCTCGCCCTTCATAACTTTTGTAAAAGATGGACTAGTCCAGTGGCGGATTAGTGGGGGCACTTCCGGCCCGTACCCCCCTCCCTCCTCCCTTTGAAAGAAAAGTGTACATTGTGCCCCCCCCCCTATTGAAAATGTGCCCCCTTTTAAACTGATAACCTTTTTATTTCTTTTTTTTATTTGCTTGTCAGAGAATTTTGGAGGAAAACTGGAGACAAAAAAAAAAAATTTAAAAATCGGATGACTTTTTTTTCCTTGTCATAAAATTTACTGACCCCCCCCCCCCCCCCCCCCCCCCCGATGGGCGCTCTTTTCCCCATATCTCTCATCTTAATTTTTAAATCTTGTGAATTCGATTTCGGTGATACTATTTGCACAGTTAGTATCTGCGGTTTTCAATGAATTAAAAAATATAGTTGCGAATGAGAGAAGCGACTTTATAGCAAAAATTTAGGCCACATTTTATTTCAAATCGCAGTTTTTGGACAGGTGCATTAGTTACAATGCATTTGAAATTTATTGATTTACATTTTTATGATATTTCAGATTGATTTCAATTTATAACATCATAAACGGCGTAAAATATTCTCTGTTGTGTCATAACTTAACATACACTTCAACGTAAAAAAATGTCCACAGTAGTTCATGAGGTTTTTAGCAACAATTTGATAATTGTTTACCCTGAAATAATTTCCTCACCTCACTGAAAAATCAGTTATTAGATTTTTTTCTCGGTTGGAAATTTATCAGGGGGGGGGGTAGGACAAACTGCCCCCTTGCCCCTTCAATTAAATACGCTAGTGACGACAAGTATGAAAGATAATATTACCGCGACAAAACGACGAACTTAGAGCTCTCCTATAGAAATTTAGTTCGCATCAAGTCGGCAGATGCTAACTAGTAGCATTAGGAAGCGACCGTCGAGAATAAGCTCTAATTTTCATGGCGTTCCATAACTTGTTGCTATTTTTTTTCTTTCTTTCTTTTTGTCTTTATTTGCAGATCTTAATGTTGCAGGGATATATATTGGAGTGACGTTGTGCTGCCTTATGATCGCCATCATCATCATTATTATCTTTCTGCGTCATAGGTAAGTCATAATGATTCATCGATTTGTTTTTCTCAAAGATTTTGTTTTACTGATCTAGGCATTTTGTAACTGTATATTGAAAATGCATAAGGGAGGAAATATAGCAATATTCGATCGCTCTATATCATATATTTCTGGCAATTGTTTATCCATGAAATATTATGTCTCATTTAATAAAATAACTTGACAAACCTCGAGTTTGCCTTTATAAAATGATGTTGTCTTTGCTTCTCTATTATATACTTCTTTCCAGTTTTAATGCATATGATTTGTTTCCCCAAATATCGTCAAAAAGAAAGAATAATGTGAACTAATTCATTTTATGCATTTTTTAAAAAGCAGATGTTGTTGTTGTTGGTGGTGGTGGTGTGTGGGGGGGGGGGGGGTGATTGTTTTTTTTTTTAGGGGGTGGCGTATTTAATTTAGGAAGATAAAAGTCAGCCTAACGCTGTGTTCTATGAATGAAAGATTTAATGGCTGATTTTAGTTAACAAATTACACATTTCCTTTTTCACGTCGTTAGTCTTGATTTTTTTTCAAATTTGTTTGGGGAGAAAAGTTTGTACAGATAACTAAAACAGCATACATCTGTGTCGGTTTACCGCCCATGACATGGGAAGTGTTTCATTGTATTTCATTTATTTATTCCACTTTCTTAAAAAAAAAAAAACATTGAAAATATACAATACGTGTTCATAAACAAGTGCAGAATAAAAAGAAGTGATGGATTCATAAAACCCTGAGGCTTGTTGGGGCATGATTCCCTGAATAGATACATCAAATTAACAGGAAAACAGTGTAAACGTATACTTAGCTATACGGATAGGACACAGGAATAAAGTAAGAGAGAAAGAAGAGGAGAGGAGAGAAAATGCATGGATTCCAATAGTAAGCATTTTTGCATATATATACTTCTTACATTATCAATATTTCATGTCATTTAAAAGACCCCTATTGTTTGATTGTTTCAGGTGAATTATTCCATATCACTTGACAGTGAAAAAATGCAGTATCTTTTGATAATCACTATAGTTGAAGCAAACATCATATTAGTCTTTCCATTCTGTTTTGTTCATGTATTAGGTGCAAAAGGAAAGTATCAAGAGGCAAAAGGACTCAAGGAAGTTTGGGTGATCGTGAAAACAACTTTCCGGACAATGAATACCAATACAGAGCAGTTGGTGCTGTCGAGAATGGGCCTACCATACCGAGAATGTCTACGAACAATGCTGGTGAAGATTACCAATATTCACCAGTTGGACCCACCCTCAATGGCACGGACGTTGAACCAAGAGTTCCAAAACAGGATTCTGTTGATGAATACCAGTACACCGCCGTTGGACCAATTCAAAATGGCGCTGATGTTGAGCCAAGAGTTCCAAAGCAAGACTCCGTCGATGAATACCAGTATTCTGCCGTGGGACCGATCCAAAATGGCGCTGATGTTGAGCCAAGAGTTCCAAAGCAAGACTCCGTTGACGAATACCAGTACTCTGCCGTGGGACCGATCCAAAATGGCGCAGATATTGAGCCCAGATTTCCGAGACAGGACTCTGGTGACGATGATTTCTACGCTCCAGTTGGCGCTACCTCCAGCGACACTCTTACTCCAAAGGCCACCGCATTCGCAAACGTTTCCACTGACGAGAGCTTCTATATCATTCCTGAGAGATCCGAAGTAAATCCATATCAAGAACTCACTGTCAAATCTATCACATTTGCTGGCCTTCAAAAGCTGAGAAAGAAGCCGGTCCTGGAACAAAATACGCAACGGGCAACAGAAGGAAACGTGGCAAAGCAACCGCCTGGGAAGCTAAAGAAGCCCATGAGGATACCCCAAACACCTACTGAGGATACTTCTGCGCAAAAATCTGCAGTACCTAGGCCTACTCCTGCGCAAAGATCTTCAATGCCTCACCAGCCGACAGAAGTGGATAATGCAGTATACGGTCTTGAAGTGATAGGCAGCCAAAACCATTTTGCGGCTTCATTAGCGGCCAATGAACAAAGTGATGACCAGTGTGAATCCATATACGCCAACGACATCGAACTGCGGAAGTTATCCCCTCCCAGCCCTTCGGCCGTCAATGAAAACCACAGTACTCATGAAGGAATTGAGATAACTGATGGGGAGAATCCGTATGAAAACTCGATAATTGGAGATCAGTCTTTTGTGCATGACGATGAAGATGGTGCCTATCAAGCTCTCAGCAGACAGGCAACCTTGCCTGTGTGAGTCATGATGCAATAATGCTGGGGGCGCTGCACACTGAGCCGTTATTTCCGTTGCTCCACTAAAGAAGGAAACGTGGCGTCATTTGCCGACGTCAGGACCGCTTCAGTGACTTACGGTCTTTTGCGCGTCATGAAAGAGGGATATCGTATAAAAAGTGACCGCCTAATGAACATTGCAACAAAAGGCCTCCTTTTTATAACTGGCGCATGCATGGGTTAATTTCCTTCACCGGTTCGATTAGCGCAGGTACTGACGCTTCTTGTGAGCCGGGCTTGAAATACATGAAAGCCCAGTTCACACAAGGCGTCGTTTTTACTGACGTTAGGACCGCGTAAATGTCTTTATGGTCTTTTGCACGCCAAGAAAGAGTGATATACACGTAGTTTAAAAAATGATTGCAAAATGAACGGTGCAAACAATACTTTTAATAACTTGGCGTATATGGGTTGACTGCCTTCACATGCTCTATTCGTTCAGGCACTGACGTAATCGAAATAACCCCTCCTGTGAGCCGGGCTTTGAGTCATTAAAAAAAAAAAAATACTGAATGATTCGCTACGCCAGTGTTCCGCTGACGCCAATTTCTGGACAAATCCGAAACATTATGCTACGCCATCGCACCCCTACGTCAGTGAGTAGCGTTTGTGCTTAGAGAGCTACGTCTTGACAAGTCGACCTGTTCTGTGCGTTTATATCAGAGAATCTTCTTGATTGGTGCATGGACCCATTACTGATGCCATGAAAATGACGCCTTGTGTGCAGACGGCAATTTATTATTTTTTTTAAACTGTCCACAGAGGAACTACAGCGATTCTTATTAATATATGATAAACACGTTATAATATTAAGATAGCAGACCTATCTTCTGTTTAATTTAGGGTTTAAAAGAAGTAGATAATAATTGTTTTCGATTGACTTTTAATTCTGGATAAAACATATTGATCATAAGACTTACATTTCCTATCTTTGATTCTTCTTGTTCTTCGTTGTCATTATCATCATCATCATCATATCCTTTTTTCCTTTTCCTTTTTCTTCCTATTCCTTCATCTTTCCTTCTTCTAATACTACTTCTCCTTCATTATCTTCTTCTATTTCTTCTCCTTTTTTTCTTGTTCTTGTTATTTTTCTTGTTCTTGTTCTTCTCCTTCTTGCTCTTGTTCTTCTTTTTCTTCTTCTTTTTCTTCTTTTTCTTTCACGTCTTTTTCTTCTTCCCCTTCTCTTCTTCTTCTTCTTCTTTTTTTTCTTCTTCTTCTTCTTCTTCTTCTTCTTCTTCTTCTTCTTCTTCTTCTTCTTCTTCTTCTTCTTCTTCTTCTTCTTCTTCTTCTTCTTCTTCTTCTTCTTCTTCTTCTTCTTCTTCTTCTTCTTCTTCTTCTTCTTCTTCTTCTTCTTCTTCCTAGTCTTATTATGATAAATAATTATGTCGTGTTTACCCAGGGTAGCCTCATCGGTACTATAATTATGTCCTGCATGTTCTCCCTGAGGGCCATGCAATTACAACCGTAGCGCATAGTGCATTCAAGGAATAAATCCTACAAAGAGTACCAAGTACCCATCTCCTACTCCTGGGTCGAGTGCGGGAAAGTTCTTCTGCTTCTTCCTCCTCCTCCCATTCTCTTCCTCCTGTCTTCTTCTTCTTCTTCTTCGCCCCAACTATCTTTCTTTTTTTTTCTTTTTCAAGATTTTATTTCTCAACTCATTCAATACATAAGTAGCACATGCATAAAAAAGCGATTTGAAAGTAACATACATAACACGATAAAAACTACTTTCGAAAAATAAACTCAAGGGCAATTTCAAAGGCCTATTGTACTGCCCATAGAAATCAGGTTCGGATTACGTAATACGCCATTGTAATGTTCGCACATTTCTAAAGGTGATAGACGGGGCTATTGAAATTGTCTTGAGTTTATTTTTCGAAAGTAGTTTTTATCGTGTTACATGTACATTCCAAACACTTATTAACATACATGTATTATATCAGTTTCATTAATGTTCTTGACACAAAACGTTCCATTTTTTCTATGTATATTCATCAAATTACGTTTAAAAGCAATTATTCTCTCAGTTTTTTTTTTTTCAATTTGATCTAAACCAAGTTTAAAGTGTGTAAATGTAGGGTTTATATTCTAATGTTTGCCTGAATATGTAAAATATTTCGCAAAGACCACGATGATGTTAATGAGATAAAAGTTATTGAGGGTTATAACCCCCGATTCTAGGACAACTACCCCCTAGACAACTACCCCCCGGACAACTACCCCCCGGAAAACCACCCCCTGGACGACTACCCCCCTAGGACATCTACCCCCCCCCAGGACAACTACCCCCCAGGACAACTACCCCCAGGACAACTACCCCCCAGGACAACTACCCCAGGACAATTACCCCCCAGGACAATTACCCCCCAGGACAACTACCCCCCAGGACAACTACCCCCCAGGACAATTACCCCCAGGACAATTTTTCCGGGGGTAGCTGTCCAGGGGGTAGTTGTTCGGGGGGTAGTTGTCCGGGGGGTAGTTGTCCTGGGGGGTAATTGTCCTGGGGGTAATTGTCCTGGGGGGTAGTTGTCCGAGGGGGTAGTTGTCCTGGGGGGTAGTTGTCCTAGGGGGGTAGTCGTCCAGGGGGTGGTTTTCCGGGGGGTGGTTGTCCGGGGGGTAATTGTCCAGGGGGTAGTTGTCCGGATACGATAACCCCCTGTAGAGCCCACAAATGTGAAAATAACCACAAATGTAAAAACACTGCACCCACAAATGTCAAAATAACCACAAATGTCATAACATGTCAACCACAAGTGTAAAAATAACCACAAATGTAAAAAAAAAAATCGCCCACAAATGTAAAAATCTGTTTAACCACAAATGTAAAAACATTTCGCCTACAAATGTCAAAATTTCCATTTTTACCACAAATGTCATAACATGCCGACCGCAAATGTAAAAACTCATTACTTGCATAATGCACCCATGTAAGATAAGTTATTATGAGATGTATGTGTGTGCGCGCGTGTATGCGTGTGTGTGAGGTTTTCCTGACCATTGAAATCCCTAAAATATTGAAAGACCCTTTACCACAAATGTCAAAACATGTCAACCGCAAATGTAAAAATGTATTAAACTAGTGGTTTACTAGTGGTTTTTTCCTTTTTATGATCAGTTTACAGAGACGGGGGGGGGGGGGGGGGGGGGGGGTTGAGGAGTTGATCATAAACTTCAATGGCAGAAAAAAGTCACATAATCCTTGATCTCTCACTGAACTCTATGTCATCGAGTTCAGTGTGATCTCTACATAAAACAGCAATTTATTTTATCAGTCTCAAGAGGGCGCTTCATATAAATTGAATTTGAACATAGATTTTACTTTTTATTCACGCGATTTTTAATGATGAAATATTTAATGGTTGAAAATTGCCTGAAACCTGCATGTTATCATTTCAATCTAGTGATTATCAAAGATAACACAAAAGTAGAGGGCCTACACTATACGGCGCACGCTGCATGTTGTTTTGTTTAAAAATAAAGGGTTTATTGCCACTTGGTTTACAGCCAGTTGGTCTAATAGCCAATTGATCTAACATCATTCGGTCTAATATCAATTGGTCTAATAACCAATTGTCTAATCATCATTTCGTCCAATTACCATTTGGTCTAATTGTCATTTCGTCTAATTACCATTTGGTCTATAGTCAATTCGTCTAATAGCCATTTGGTCTAAAACCATTTGGTCTAATAAACATTTGTTCCATTAGCAGTTGGTCTAATTGCCATTTCGTCTAGATAAATGGATAGAGAGATAAATGGATTTTATTAAATCTTCATTTATATGGCAGTTTTACAACTGAAGTAAACATGAATTACAATCAAAACGTACCTAGGAACATTAAAATAATAACATGAGAAATCAGTTACATGAAATTACACTAAACAAATATTGACACAAAGATAGAAAAGGCATGACCCGGCAAGAGCACTTTATATAACATTTGATTAAAAACATTAAAAATATTTATTCATCTAAAGAGTCTTAAAATTGTCTAATCATCAAATGGTCTAAACCCAATTGGTCTAATACCCATATGGTCTACACATCATTTGGTCTATTTGTCAGTTAGTCTAACCTTAGTTGGTCTATCATCATTTAGTTTACACCCATTTAGTATAATAACCATTTGGTTTAATTGTCAAATGATCTAATAGCCGTCTGGTCTAATTACCAATCACCGTTTCGTATAATGACCAACTGGGCAAATTTCTTGTTTGCCCTCTTGCTACGACTACGGACTACCCTCTGACCATTGCATTGAGGGAGATCATTAAACGGGTCCACGGAGAATGACAATGACGGATGCTCATGAATATGAAATAGGGTTAGGATTAGGGTTAGGTTTAGGGTCCCTCGCCTCCCCCACCCCCATGGCGCCAGTGCCCCCAACAGCTGGACTATAGCTAAGCCACTGATTATTGTTAACATGATCCATGCAATGTTTATACGTTTAAAAACAATTATCCTAGTGAAGTTACATTCCACTGTCTGTTGTAGAATGTTAGTGTAGCTGACTGATGACTGACAGATGATGTCATTGCAGGAATGAGATCTGGAGCTTTTTTTGGGGGGGGGGGTGGAGCTTAGGAGGTTAGGAAAAATATTTCAAAAAACATTTTAAAATCTATGAAACATATCTAGATGTTTGAATAACATAATATTAGTTGTATGCATCCCTACACATCAACAGCAATAAACTTGCATTTGGGTTGCGTTTGGGTTGCAGGGGTCTTTTAAATTCAGGTTTCAAGTTAAAATATACACCCCCCCCCCCTCCCTCAGATCAGACCCAGTCCAAGATGTATAAGAAGGAATCCCATAGACTTACTGTAAGTCTATACACATAATTCTCCACAGGTCCTGTGACCTTTGAAACAATAATTTTTTAAATTCTGAGTATTTTATGAGGAAAAGTCACGTACTTTCGCAAACGATAGATTACACTACTCTTTTGTCACAACCTCAGTGTGATATTTCCTCATACAAAGTGCAACCCTATAAATTACACAAACGATGAGATAAAGAACTTAGATGGGATAAATAGTATATATATAGCAAACGGTTATTAGACGAACTGAGAATTGGACCAAACGATGATAAGACAAAATGGTAATTAGACGAAGTGATGATTAGACGATGTGGGTGTTAGACCAACTGGGTTTAGAAAAAATGGCTATTAGACGAAATGATGATTAGACCATTTGGTTATTAGACCAACTTGTTTGAGCCGAAATAGATATTGGACCAAAGTGAACATTAGAAGAACTGATTATTAGACCAAATGCATGTAGACCAAATGGGTATTAGACCAAATGGGTTTTAGACGAATTGGCTATAGACGAAGTGGTGATTAGACGAAGTGATTGAACTGATTATTAGGCCAAATGGTTATTAGACGAAATATTGATTAGACGAATTGGTGATGGACGAATTATTGTTAGACCGAATGATGTTAGACCATTTGGCTATTAAACCAAGTGGCATTAGACCAAGTGGCAATTGACCATAACTTATCTTACATAGGTGCATTATGCAAGCAATGAGTTTTTACATTTGCGGTCGACATGTTATGACATTTGTGGTAAAAATGGAAATTTTTACATTTGTAGGCGAAATGTTTTTACATTTGTGGTTAAACAGATTTTTACATTTGTGGGCGATTTTTTTCCCATTTGTGGTTATTTTTACACTTGTGGTGGACATGTTATGACATTTGTGGTTATTTTGACATTTGTGGGTGCAGTGTTTTTACATTTGTGGTTATTTTTACTTTGTGGTTGATTTTTACATTTGTGGGCTCTACACCCCCCCCCCCGAAAATTTCAATATCACTGAATTTTTAATTTCTTATATTTTTGGACTGTAACCAGTCATTTACATCATTCCAAAAGACAACTGCATATTCACATCTTAGAAATAGATGAACGATAGTTTGGATGTGGGTTTCACAGAAATTACAGGTAGGTGTACCTTTTATTTAAACTTTAAAACAAGAAGTCTTGCGTTGATATTCTTCTATAAATAAATTGAAATTGAAAGTTCCGTAGTCTATTGTCAATAGAAGACTTGTATAGAAGTGGGAAACGAGATTTCCAAATATGTGAATCTGTTAAAATTTCGCTTAGATCAGCTTGCCATTTAGATTGCTGGTTTGTGTTTGAACGTGACTTTATTCAAAAAATGCATTGTAACACAATTTTGTGACCTTTTCTACTTTTTAAAAAAAACAACTTAATCGTTCATCTATTGGTTGATCAGCTTGATCTGTTATATGTCTTGCCTATAAAGGCCTGTCAATCAATACTGGGATACACCACTGCCGTTTAAGTGTATTCCTTTAAAATACTCGATATTGTGAGTCTTTTGTCCTATGGTTAGACATGATTTAATTTAATTTCTTATTCCATTAATTAATCACTTTCGTTGGATATGTTGTCGTTTTGCATTTGTCCGAAAAACCCTAAAAACAAAACCAGTCGACGTTGACGGTACACAGGCTAGTGTATAAATCCAAAATCCATTTTACAGGGTCTGTTCTGAAGACTTAAGAAATGATCAATAATTTGTTAAAAATCGATTGGAAATATGAAAGCAAGTAGTATTTTAATTTATCGTGTTGAAATTATAAGAATATGATTGCCAGCTGATACTTTGTATCTCGCATGTTTGCTTTTAATCCGCTCTTTATTTATGAAAAAATATAAGTGTGTAAAGTCTGACTTTGTGCTTATTTGTAAATAATGTTTTTGAAATAAAGGCAATACAACCATTTTAATTCAGTCCTTACGTGTGTTATTCACAGCTTATTGTATCAATGTATGAAAATGCTGTCTTTATGACTTTCAGTAGCGATCATAGCGCATGCATTTTCCCTTCTTTTTTTAATCAATCTCTGAACAACTTAATTGAATACATGTACAAAAGAATAATGTATATTACAGCAAAATAAATTATACATAATGAATGTCAACAGTTATACGCGTTTTCGAAACAGGATAGTTGAACGTAGTAGCATAGTGAAATTTACAACAAAAAAGGTCATGCTTAAACACAGAGCATACATAAAGAACACCAAATAGCAACATAATGAATGAGAATGGTTTTGGGAATTGCAATAGAAATAGAAATTATGCTAAACAATCAAAACTCTCTCAAAATGTATCTCTTTTTTTTTACATCAAGTTTGTCAGTTTTTGTTCGCAAGTATACTAACTAATAGCGCATGCATTTGTGAAATTATTATTATTATTATTTTTTTTTTTTTTTTGTTCCTTTCAGATTTTGTTTCTTCTTAAATTCTAATATTTAAAACGTTGGCAGATGTGTAGGTTTTATCCCATGAAAGGAGAATGATTTGAAGTATTCACAAAACGATACTTATTCGTTGTGGAAAACTCTCTATATCTCTTAACATGCAAAAGGAGGAAAATAAACGTGGAAGTACTATCTCTTAACATGCAAAAGGAGGAAAATAAACGTGGAAGTAATTTGTCACATGAATATAATAACATGCATTATATTATAATAACACTGTTTATCAGGTCATACATTGGACAATTTCAAACTGGCGATGCGTTGTCTGATAAGACAGCTTCACAACCATGCTTTACATTAATTTTGCTGCCCTCTAACGTCTATTACACTACAGTTCGTGAATACCCTTTGACTATTTCTCGCTCGTCATGTCGGCAGGTTGTTGTTGTTTTTAATATATATTATTTATTTATTTATGATTATTTTTATTAATTTTTTTTTTATTATTTATTTTTTATTTTTTTATTTATTTATTTATGATTATTTTTATTAATTTTTTTTTATTATTTATTTTTTATTTTTTTATTTATTTATTTTTTTTTTTTTTTTATTTTTTTTTTGGGGGGGGTGATAATAATGACAGGGGATAGTTTTGTAAAACTGCCACACCACCACCACCATCACCAGCAACACCACTGCTGTCACCATCATCTTTACCACGACCACCACAATCACCCGAGCTATAACCCCCACCCCTACCACCATCATCGCTCGTCACCACCACCATCATCACCACCACCACAATTATCACCAACACCATCACCACCATAACCTCCAACATCACCACCATTACCATTACCATCACCACCACCATCATTGCCACAATCATCACCACCACCACCACTAACCTAACCACCACCACTAACCAATCACCACCACTAACTAATCACCACCACTAACTAATCACCACCACTAACTAATCACCACCACTAACTAATCACCACCACTTATCAGTTTTACAACCTTGAGAAATATTTTATGCGACAATCTTCAATGCCACTATCACCAACCGCCTAGCCAGGATTTAATTTTGAGGAGGGGGGGGGGGGGGCGGGAGTGTGAGCACTAGGGGGTGGGTGCAGGAAGGGGGGAGTCCCCCCCCCCTCCCTAGCGAAGCGCAAAAGCTCTGACGTTTGAGCAAATTTGACAGAAAGATAACGGCTTGTATACATGCAGCACTTTTTTTTTAGGCTTTTCAATTATTTGGGACGCAATATTGCCTTGTGCATGTAACAGGGATGGGCACAGGGATGGGGGGGGGGGGGGCTCCCCCTTCCCGCGCGAAGTGCGAAAACTTTGACGTTTTAGCAAATTTTGAGAGAAAGATAACGGCTCGTAGCATCTTTTAGGCTTTTTTCTCTTATCTCTCCCCTCTTTTTCGCTCTTTTTTTTTGGGGGGGGGCGGGTTTTTTTGTTTTGTTTTGTTTTTTTGTTTTTGTTTTTTGGGGGCGACCGCCCCCACCGCTCCCCCTGGCTACACGCCTGACTATCACCAACTTCAATCTATTTTCTAAATTATCACACAACTTGAGATTTCATGAGATTTCAATCATCAGCACTTTCATTAATATCGTAACACAACAACTAGATAAGAAATCAAAATACAATAATTTTGTAACTCTTCGTACATGAAATATATTTCTGCATGATAATTTTACCATTCACTTCCAAGTACTTTGGAAGCGCAATAATGAAACAATAATGCACCAATATGACATGAAGGAAACAAAGAAAAGAAAAACTTAAAAATCTCAAACATAATCTATTTTTATCAGATATATTCTGTACAATATATACATAATTCAACTCCAGATAATATCAACAATCATCAGTGATCTTCAAAGAGAAATAGAATCTATAATATAATATATTTTGCTTGATACTCAAAAAATGAAATCACGCAAGTCCATCTGAAATTCTTATAATCTGCAATCACAATTATCCATTATGTTATTCTATGTACATTATGCATATCTTTTTAAACAAAATCCAATATTTTTGTTGCAATAACAATATTTTATTACCCGAGGATTCTTCATTAATATGTAAAAATGATTATTATACACGTTTCGTTTTCACTCAGGCAGTTTTGCTAATCAGACCTCCTCCATTTTTACAAAGTAAATCTTTGGAATTACTCCATCTCAACCTCATCAACAAAACTTACATCAATAGAATCAATTAAATTTTTTGAACTATTTAAAGGACAATCTAACCTTGGTAATAAGATGATTTGTGTGAAAGCAGAAACATATAAGAAAAACAGGATGGTGAGAGTTTGAAAGAAATCGGACAAGGAACGAGAATATTATGGATGTTTGAAAAATAGGGTCACTACATCTATGCGCATCTCAAATTGGGAGTTTGTTATTCGATTGTGACATACTTGTGGACAACTCTCATGTTTGTTGTACACAAAAATATCATCAATTTGCGGTTAATTCTGAAGCGCCTTTACCCTAGGGGCAGTACTCAAAATATATTGTAGATCGCATATTGTTATAGGTCCTCATGAAAGAAAAAGATCGTAATGAGTAATACATTTTGAAAAAACCCCGACATTTTAGTCATTTTGTGTGTTGGAGTAAAATGGGGGAGTTGTCCACCACTACATCACAGTGACATTACGTATTCGGCGAATTCGAAATTTCCATGTACATGTATAGCGTTTACAACTTTCAAAACTGCATAACTTTCTTATTGCTTGTCCGATTTTGTTCAAACTTTCACCAAGCAGCTTCTCTGATTTTTCCTCTTTATTTCAGAACAAACTGCCTTGAAGGTTGGATTGCCCTTTTTAAACCCTGCACATATTCTCATTAATCAAAATAAAGAAATAACTTTCATACACATCTCATAGGATCAATATCAGCACTTAAAAATTTCGAATGAATACAATACCCTTCTCAAATAATGATCCAGTACTCAACTTTGAAACACTTTAAAGATCTTACTGTATATCTAAGTATCAGCATCATAACCAATGTAATTTATATGAATAAATTTTTGTAGTTATATCATTGATACTAAAATGACCGAGAAAGAATAGATGCAAAATTTTCCTCCCAAAATAACTGGAAAACAAAGTACAAGGACTTGGAACACGAGGGCTACTCTCATTTGACAAGCAATGAATTACAAAATATATCATCAGAATCGACCAAAATGAAGTGGTAGAACAAATAAATTTTATAGAAAATGACATCAGAGACGTAGAAATCAATAATATGAATTGAATGTGTTTCAAGACGGACCCGTTCACACGTGCTTCGTAGAGCTCAATTACCGCGTAGTGCAGCAAGATCACAGAGCAAAACATGATTTGACACTTGACCCTTGCAGCTTCCATTCTTCCACAGACATCCACATCCTTCCACAGACTATATTACTGAAACATAATCAGTCAAAACAAGTTCCAAGTCCATCCATCATCTTCAAAATATTACATGAAAATAGTGTACTCTTTCATGTATCTTAAACTTTTTTTAGAATCAATTTGGTCACAGCCGCAGGAGATTATAACTGTAATAGCGCCATCTATGATGAAAAGCTATGCACTCACATCGAACCTTCAACTGCACTTCTCACCAACAGCACGAGAAAGCTTACCAAATAACAGGTAATTTTCGCTGATTGTATCTAAAGTATTCTTTCACAAGAAATAAATTTCTGTGCGCATTGATTTACTTCTTTTTTGTTTTTTATCCCATTGTATTTACATCAAATCAATTACAAGGCACAGCAAAAGATAACATATCAATGTATTGCTCAGGGTTTTCAGATTATGTTGAAAAAAAAAATCAATAAAAGAAAATCAGAGAACTTTGAGTCCACAGAATCTGCAATAATGCAAAAACATTGGCCAATGCATGGTAGCTATCTATAATATTGCTAAATTTAATGTTAAAAATCTCTCTGAGAAACAGTGAGGGAAATAAGGGTTAAAAAGAGAAGGATAAATAAGGAATTAGTGTACATACTAAATAAAGAAACACAACAGCACGAAGGAGAAGAATCTGAGGGAAGAAAGAATGAATAAAGAGAAAGAATAGATGCAAAATTTTCCTCCAACAGTCTGAATATCAACATATTTGCATTCAGAAACATGTAAATAAACATTCCCCTAACATTTCTAGCAATATTAAGATCAATCAGGGTGCATCATTCAATTTAATTCCTTTCTATTAACGATACAAGAAATAAAATTGGTAATAGTTATTGACAATCAATTGTATATGAATAGAAAACCTAGGCAAATCAGCATTCATAAGTACAAGAACATGTACCTGTATACAACATGTAGAGAGAAACAAGGAAATGATAGGTAGAAAATGTATCAATATGGCTTTGGAATCAATAATCCAGGGTTGGCAAAAATATTTAAGGTTTAAACAGGAAGGAAGAAAGAGATTGATACCTGGTACAGAAGCTGGCCAATTATTTACAGGCTCGTATTACTTCCTTGTTTATGCATGTATCTTTGAGTGCAGCTTTCTGGTATGTTATGTATCAATGTACATATCGGGGGCCGCGGAGCGTTTTTGAAATGGGGGGGGGGGGGCTGATTTGATTTCACTCATTAGGCTGCAGCCCCCCCCCCCCCCCCCCCCCCCCCAGTTTCGAGGGCCATGCATCTAATGTATTTTAAAAGTTGTAATATTATCCCATAATAGCTTTACAGGCGACTTTACTAATGCAAGTCGCACTTTCACGTAAAGCCTTATAAGACCAATTTTACTTCTAAAACGCCACATAGAAGCCACGTAAATGTACCTACTGTAAGCCACAAAATAGCCACGTATACAACAAATTAAGGCCCTCATAAAAAATGGCCGATGTGTAATTTCAAGACAAAGGCCACAATAATATTGTGTAGCCACGTATACGCCAGGTAAAAAAAAAAAAAAACCATGTAAAGCCACGTAGCTCCACATCAACAGAAAGGGCTAATTTTTACGTGGCGAAATTTTGAACATTTTGAAATTGCCACCTGGCGCTAACAGCTGGGCTTCATGTGAAAGTGTGACTGCATGCATAGGCCCTATTAAACTGTACTTCCTTGTTTTAAAAGAACTAATGTGAGGCTGGTAGCTCCTGATACATCACATTCTTGGATTATTCAATGAAATGACGACAGACTTTCATCAAATTATATTTCATTTTTTACATACTGAGAATAATAGTATTTTTGGTTTAATAATCAAAGCAGGTCATGCTGACTACAGATATAACATCAGTTGAAAACATCAAGGTAGAAACTAATAATCTATTGATAAAATGCAATAATGACTGTATGATACATCCATTTGGCTATATTTAGCTCCATTCTGTCTTTTCCTTTTGCCAAATGCAGCACGTGTAATACATGAGCTTTCATTGATGAGTGCTAATAGAGCACTTATAATTCCCAGGCTTTTGCAAGTATAGTAAGGTTAGAGATATCAAAAGACGGAACATATCCTGTTTATAAAAAAATCCAACAAAACCATAAACACTGCCATGCTTTCTTGCCTATCAAATACAATTTGTTTTCTTCTTCCTCATTCAAACCCCTTACAATGAAAAAAATTGTGGCTGTGAAAAAGCACTTTCTTAAATCATCCCTCCCATCCGCAGCCAACACTTGTGAATCGATTGTCACTTATACACCACTCTCCACTCAAATTCATTGACGGCACTTTGGTTTTGATATTCAATTGTCTCTTGAATTTCCCCTCGGGTTTCGGTTTCAAGCCATTATAGCCATTTCTACCTTCCATTTTCACTTTCCTAAACGTCATGCAAAGCAAGGAAATAACAACTTCTGTAAGTGATATGGCAATAGCAACAATGCAATAAAGAAAAAAGAGAGAAATAAGGGGAGTGGAAGGGGGATGGATGTGTTGCAAAGGTCCCCGTTACCTGTCTCCACAACATCCACTTCCCAAATTTTGTTGGTACATTTTTTTGTTCACCTGCTATTTCTAAGATAATATAGTTATGCCTTTGAAAATGATAACTTTCCCAACTCTCGTTTTTTGTCAGCAGTTATTTAGATTTGTGCTTTCAACAGCTTTTTAGACTTGTAGTACACATGCATGCCATGTCCAAATGCAACATGGCTACATATGTTCTGTCAAAAAACAAACAAACAAACAAACAAAGAAGAGAATTGCATGAAAGAAAGAGAAATACTGTCCGTTGTGGAGAGAGAAATAGAAAAAGAGAGGGTAGTAAATGGAGAGAGGGATATGAGGGAAGAGAGGAAATTGAAGAAAGAAATGGAAAGAGCAGGAGCAGGAGCAGAAGAGGTCACAATACTAAAGCCATAGCCTGGATGGCTTGCTATTGCCAGAGATTTTCAGTGTGTTTATTGACTAAGCTCCATATACAATGAGGCCTACGGGTAAATCCGGCCAATCTCCAGAACTACATATACAGACAGACCATCTGAAATGGAATCTGTTGGTAGCCTTGTTTTTAATTTCTTCTTGAGATTTTTACGGGCTGGTCAGAATAACGATAACCATAACCATATCATTTTTTTTTTCTTTTGCGTCAAAGGTCAACCCTACACCTGTCCTACTATTAACATATAAGAGCATACTCCGAACATTGTCGGGCATACCTTCAATTGAAAATCTTGGTATCGTTATCATTCAAGTCTTACAGCAGCCCTTAAAGGCCAAGTCCACACTAATATCAAGTTGATTTGAATAAATAGAGTAAAATTAAACCAGCAAAACAGTGAAAATTTCTCTGAAATCGGATGTAAAATAAGAAAGTTACGGTATTTTGAAGTTTTGCATTATTTCATGAAACAGTGATATGCATACACGGGCGGTATGCAAAATAATGAGTGAACCGATGATGTCACACACTTACTTTTTCTTACTTTTCCTTATGTATTTTATTATATGACATTTCAAATATTTCAATTTTTATGGATGTGATAATAAAGAATCTCTCCCTTGTATCAAAATAAGTTAAAATAATGATGATTTTACAAGTTCCATAAAGAGTCAAACCGTGTCTTACATTATTGAAACAAAAACTGAAATATATGATATTTCATATAATAAAATAGGCCTACATAAGGAAAAGTGAGTGTGTGGCATCATCGGTTCACTCATTTGCATACCGCCCATGTTATGCATATCACCGTTTCAAGAAATAATGCAAAACTTCAAAATGCTGTAACTTTCTTATTTTACATCCAATTTCAATAACATTTTCACTGTGATGCTTGTTTAATTTTACTCTATTTATTCAAACCAACTTGATATTAGTGTGGACTTGGCCTTTAAATTAATTTTTTGAATCAGTGTAGTAGTAGTAGTAAAGAATAAGGCCAAGACCATGCAGGAAAACATATTTTGATTACAGTAGATTTCAGGATCAAGACCAAGACCAACACTCCAGAAAGAGACCAGTATTGTTACATCACTGTTTAGCACTTCAAAGACTCATCGAACAAGAGCCTGAGAGCTAGGGAACTGATTTCTCAGTCACATTCCTCCAAGAGCCATCTTTTGGAAGTACCTTGGAAGGACCAAACAAAGCCATTTATTTACTCTCTAAACAAGGACACTCCTTGCTTCTGGGCCCTATTTCATAAAACTCGTCATCAATGACAAGTTGTAATAACTGTTATAAGCTACTGAAATCCTTGCATCTGATTGGCTGAGAGCAAATTAGTCGGTAAAATCCCGACAAGACACTTGATGAAACGCCCCCCTGAGCTACCATTCCAATGCTTCCAGCAATTTAGATCTATACAAGATAAGCAGGCATTAGCATAATACTGTACCTGTCTTCATACACCTTCCTAGGTAATATTTTGTCCCTGTTTAGAATATAACGGTCTAAGCTAGCTCTCGTTTGCTGATCCCTTCCACAAATAAGGGCTGCTGGGAGGTTTGACATCTATTTGTTTGTAGGCCTTCTTCAAATGACAGTGGAAATGCTCAGCCCACAAGGGCTCAAATCTAACTTTTATGCAAACTTTTGGCATTGTGCCAAAAATAAGGGAAGTGTTAACTCTTGGAACATTTCATCTTTTGAAAACCAGAGTGATTTAGCTCTTGTTTTGAATAATTTGAGTCTATGCCCTTCTGACAAATTACTACAATGTAGAGGTCTTTCTGAATTACAGGTGTTTTTGCCTCTGGATTCAGTATTATTAAGCCCAGAT
This sequence comes from Heliocidaris tuberculata, assembly GCA_025618425.1. Taxonomy (NCBI): domain Eukaryota; kingdom Metazoa; phylum Echinodermata; class Echinoidea; order Camarodonta; family Echinometridae; genus Heliocidaris; species Heliocidaris tuberculata. Next base: position 19,593,841 of record CM046836.1, read on the forward strand.
ATAAGACATACACACATGATAATATTTTGTTGTCTACAGTTATTGAGGGAGGGAAAATGGTGCAACTTTTTAGAAAATAAAACACATTTTTTACAAAATCATATCAGCTTAATCAAATAATGCATAAGTTAAATAAGTGATGAAAAGAAAAGAAAAATATGATGAAAAATTAAAGAGAGAAAACTTACTCGACAGAAAATAAAATGCTGCAAAGATGTGAAATGAGTTGATCACACACAGTTGCGAGTTCTATTCAAGAAGCTTATTAGAATTTTTATTGAATTTATAGTCCCCATGAATATCTTTTGCATGGAAACATTTAAATTCAGTCTATTAGTCCCACATGCCTCCTTCTTTGTTGCCTGGCTTTTATACATGATTCATAACTACATTACTAGCATCAACTTTACTAACTGCATAGCCATGATACATACAGATACGAACAATAATTATTTTTCTACTTTCACTGGCAATGGAATGATGAAAACTCCGTGAATAATCTCTCCCTCTTTCGAGATAGGAAAACTTTGCATCCTTTTACAATAAACCAATACCCTTATCATGTGTAGTTAAACTCTACTTGTGTGAAATTTTTATTGCGAAATGCTGTACAGCCAACGAAGTCTTGGGATTTGTTTTGTACAGGAACCCCATAAAGAATCGGGCAACATGTCAAATACATGTACATTGGAATTTGAATAAGAACAAGATAACTGTATTGACTGTATTCCGTACACCTTTCAGGCATACCCAACACAAGTTCCTTGCTCCATTGCGGTGGATCTTACACCTTCTTCTAAGTTTCATAACACGATGCTTTTGAATTTAAGTCATGATAATCTGTATCATGAGTACATCTCTACATATTACCTAAAAAAAACTTTGTTAAAATGTGAAAAACATTACTGAAAGATGATATATTCCACTGTAAAAACATTGGAATTGAAATTTCTATTGTGTAAATGAACCCTTTATTTCAATGGATCTTATCAACAGTTCATTCACACGACCATCCCCTCGGACTTTAATTTCAATAAATCAGGAAGAAAAACCTAGCATGGACAGTTCACACTAGTCCTGAGAGACCAAGAAACCTTGAGGGTATTTCTCTGACAAACTTGTTCAAATTAGCGTATCGACTGGGGTGTGAATTTGGAAACGATAAAAGTCCGATTTAATTGCGATGCGATGGATTGAGAAAAGGCCTCATTATGTATCTACAGAGAAATGAAGATGGAGGGGGGGGGGGGGAAGGAGAGACATAATATATCATCTGTTTGGAGCCAGAAGGGCATTAACTCACATCTTTTGTACAGAATTGACACCCTTCTGACTTCAGGGCCCCGTTGCATAAAACTTACCATTAACGGTAACTTTGCCATCAATGGTAACTCCCATTAACTCCCATGGAAACCTTGATTTTGATTGGCTGTTCAGAGATGTTACCATGGTAGTTACCATTGATAGCAGAGTTACCATTAATGGTAAGTTTAATGCAACAGAGCCTAGATGGTATACAGAGAGAGAAAGACAGAGACAGAGACAGAGACAGACAAAGAGGAGAGAGAGAGAGAGAGAAAAAGGGAAGGGGAGGAAAGACATATATATATATATATATACAGAGACAGACAGACAGAGAGGAGAGACATATACTGTATAGAGAGGAGACAGAGGGTGATATTAGAGAGATAGAGAAAGAGAAAGTGAAAGAGAGAGAGAGAGAGAGACAGACAGAGAGGAGAGACATATACTGTATAGAGAGGAGACAGAGGGTGATATTAGAGAGATAAAGAGAGAAAGAGAAAGTGAGAGAGAGAGAGAGAGAGAGAGAGAGGGAGAGAAACACTTTAATCAGATGATATTCTCCTTTTAAAAATATTTTCCAGACATATAACTACCTATGTGAGAGTCTCTTTTAAACAAAAACATATCCATTGGGTATAATTTCTTCTTCCATTAAATTTTTAGATGGAAAGTGACTGTGCCTGCAAGCCACTTTCAGTCTTAGGCTTTCAAATATGACAGGATTAGAGTCAATATTTTAAAAAAATAATAAATGTTTGTAATAGGATTGAATAATACAGGAAGTTCTGAAATGTGAGATACATTATTATTAATGCATCCGATAGGCTAAACCTTTGAAAAATAAAGAGGAAAAAAAAAGAGAAATAGTAGAGAAAATGGAGCGAGGTTGGGAGAAGAGAAGAAAGAGAGAGAAAAAAAAGGGTAAGTCCACTTAACTAAAGATTTTAAGAGGAAAAGAAAGAGAACAAAAATCCACATTTCCCTCACATGTCCATCTATATGCATCAATATTCAGGTCCTCTGTCCCAAATGCTCACTTTCATGTGTACATCTTGCAACTGGTGAAAGTTCACACTGCTTCATTTCCTTTCCATAAAGGTTACATTGCCTTTACATATTTGCACCAAGGAGGTGTTTCAAAAAGAGCAATCGAATGGCAAGCTCAAAGCAAAGCATTAGAAATGGGTAAGAAAAATCCATCAGTCATTACGCGGGTATTTGCTTTCTTTGTTTGCGCAGTCCCCCATCATTACTTAGGTATCGATTTCATATCGATAGGGACAGCCAAACAACCTGTTCACATGGTTCAAATGGCCATAATCGAGCAGGCAAGTCAGAAAACCCACAGAATGATATTTGGATCTTGCGCCTTTGCAAACATTTTGAATGTCAAATCACTAGAAGCACCTGGCTCATAAAAAGAATTCATCTGCAAGTTTTGGTTAATTCATCTTGGCACAAGATGTTTTTTTTTTTTTCTCTCTCTCCCGCTTTACCTTGCATTAACAAGAACTGCCTCATACCATGATTCTAAGTTCATAAGAGATTCTAAGTTTATAAGTGACAGCCCCTGATATAGAAATGACCAAATCTCTTAATCTAAAGCAATTAATTCTTTTTCCTGGACATGTGTACCATAATCAACACAGAATTACTGCATAACATTTGCTTTCCAGTACCAGGGGAATAGGCTCTTAAACCCACAAAACAATGAGGCAACTGCGCATTAAAACCATGTCACACCTGCCTCCTGTCTGCTAAGACCCTGTAGGCAACGCACGCTTCATCCTTAGCCCTCCCCTGTCGCATGGATACCAAACTCAGCAGCAGTGTACAGCTATAAGAAGCCAAGGTCAGAACAAATCATTGATCTCTAAGAACTTGTTGTGTGCTTGCATGGCATAAGGGCGCAGACACAATTTTTCATTAAATTTCAAAAGCGTTTAATGCTGATTGCTGAATATCACTGTCAACAATGTGAATTATGTACAGCCTGAAATGTTCTCCATAGATGTAGCCAATGACGGGTCAAAATTTGGGAGTACATTTTTCTTGAAATGTGTGTGCATCTGTTTGTGTCCTTCTGGCGGGCACACAATGAGCTAGAGGTATTAATAAACCTGAAGGGTCAGAACAGAAGTGTCTTTTTACCTGGCAGCATACGCACCGCCAAAGGCATATCTCCATTTTGTTTAAAGTTGATCGATTTGAGCTGCTACTGTTTCAATTTGATTTGCAACTGTTTTTGCTTTGAAGCTTATGTGCCTGTTTCAATAAAGATCACAGGCATCATTTCCTTAAAGGTATAATGTCAGGATACTGCAGAGAATGACACTTAAACAGGTATTCCAAATTGTTGATCATGTAGTGAATAAGGATCTACAGTAAATAGTTAGAACATTAGACAATAAACAGTTCTTTAGACAAGAAAAAAGAATTGCACTAAATCATAAAAGAAACGTACTTGAAAAGTGCAAAATAGAAAAGCAAAAACATATATACATGTATGCACATATGGGACAACATAGAAAATGAAAATCTGCAACAATGTGAAACTACTTGATCATTTTCTACTGCAGTTTTAATGGACCAAGTTTCCTTATCTTTCTTTGCTTTTTATTTATTGCTATAATTTTACAGTATTATTCAGGGTTTTCGGCAATAAATTAGAATTACTACTGATTTAAATCAGATTTTAAAATGAAAATCAGAGTTAAACAGATGTTACTGATTTCATTAAATTGCAATTTTCTTTATGGAAAACAAAATAAATTAATTAACTACTTGTGTTTTGTGATTTTTATCATTCAGATTCTTTGCCAATCCTTTTTTTTGATCTCTTCACAAGACCCCTAGGGCCCTGTTTCATAAAACCTGTTATCAATAACAACTGCCCATTTCTATGACAAATTTGCTCTCAGCCAATCAGATTCAAGGATTTCAGTAGCATATAACAATTATTGTAACTTGTTATTGATAACAAGTTTTATGAAACAGGGCACAGATCCTCTTTAACATGACACAGTACATGTATAGATTACGATTCTGTGAGAACTAGATCTATGTTTTGAAGACTTAGCACAAGCAATAAGCCACACTGAGCCTAAACTGAAAGCACCATTCCGTTGCCATGCTCCCACACTTCTACCTGCCGAGTGATAATAGTCAGCATCTGCTTCTCATTAAACTGTACATCAGCTGTTGAGAGTAAGAAAGACATTAACTCTCTGTTAAAGTATAGGAGTTAACGCCCATCTGGCTCTAAGCAGATGGTGTCTCCTCACAACATATCTTTTGAAGACACTACTTGTGAAAATCCGCAGGCGCCAATCGAGTTAATGCATGTATTGTTTTAGAGTTAAGGGCACTGACCTCTATAGTCCATATTTGCACTATTACATACGATCAGTCAATTTATTTCATGATATTAGATTTTGGTGTAAAATACCCTGCACTATGATGCAGTGCTTTCCAGTTCACACCTGTGTCACAAAGTTACAGTACTGCAAATATCAACCATATAAAGCCTCAAGTTATTTGATAATAATAATGACAGTGGGTTCTTGTATTGAACACATGGTCAGACTTGACACTACTGGGGCCTGTAACATAAAGAGATAAATCAATCTTATGATTGATATCAATCGTAAGTCTATGGCAAACCATGTACTGAAGAGTTACAATTGATTGTAAAATTGATTATATCTCTTTATGTTACAGGCCCCTGGTGCTCCATAGTCATTAACCCGGCTTTAGCATGGCTCCCATTAAGACGCTCTAGCAATTCAAGGAATTAATTCCAGCCAGGTATCCATTTACCTCACCTGGGTCGAGTGTGGCAAATGTAGATTAATGTCTTACCAAAAGACGTTAGTGTCATGGCATGATTTGAACCCCATACCTTGTGGTTCACGGTCTGAAGACTTAACCACTAGACCAGAGCACCTCTACATTTCACACTATACTTAATCATTAAACTGTTACAAACTGTTAGAAATGAACAAAGTGCCAAACCTTCATGAAATTTCTGAAGATTACATTAACATTAAGAAAAGAATAATTGAGTGAAATATCCTTTTCAGCTTTAAAGAAACGTCAAATAGATGCCTAAATAAATCGATAGTGTTGCATGCCAACTCGGCACACAATGGTTCAATATATATCATCATAAATATTAGTGCAGAAGCATATTTTCTGGTAAAAGGTACAATATCTTTACAGATTTTTATGAACTAATTTGATTTTTATTTCACAGATAATTTAAATGTACTGAAATATAATTGTTTTTTCCTCTTTCAACTAATAGTCGATATCTTTTAACTTGTGGGTGGTAGCAATGAAAGAGATGATATAAATAGGCATCATGAAAGAATACAGAATGGACAATAAAATGACAAAGAACCACCAATGGGTGGATCCTGAATCATTTGAAAATGTACTGCTCTTTAAAGCAATTTATGTGAATATATACGAATACTCCTTGCTGTCTTAGGTAGATATGAACAAAGAATGTGAAGAAATAAAAATGAATACCTCAAACCTGTTCAAACTCTCAACTACATGTATATGTTAACAGATTGGCCCTTTTAACAACCTTCATGATAAATTAGTCTTTAGATCGGGGCCCCTTCTTACTGCACTATACCATGCGACTACGATACGACTGCGATCCGATTTTTGAAGAAATTACAATAACATTAGATATTGAAATTCTAACAATCATAATCTTCTTGATTTGGATTCTGAATTATAACGTGAATACTACAATTGAAATTTTAGTGCATTGTAAGCCTTCTATTCGGAATAAAGGCTAAATCCGCTGCGAATCGTAAACAATTGCACGACTTGTCTGACGTCACTGTAATTCGGAGTCGATTTGGCTTTTCATCCTACGGTAAGCTTGCGACCCCCCAAATTTATTCACATGACAATTCAGAACCTCGATCATTTAGATTTTACAAGTTTGAATGTTCAAATCAAATGCTATTGCCAATTCTTCCAAAATTGGATTGTAGTCAGATCGTATAGTGTGCGGAGGGCTTTACGATTGATTTAAATCAATCGCAACTCTTTTTAAGATGGGGCCCAGTCGACTGACAGTCCATGAGACCAACATATTCTGTCTGTATTGTGAGCTGTAGCCATTGAATACATCACAAATCATATCATTATTGACCATTTGTAGAGGAAATTTTTGCCCCAATTCATTCTTATATAAAATATTTTGAAGGTACCTTTGATCAATGATATGAAATGTGTTCTTCAATAGAGTCTCTACACTTGTATCCAAGGTTTTTAATTCTTACTATCATTATTTTGACGATTATAATCATTTGAAAATATTTATACAGTGTAAATAAACATGAATATTCATTCATCTAAAATGCTTGACCCTATGTCACAAATCCATCATCAATTTTGGCCCCCCCCCCAAAAAAAAAAAATCCCCCAAAAATCAATAAATAAGGGAAGAAAAAAATAAAGGAAGGGGGGGGGGGGAAGAAGACATCTGATTATAACAGACTTCAGATCTCATTAAGACAACTCTTTACTTTCTTCCTGCAATCCAACATACTGAGCACCTATTCCAATTTTTCATAAAAGTTGTTATCAATGACAAGTAAAAAAAATTGATATAAGCTACTGATATTAATAAAATGTTAAAAGATTTAATATGGTACAGTTGTTTCCATATTAACAAGCATTATGACAACACGGCTCAGGACATAAAGACCGTCTATTTTTATACATGATGGATGTAAGTGCACCTGACAGAGAGAGAGAGAGAGAGAATGGACAAAGAAATTCATCTTCATTACACCATGCTCTCAATCTACCAATGCAGTTTCATGACAGTATATCATTCCATTTTCTGCTTCAAACTTACTTCATTTAACTTTACCTTCAAACAAACATTCCTCTTCATGAAAATTCATTGCTCTGATATTCCCAAACAGTTTAATGTTTTATATGACTATACATCACTCATGAATATGAATGTTTTAAATTTACTTAATTTAACCTTTATTCTACCTTCAAGCAAACACATTTCTCTTCATTAAAATGCAAATTACTTGATATTCCTAAAATAACAGTTTAATGTGCATCATTTATACAAAATTTCTGCTTGAAATTCAGCAGACCAAGCAGATACTTGTGTCAGTTAAAAAAAGAGGTAAATAAAATTACCATTTGAAATGTCCTCCTCATAAACTCTTCATCTGTCCAAAGTCCCACATTTGATTTAAAAACAATCAAGCAACTCTTGCACTGAAAAATTCTCAATATATTCACATAAAATCACTGTTATTACTAGATTTCTGTGATGTCTTTCAATCAATTAAGACTACTTTTGTTTGGGGCTATATATATATATCTCCATCATATATATATATATATATATATGGTCCTCAATCTGGGATTTTTTATAGTATAAAGACCTGTCTTGAACACACTGCTAATACAATGCTCAATCAACCTGTCCCAAATAACATAGAAAGAAGTTTTATGATTCCACTTGAAAAATATATAGATGAAAGTCACACAATTTAAAGACTCTATTTTTTGTAGCTTTGTACAATATTTACAGATGAGCTGGATTCAGGGGTGTATATTCATCAAAGCTCTGATAAGTCTGTTTTATTGCTAGGTATATAGTCAGCTTCCTCTTCAAGTCACACACACAAATGTCAGTATCTGGGACTGAATGTTATCTCTGTATCCATCCTAGGCAGTAGCCATACTTTAGTTCATCTTGAATCTGGAATGAGAGTAAAAAAAAAGGAGGAGGAAAAATATTCAATTAGTTAACAGTGAAAACTTTCATCAAAATTTGAAATTATTCCTTTCAAAACCATTGTCAATGATACAGTCATACAAGGTTAATGGTTGTCTAGCTTTCCCTGTTATGTATAACAAAGTAGCTTATTCTTTGATAATTGATTCATCATCATCATCATCATCATCATCATCATCATCCCCCTCATACTCTTTATCATCACCATCATCTTCATCAGTATCATAATCAACATTATCATCATCATCACTGATCATTATCATTGTCAACTTTGTCATCATCATCATCATCATCTCCATACTCTTTAACAATGTCAATATAATAATCACCATCAATGTCAACATAGTCATCCTCCTCCAAATTGCCATCATCATCATCATCATCATCATCATCATCTCCATACTCTTTAACAATGTCAATATAATAATCACCATCAATGTCAACATAGTCATCCTCCTCCAAATTGCCATCATCATCATCATCCTCTTCATCATCTCCATACTCTTTAACACTGTCAATATAATAATCACCATCAACATCAAAACATAATCCTTCTCCTCCTCCTCCATATTGCCATCATCACCACCATCATCATCAACACCATCATCTACATCATCATCATCATCGTCACCATCATCATCATCATCATCATCACCATCATCATCATTATCATCATCATCATCATCATCATCACCATCACCAACATCATCACCATCATCAACACCATCATCATCATCATCATCATCATCATCACCATCATCATCATTATCATCATCATCATCACCATCAATACCATCATCATCAACATCAATCATCATCATCACCATCATCATCATCATCATCATCATCACCATCATCATCATCACCAACATCATCACCATCATCAACACCATCATCATCATCATCACTACCATCACCATCACCAACACCATCATCATCATCTACACCATCATCATCATCAACATCCTCCTCATCCTCCTCTTCATCATCATCATCATCATAATCATCATCAACCCATGGGTCCCTTCAATGGGAAAGGGGGGGGGTCTTTAATAATTCCAGGGAAATAACTCCCATCTCCCTGTTCTAACTCTGTCTGCAGCCAACTCCAAATTAACCATTCAATCCTTCCAACTTCTAGATGCAATCCATCTATCTTTTCATTGCTCTGCCTCTCTTTCTCATTCATTCCCCCATTTGCTCTGCAGCCCATCCAATCAATTCATAGACAGTTAGAATTTATTTGGTGGTCTAGACTGAAGTTGAAAATTGCATGTTAAAGGTACTTCTCATCCCTTTCGCAGACTTATAAAAAACTTCTGCAAAACTTTGCACAGGTTTAGTAGACATCCTGTAGATACTGCCTATGAACTTTCAAGGTCACAAGTTCTATAACTCCTTTGTACGAAATTAATATCGAGCTATTCAGAAATCAATGCAAGTACATGTACTAGTAACAGTCCAAAAATGATTTTAAAAATCACATAATTTTTTTTTAGTATAAAAAAATAGAGTGTTACCAAATTGTTGTTATTACTTACTTAAAAGCAATTTATAATGCTTTTCACATCCGCACAAGTTTTCGAATTATAATTCTTTTCTAATCTATCGCATACTCACACAACTTCAAAATTATGGGCTGCAAAAGGGATGAAGTACCTTTAAGTAAATATCATTTATGTTGAAAATAATCCCAGTCTGTACATAATTCATCTCTCTCAAGGCTGCCAAAATTGTGGGCATTAATTCACTACCAACTCTATGCCATATTTTTTTTACCCCTGATATTCCCTCTTTGAAATCTAATTCATGTAATTCTAACAGCACATAACACTTGAGGTAACCAAACATAATCTAGGTTATTGCCCACACCCATAACATCAGCTTACACAATGAAATGTTCTCTTATTATACCAAAGTCCTATACATCCATTTTTTGCAATCGAAACTTAATTAAGGTAATTATTATTGATTGAATAAACTACAAATGAAATGACCTCCATTGCATTTTCCATAATGTAATGATTATATTGATTGGTACAATAATACCATTGATTGACTTTTAATGAGAATATTACTGCTACTATGTGTGCACATACAACACAAAGGCTGATAATAAAAACTCAATAACTACTTTTTCTATGTGATGAAGAAATGATGGTAAAGGGGTAGAATCGTGATGAGAAAGAGGAAAAGGGAGAGAGAGAGAGGAAAAGGGAGAGAGAGAGAGTGAGAGACAGAAAGAGAAACAAAGAGGTAAGAAAGAGAAAGACAGAGAAAGGGAGAGGAAAATATATGGGGGAAAAGTAAAGGACAGGGGGAGAGATGAGGCAGGCAGGGGAGAGAGAGAGGGGGGGGGGGAGATAGTGAAGAGATAGAGAGAGAAGAGAAAGAGAGAGAGCAAGAGAGAGAGAGAGGGAGGGGAAGAGATATAAAAAGAGAGAGACACACACACATACAGAGCTGCAAAAGCTCATAAGCTGGAAAGTTGAATTTCGAAAGGTGGAGGGGGTTTGGATTAGATGAAGTGTCCCTTTGGGGAATAATCCAATCCTATTTGCACCACCTGCTTGAACAGCATGATTTGTTAGAGAGATAGGAATTTAAGAAACTTTTTTTTAGAGAACATGAAATTCAATTGCTGGTGTATGTCACAAACAAAAACAAAATCATCAGAAAAGATGTTCATCTTATTGTGAAGAAAAAAAGGATTAACCAAAATAGCAGAGACTCTAAGATGTCCTTAACCTAGATAAGCAACCGCATCAGACCAAAATAACTTGCAGGCGTAATCAATAAGCTAATCTGAGATGACGAAGACTACATCATTTCTTTAGAACCCTGGTACACAGACCGTAAAAGTGGTAGATTGCTGTTCATTCTGCAATGAAGAAGAACTGATTTGCAATTAAAACTAAAATCAATGTCTGTGGAAATCATTTCCTGATGAGGGGAAAGTGCTACATTGCCTAATTCAAAAACTCGGTGTATGCCTCTACGCCTAATGATACATGCAGATTCATTATTGTGCCTGATTATGTGAAATTGGAAATAGAAGCTACAGGTATATTACAAGTACCTTTCACTGATATTTTGTACATTATAAAACTTAGCAAATTTACGATATCAGAGGCCAATGTACAATTCTCTTTAGTGCAGATGAAAATGCTGTCTGATATTTGTGTAAAAAAAACAAAACAACAAGAACCACAAGAACAAAACAAGAGCCCTTATTCAGAAAAGTATTATATCCTATCATTAATGATGAATTGTTTTTTAATCAGTACTTCATTACAATGGAATGACCTTCTCTTTGTTATTTTAATCATAGAATACATCTACAGCACCAAACTTTAAAAAGAAGATGATGTTACATCAAAAGTCAAACTTAAAATTAACAAACCATACAACATTCCAGGGTGAAGAGTCACAGCCAGAACAGAGTTTCAAGCGTTGGACAGGAATAAATGTATTTCTTCTCATCATGAACTGCACTCCATCTTGAAACATCCCATCACCATCATCATCCAGTCATGAATCACCGTTGGCAACATGAGAGCGCATCGCATTCTCATCCAATCCCTATAAATAGTCAAACTGGCCGATAATGGCGCTGACGGCACTGATGGTGATGCAGTAATTTGAGGGAAATGGGGAATCCATCACACACACGCCAACTTTCATTGAATTATGGCGCGTCCCCACAGCCAGAATGACATCAGCAGCGTGTTTGCACAACCCCGATTGATAAGTTCTATGCATTTTTGTTAAACATGTGCATTGCTTTTGCACTGTATTATAGCACCAAGGGCAGGAGGAGTGATGAAGAGTTTTGTACACAATGAAAGAAGTGCCCTAGCTGAAGTTCCCAAACAGTACTGTACAGGTCGAGTCCTTACTAGGTCATTCACCTTTGTACAGCAACTATACATGTATGTGTACATGGAACTTCCTGCTACAAACTTGAAGCCTAGCAGTATTTAATTCCTTAAATTCATGCATGGGACATAATTATGTCCTATAGGTCGATCACCTTTGTAAGTGAAACATGTACATTACATGTACGTATATATTTATATATATATATATTGAACTTCCTGCCACAAACTTTTGACAAAATTGCCATCTGGAGGTGTATTTGTTCTTTGCACTAGAAGCATATGTTTTACAAGGCACTGCATGTAGCATTAAACGGAGAAGAGCTGGAGTGATAAGTTTGTTGACTAGTCTGGAAGCCCTGCTGAAGTTCCTAACATGCATGGTCCAGCATGTCCTGTAGGTCACTTACCATTTAAAGGGAAATCCAACCTTTATAGCAAGTTGCTTTGAAAGAAAGAGGAAAAATCAGAGAAGCAGATTGGTGAAAGTTTGAACGAAATCGGACAAGCAATAAGAAAGTTATGAATTTTTGAAAGTTGTAATCACTATGCATATGGGAATTTCAAATTGGCCGAATAGGTAATGTCACTGTGATGCAGCTGTGGACAACTCCCCCATTCGCTCTAACACACAAAATGACTAAAATGTCACTTTTTTCCAAAATGCATAACTCCGTAGGATCTTTTCGTTCATGAGGACCTATAACAATATGCTATCTCCAATATATTTTAACTACTGCCCCGAGGGTAAAAGCGCCTCGAAGAAAACCGCAAATTAATGATATTTTTGTGTACGACAAATGGGAGAGTTGTACACAAAAATGTCACAATTGACTCTCCAAATTGCCAATTTGAGATTCGCATAGAATGTAGTGATCTCATTTTTCAAATATCCATAACTTTCTTAGTCCTTGTCCGATTTCTTTCAAACTTTCGCCATCCTGTTTTTCTTATTTTTCTGCTTTCACTCTAATCATCTTATTATCAAGGTTGGATTGCCCTTTAAAGGAAACATCTACATTATATGTACATGCACCAAAGGCAGTCGCTGGGGGCTGCCTATGAGTTTTGTGTACAATGATCATAGAAGCCAGGCTATTTTTCATTATACACAAGCATAGTCCTATACATTGTAGGACAATCAGTCAACTTTCTAAAGGGAACACATTTTTTTTTAGATGGAACTTCCAAACCGCAAAACTTCTATTAAATCTTCACGTGAGGTTGTAATAGTAAAGACAGATTGATAGATCTTTACGATGCGCATGGATATATTTTATGCATTATTACCATGCATGCTGCTTCACACTACACTATTGTAGCACTCAAGGCAGGAGAGCTTATGGGTTCTATAAACTTCCAAACCACAAAACTTCTATAAAATTTTCACGTGAGGTTAAGTGACAAACAGGATCTTTACGATGCGCACGGATACATTCTATGCATTATTAGCACTAATGATGCTTCATGCTACACTGCTGCAGCACACAAGGCAGGAGAGGTTATGGGTTTTATAAACAAAGTATATAAAAAAAGCCTTCATGAGTTAAATTAGTTCCCATAATGCATAGGCCATGTCCTGCAGGTCACTCACCTTTGCAAGGCAACTACATACATAATGCATATGGAACTTCCCCATCACAAAAATATTTGACTAAACTGTCATGAGATGATGGGATGACACACAGACATCAAATGGTAAACTATAGCTGCAAAGCTAATGAAACTAATAGTACCCTGAAATGCGGCACAAGCGGATAAATTCATCGATAATTTTGACAGAGGGTGTAATAAGAGACAGGAAAGTTATCGTATAACCGAAATATTATAACGCCATAAAATTAACTGAAGCTGCCAATTGCATTCTAGTGACAGCAACTGTTCTGAGTATTCTACCAGTAAATTCCATTTAAAGATAAAGTTGAGTTCTGGTCATGCAATTACAATGTGAAAGAAACTGTCTGGAAGTAATTGGGAAAAGTTAATCATGCCTAAATAAGGAAGTTTTGGATTCATGAAAATGATAAAAAATCAACCCATACAAACTCGATCAAAAGCACATGCACCACACAGATAAATGGGTATATGCGACTGCACACAGATGTGGCGTAAATGTTCGGCCCAAACACTTTAGCTATTTTCGTCATATTTCGAGTATAAGGGCATTGAAAAGAGAAATCCTTTTCAGGGGACATTTCTACTATGATGTTCTTCTAAACTAACGTAAAGAGGATAAGAAAGCTCACAAATCATTTTTAACCTTTCCCAGAACTCAAGCTTCCTTTTAATCAATAGAATATGAAATAAGAGTCAGAATACATATCATGTAACAGGATAAAATGTATTACAGCTCATCACTGCATTAATCGAGCTAATCAAGCAACTAATTTGAGCCTAAGGAGGTTTTTTGACGGTAAACTCAAAAAAAAATATTTACCACGTATCGTGTATGAGATTATATGAAAAAGTCATTAAAAATTATATGGCCAACCTTCTGAGTCATGTGTCCTGTGTGTCATTCAGAAATTAATTATTATTCAACACAGCCCTATAATCCATGTTTTGAATATAACATAAATTTCAAAGCCCGCTGCTAAGTTGCATGAATGTATTCTTTTTGACATAATTCACAGTGTTATTTGTTGTGATCATGGGCATGCATATATATGGTCCTGCAATCACTCCCATTATTCAGCAATGCTATCCTCAGATTTTTAAATAGCACTACATGGCTATATATATATATATATATATATATATATATATATACATACATATATACATATATACATATATCCCTTACTGCCGTATTCAAACAAGTATATTCCTCGGACAATCCACTTTCATTTGTCAAAATACAAGGGACAGCTCTATCATACGAGCGACTACAACTATTCCACGCACCACCCCTACTCAGTACCTTAATATAGGTGAGCTCTTCTGCTACAAATAAGATTTCTCTCACTGCTACTGTGCTACATACATATACAGATGAATATATATATATATATATATATACCGCAACCATACTTCATCACCATTCCTCTACACCACCTCTACTCAATACCTAAAATAGCCCTGCTGCTATAAATAAATCCAGTCATCCCTAGATCAGCATGGTTCTCAAATTGGCACAGCCAGAAATAGAAAGCTTTTCCCCATGGGGCGCAAGATCGAAGACCAGCCTCAGGCCACGATTCCCCCTGGTAACAAGTAACAGGACGGACTTGATGAACCGATACTGTAAACACGGCAAGTTCACCCACAGGTCGGCAAGCCACACCATGATTTATTTTCTTTTTTCCTTTCAGTTTTGGATGGACAGAGGGATATCATGTCCATCAGGCGAGTGTGCCACTAATTATATTCATAAGATGCAATTTTTACAGATTTAATTGTGATAAGATGAATACACTGGCCTCATAATTTTTAAAAACCTTAGGACTTTTACATCTAGCAAAAGAGCTGTGAACCTAGAGAAGGAAATTGGTACATGTTAAGTGCTCCTTTATTTCATCATGAAATCTTTAGTCAACTGTATTACTATACAATAATATGGATGGTAATATATAAAAAAGAAAGTAAATAACAGTATTTATATTGCAATTAATTGAATTCATGCATCGGATAAATCCCTGATCATATTTCATATATACTATTCAATAAGAAAATGATATGTTTCTTATAAACATTTTGACAAAAAGACCAAAAATCATATATGAAACAACTACTACCAATATTGAAAAAAAATCAGCTGAATAGTGAGTGCATTAAAATTGTGTTCATGAATAGAATTGACTACTCTATCCTCACACATATCATCTTCAGATCCAGAAGGGTGTTAACTGTTTGTGAAAATATATGGATTATGCCCTTCTGGCTCTCATCATATGATATATCTTCTGTTTGGAGCCAGAAGGGCATTAACTCTGGAAAAAATGATGGGATTTAATGCCCCTCTAGCTCCAAACAGACGATATAATCCATACAAATTGATACACATTATATTGAAGACTTCTGACCATTAATTAACAGAAAATTGGCTACTCTTAGCAACCTTTTTGGACATTAGCTAAAATAAACTCAGCACATATACCCTCTCACTTCTAAAGTAGATCAAGAACTCTGTTCAAAATGAAAATAATGCACAACAGTTCACCCTTGCATTTTGTAATTAGCTTAACTAATTACATGTATACCTGTTTGAGGTCCTCTATCGATTTAACACAGTGAAGGTGCCAAACAAATGTCAAATCTATAAATTTTCATTCCAGTTCAATGCTAGATGTATATCAGATTAATTGTTATAATCAATTTAACCTGGCAAACTAATGGACTGCTCTAATTATTTACTCATGATGTCTGCAAGGTGATTGTCTTCTAATGCTCAGGCCTGTGTTCTTTTCATCATAGGCTTCATGTTGTCAAGATTTGAGCATATGAAGAAACCGTATAGGCCTTTGCATGTGTATTTATATATAGTGGTCAGACATTTGCTATAGGCTTGGTTTATCCCATCAAAGATGAAGTGTTAGAATTGGGGTTAGGAATAAAACTGTCGAGTAAAAAAAGGATTGTTTCCATATTTCCCAGTTAGTGGATAAAAGTGATAAGTTGATAACATATTACCTGAGTTAATCAACAAAGATCATACAGGAAGACTAAAAGATAAACAAAATAGGCCAACAATGCTTGTCTATGATAATCTGTATAGCGATGTTGAGATAACACCTTAAGAAAGGAAAAGGAATTAAAACTTGGGATGAAACAAACTTTCTACAATCATATCAACTCAAAGAGACAAAAGCAGTCAAGGGGGCATGGTCCAAGACCAATCATTCCACTTACCCCTCCAAAAAGAACTCCCTCTTGCCCCCCACTGATTCCCTAAACCTCTCAATCAATACCAATTTGTCTCCTTTAAAATGAGGTACCCTTTCAACCCCTCCTTATGAAAAGCTTAACACCTACAGTTATATGCCAATCTTGGTAATTGTCCGTAAGAAGTGCACCATTTCTTTTATTCCAGTCCAATTTCTTGATGCAAGTCTTTTATTCCCTTTCTCATATTGTCCTTAAGTCCCTTTTTTTCCAATCTAAAAACCCAGTAAAGACCTTTTGAGGGCTGCTTAAGATACAAAAGAAGAGAAACTGTGTTTTTAATGATTTACCAAAAGGCACTTCCAGAGTAGAAGCTTAGGACTAAATTCACGCTTTGTTTCTATGAAAGGGAATTGAAGTTGGACATCTGTAATCCTGAAGCACCTCCTATTTTAAGTAGACCAGTTGAGAACCAGTCACTTTACTGAATAAGCGCTGTATACACTGGGTGCAGAAAAACAGCAACAAAGTTCCAACATGGAATGATGGTGCTTAACACCAAATTTATATGCTAAATTGATCTTTGTCCATTGCACAAGCCAAATACAAGACCAAAATATTTTTTACAATATATGGATGTATATCACATTTTGCCTATTACATTAACCCACTAGATATGCTGTTCAATATCAAGAATTCAAAACATGAGTATAGTCTTGAATTCCAATACCCATAAACAAGAAGCATCACCAATAAATACCAGCCGCCTGTGCCAAAAGCTAACTTACTATGATAAGGAATGGCCTTTAAAATACTTGATTACAATATCATGTTGCAAAATTTATACATCATTTTGGGCTTTAGCATATACGAAAATGAATAATCTTATGACTAGCCCTAAAAGCTTATTAAAGATGCCTACATGATGAAATTTATTAAATTTCATGTCTGATATTTCTGCTACTGCCTTGAACTAGACGTGGAAAAGAAGGGCAGGGAGAAATTATCAATATTTCTTCTAGCCAAATTACTGCACTTAAAACCACACAGTGGAGACTCGTACAAGGACATCCATGTTTTGTTTGAAAACAGGCGATGTGCCTCCAAATCATAACATTACATTCGCTCGCAAACCCTTGTTAAAATTTTAACATGTATATCAACTAATCCACGTCTGAAAGAGTTGCTCATTAAAGTTTGATCGATACAATCTGGAAACCGGCGTGTATTTTCATGTCTGCGCGTGTTTAATAATTCCTCCTGTGATATAATTTTTCTCTCCAATCACGAAAAGTCTCTGAACTCGCAATTACAGTCTAATTGATAATGTTGAATTCTGGAATCTATAAAATAAACACAGCTTACACAACTATATGTAATGACATGAAAATTTGAAAAAATGAGCCTAAGGCAAGATATTTGATGTCTCTATTAACTCTGCAGTTAAAGGGCAATCCAACCTAGGTAATAAGATGATTTGTGTGACAGCAGAAAAATAAGAAAAACAGGATGGTGAAAGTTTGAAAGAAATCGGACAAGGATTAAGAAAGTTATGGATGTTTGAAAAATGAGATCACTACATCTATGCAAATCTCAAATTGGCAATTTGGTGAGTCAATTGTGACATTTTTGTGGACAACTCTTCCATTTGTCATACACAAAAATATCATTAATTTGCGGTTTTCTTCGAGGCACTTTTACCCTCTGGGCAGTACTCAAAATATATTGGAGATAGCATATTGTTATAGGTCCTCATGAATGAAAAGATCCTACTGAGTAATGCATTTCGGAAAAAAGTGACATTTTAGTCATTTTGTGTGTTAGAGCGAAGTGGGGAGTTGTCCACAGCTACATCACAGTGACATTACCTATTCGGCCAACTTGAAATCCCCATATGCATAGTGATTAAAAATTTCAAAAATTCATAACTTTCTTATTGCTTGTCCGATTTTGTCCAAACTTTCATCAATCTGCTTCTCTGATTTTTCCTCTCTCTTTCAAAGCAACTTGCTATTAAGGTTGGATTTCCCTTTAAGACGACAATGCTGCTGCAAGAACTATGAATTTGGAATAAATTATACCATAAGACGTAATTAAGAAAAGAATTACATTTGTCCGCTTTTGGAAGTGTCAAATGGATCAACAGCTATAACAAAAAGTGTAATTTACATATTATTCTTTATTTAAACTGTGTTGACATGTTATTCTTCATTTAAACAGTGTTTACATATTATTCTTCATTTAAAGAGAAGGTTGAGTTCTTGGAAAGGTCAAAATAATTTGTGAGCTTTCTAATTCTTTTTAAGGTAGTTTGGGTGATTATCATAGTAGGAAATGTCCCCTGAAAAGGACTGCTCTTCAAATGCCCTCACATTAAAAATATGACTCTAAAACAGCTGAAGTGTTCGGGACGAACATTTGTGTGTAGTCCCATATACATGTTTCTGTGTGTAAAGCATGTGACTCTCAGCAGGATTGAGTTAATTTCTTATCATTTTGGTGATTCCCAAACTTTACAGCATACACCAGTTATTATGTGCTATATAATCAACCTTTCCCAATGGCTTTGAGACAGTTTCTTTGACAATTCAATCTCATGACCAGAACTAAACTTTACCTTTAAACAGATTTTTCATAATTATGAAAATTTAAAAAAATATATTAGAAGAAAGATTAATTACAACAAAATCATACACACCAAACCAAACTACCTTGTCACTAGAAGTATATCTTTTTCAGATTTAGAGTTCATACCAAGTTCTTATGAATTATTTTTTACATTTACATCTATCTGACCAACCAAGAATCTGTTATATTTCTTCTCATGTAGTGTAGTGCATTTATTCTTTGTATTATTAATCATGTTTTTCCAAGCAAATACAGTATTGTATAAGCACCTGCGAAGTTTGCATTTACATTGCCAAAAGACATGGTACCCCCCCCCCCCCCCCCCCCCCCCCCCTCCCCCCCCCTTGAGCATATAGACCCTATATACTCCATGCCCGTAAAAAACATACAGGAACTTTTTCCTGATTGGGGAAAGTGTGAACATCCCTCTATTTACTAAAACATCAATCAAACATGTAAATGAGACACTTTCATGTATGGTACACTATAGCATCATAATACAGAGTGCAAACACACTAAAAAATTTAAGGAAACATATTGGTGCCTTTCACATATGGTGCTTATCCCTGTTTACATCTGTTTACATTCCCTCTCAAGTTTCTTTCAACCCAAGGACACAACTCTTCAGTTCACCAATTAAGGCACTTCTCTAACTTATGTGTGAATGAAATCCTGTCCCACGTCTTGTTTAGACCAAAACAAACAGAATAAATACATCTGCGGCCGCTAAGAGCAAATATTATGCAGTGCACGCTGCCTGATGATGTACATGCAAGATTTTAAAATAGTACTGCGTAGTAGGGTAAGTGGCTGAGGCTGCAATATCGAAGGAACCAGAAACCACATTAATTATGTAATAAAAATGTGGGCCTTAATTTGCTTCCTTTGGGGGTGGGGTGTTGAAACTTTGATATCTCATTTTGTACGTGGGCAGCAAATACCACTTACTCATGATTGTTTTGTCTTTTCCTACATAGCCCAACAAAGTGACAATTTCACGTTTCGAAATTAATGAATTATTACTTGAAGAAATTGAGAAATACCCTTCTATCACAGTTTTTCCATTTTGAGGTATTTCCCACCAAATTTAGACACCATCATTTCACCTACTCTCATTTGTAACAGTAGGGCAGTCTCCAGTTCAGTAGATGAATAATTTTATGGGGCATCTCTTCTTATAATTCATTCATTAATTATTTTCCTTTTTGTTCCTCTGACAAGCATCCCACTATGTTATCTATTTTCTTTCTTTATTATTCATGCTTTCAAAGTTAAATTCAAACTTGAAACCAGGCCTATTCAAGTATGTGAATGTTATAATGGCTTCTTACAGATGTTCAGAACATTACTTAGATTGCAAACAGAATGAGGAATGAAAAGTAACCAGGCCCAGAGCAGGTCAATCATATTTGCTCTATAATCATATCCATTGTCTCTATAGATTTATTCTCATTTTCCTCATCTTTAATTATGGAACTTTTCGTCAATCCCCTTCTGACCTTATATCTCTCAACATTTGTTTTTCAGAACTTTTTTTTTTTTATACTGCTCCCTTTTCTGTTGTACACTGTTATCTTTTCCTAGAGCCTTACTCGTGGTGATTTAAATAGCCCAATGAGAGTATAACAATAACCCTTTCATGACATCACTCTGCTCATTATGGTTCGGCTCAATAACTTTTGATTCAGAGCCCTAAAAAATATAGCAGATGCATGAGTAGAAAGAGCAAAATTCTGCACAAACTGTGTTAGTATTGCATTCTATGTCAGGAATTTAAAAAAAAGAAAAAAAATATAAGCTTTAAAATCCTTAAATTGGCATTACATCGAGAGGTTCAAAAATCATTATTTTTAAATCAGAATTGGCAATTTTCTCAACTTTTCAACAAAGTTCCAACCGTGTATTTTGTATTCAAAGACATTACATCTCATTAGAACCAAGCAGCGCTAAAAGAAAAAAAATATTATTGTTGCCAATTTCAAGAACAAAATGTGATAACATTAGCCCTAAAATAATTCCTGTCATGAAATAGATAAGAGACTGGCAAAGAAGCCTAGCGCTGATGACTCCTCACAAAAAAAAAATAATGCAGGATTGCTTTATATCACTCAGATGGGCTTGCTATAATCCACAACATGTCAAACTATGTACAAATCTTCTCACATAGTTTGTTTTGCTTTGTGAAGCTGTCTGTCAAAGTGCATTCTAGCATCTTCCAGAACCACTGTTCGATCTTAATTCTCCTTACAGCTTCTTTAGGACTTGATACGCGATCTATCCTGCTTCTTCATAAGTAGGACTTATGTATGTTCAGGGAGATGCTTGATAGGCACAAGAAAGGAGATCATTGCATTTGTTTACTCCAGGTGTCGATTTAAACGCCCTTCTGCAGGTTTGAAACCTCCCAGGGTGTCTACAGCCATTTTTCTTAACGTTGTTTACGGTTGTACAATTACACATGCTCCCGCGACAATTGCTCTGCAGTAATTTCATAAACTAACCAAATTCTAAACTTTAACCCTGGACCACAAAATATACCTAACCCTAACCCTAACCCTAACCCTAACTCTAAACCTGACTTAACTCTTACTGTGCCAAGGGGTTTAGCTATTTTCCAAATTTTATCAAAACGTGATCAATGCTTACTTTTCAAATGTCTGCACTTCATTAACCATCTATTATTTCACAAAATATCATGTACAAAACTTGTAGGAAATTTATTTTCATTTCTTATGATACCAAACATTATTGCTTTACCCAAATTTATGCATAAGAATTATTGAAAATTATATTTGAGTTTCTTTTCTGTCTATTATTTGTTGGTTTCTCATTTGTTAACTATTATTTAATGTTGAAATAAGGTAATACATTTTAAAAAAATTTCAATTTTCTCTGACAATTTCTATGGTAGCATATAATTATAATCAAATATTTAGAATGCTTGATTTATGCTCAGAATTTTGATATACATTGACCACCATTTACCTTTCCTGTGGTCGAGCAATTGGTGTATGAAAATGACAAGTCTATCTGTCACATATACGTGACATGACATCGGCACTGAAAGAGTTAAAACCCAAATGCAACCCAACTCGAACCCCAAATTTTTGATGAAATAAAGCCCAGAGCAATTATCATGGAAGCATTATTAAGTCGGAGCACCGATGCTTATAATTGTAAGCTAAGCGCTAGAAGGGCATTATACTTTTACATAGATTTAACACCCTTCTGGCTCTCACCAGAAGATGTGATACATATTTAGGATTATGTATATTAGGGTTTTTAGTTTGTATGTCGTCTGTTTTGAGCCAGAAGGGCGTTAACTTGTATACTTTAACATAGAGTTAATGCCCTGCTGGCTCCAAACAGATGATACAATCAGTTCTGTAAAATAAAATTGGGGTGTAAAATACCTGTTTGTTTAAAATTGTTTAATTAAAAGGGGGAAAAAACAACCTATATCAAAGGGTTAGATTAATATCATGAGGATCAGGAGTGATCCTCTTATCTACGAGGTACATACGACCACCTATCTGTTACAGTATGCTATTATATCCTATAATTGCCCATAACCGAACATAAAATTATTTCACAAATAGCCTACCATACACCGCCTCCGTCCCCCGGGTTGCCGTATGAAACCCGTCACCCGCCATGACACTTCCTCCGAAACCACACACCAAGAGAGCACCCGCAACCAGGACACGCAGACATGTCGCAACTGCGAGGCGAGGGGTAGGAGGGGGGGACACAGATAGGTGGTCGTATGTACCTCGTAGATAAGAGGATCACTCCTGATCCTCATGATCTACTATCAGTACATCCGACCACCTATCTGTTACAGTATGCTAGACCGACACGGACTCAGCGGGAGGCTTGGCTGCGTCTAGCGGTGAAGGAGCGGTGTATTAGCGGGACTGAGATGCCGACAGTAGCGCTGCTCGAGAAAACGAGGGTACTGCGGCGGGGATGTCCCGGAGATAAAAGGAGATGAAGGAATTCGGGGAGCGCCAATAAGCTGCCTTCTGAATCTCCTCTACGGACACGCCGTTGAACAGAGCCCAAGATGCGCTGATCCCCCTGGCATCGTGTGCACGGGGCGACACGCCAGGCGAGAGAGCATCGGGGCCGGCCGCACGAATGGCGGCAACGATCCACTTCGAGATAGTATCTCTCGAAGCCGGTGAAAAAGGCTCCTTCGTAATCACGAAAAGCTGATCACCAGAACGGCGTTCCTTAGTGCGCGCCCAATAATACTTGAGAGCGCGCACCGGACACCAGACTTTATCCTCCGTCACCGACGAGAGGGTGGACAGCGGTTGGATAAAAATCTCAACCGGTTGGGAGCTGGCAGTCTGGTTCTTCGCCACATAGGACGGGTTGGGAATGAGGCGCACCCCCGCGCGTTCCCAACGGACATGCCCCGGCGCCGCCGACAGTGCGTGCAAGGCACTGCGACGCTGGCCGGAGGCAATCGCCAAGAGGAAGACCGCTTTAATGGTTACATCTCTAAGCGAGGCCTCAGCGAGGGGCTCAAAAGGCGCCCTGGCAAGGGCCTCCAGCACCCGAGGGAGACTCCACGACGGGAGCAATCTCCTAGTCGGGGGGCGCTCCAGGAAAAAAGCGCGGACCAGGCCGGTCAGGGAGGGGGCAGTAGAGACACTGGCCCCATCCGCGAACCCAGCGTGGATAACGGCAATTGCCGAACGGTAGCCACGGATGGTCGAGACAGTCAGGCCCTTATCGAAAAGGGAAATCAGAAAGTCTGCGACATCCCTTAGAGGTGCAGAACGGGGATCCACCCCGTGTGATTCGCACCAGCTAAAGTATCCAGCCAAACGGGAATTATAAGATTCCCGGGTGGACTCCCGTCGGCTGCGAGCGACGAAGGTCGCAGCCCGCTCTGAAAGGCCCGCCTGAGCTCCAGATTCCCTGACAAT
Source organism: Heliocidaris tuberculata (assembly GCA_025618425.1). NCBI lineage: Eukaryota > Metazoa > Echinodermata > Echinoidea > Camarodonta > Echinometridae > Heliocidaris > Heliocidaris tuberculata. Next base: position 19,618,209 of record CM046836.1, read on the forward strand.
GGCCAGGCAGTCAGGTGGAGCGTGGCCGGTCGGGGGTGCAGAGTCCCCGACACTGGCTGGGAGATCAGGTCCGGACGAGCGGGAAGGAGCCTCGGATTCCCCACCAGTAGGCCCGTCAACTCGAGGAACCACGTCCTCTTGGGCCACCACGGGGCTATGAGGAGGAGAGTTGCTTGGTCCTGCCTCACCTTCCGCAGAACGCGGGGAATGAGGGCGAATGGCGGAAACGCATAACCCCGGAATCCCTTCCACGGGAAGGAGAAGGCGTCCATCCGCCAGGCTGCCGGGTCCTGCACCCTCGTGCAGTACATCGGCAGCCGTGCGTTCAACTCCGAGGCAAACAGATCCACATCTAGTGGGGGAAGCTGGCGCACCAGCAGATGCATGACCTGCGGGTGGAGCGTCCACTCCGAGGGGAGAACCCGGCCCCGGGACAAGAAGTCTGCGATCAGATTGTCCCGGCCCGGAATGTACGACGCAACGGGGAAGACCCCCATGCGTCGGCACCACCTCCACAGCTCCGCCGCTAGGGCGTTCAGGCGCGTGGAATGGGTGCCCCCCTGTTTGTTGATATATGCTGCAACGGTGATGTTGTCCGTGCGTATCAACACAGCCCGGCCGCGGATCAGCGGCAGAAAGTGGAGGAGTGACAAGGCAACAGCCTGAAACTCCAGCACATTGATATGTGGGAGGGTGGCCGAGAGGCACCAGTCCCCATATGCATGCAGGCCCTGACAGTGTCCGCCCCATCCCATGTGGGAGGCATCGGTGGTCACTGTGATGGAGGGCTGCGGGGGCTGCAGGGGGTTGCCCCTGATCAGAAACTCCGGGCGGCCCCACCGCCAGAGGAGAAGGCGGGCGGCCGGAGGTAGCGGCACAGGCCTCGTCAGGGGGTCCCGTGACGGGCGGTAGTGCTTGAGAAGATGGATCTGTAGCGGGCGCATGTGCAGCCGGCAGTCCGGCAGCACATCGACCAAGCTCGCCAGGAACCCTAGGAACTGAAGCCAGGTCCTGGCTGGCACCCGCCGCCTTAGCCGAAGACGGCGGGCGGCGCCCGTAATCGTCGATACCCGCTCCGGGCTGGGACGTGCCAGTTGCCGGGGGATATCGATCACCGCACCCAGGAAGGTCAGGCACTGCGTGGGCACGAGCTCCGACTTCTCCCAGTTTACGAGGAACCCCAGGTCTTGCACTGTTCTCAACAAAAAAGCCAACTGGCGGGAGAGCAGGACCTGGGAGCTGGCTACCAGCAGCCAGTCGTCCAGGTAGCAAAAGACCCGCAGGCCTTGCTGCCGGAGGAAGGCCGCCACGCACGATACAAGCCTGGTGAATAGGCGTGGTGCGGGCTTCAGGCCGAAGGGTAGGGCGCGGAAGTGGTACACATTTCCCCCGAACGCGAAGCCCAGCAGATCTCTGGAGGCTGGGGCGATGGGGACATGATGATAGGCATCCTTCAGATCTATAGATACTGCCCAATCGCCTGGCTTGAGGCACGGGAGTATGGAAGCCAGGGTCTCCATACGGAAGTGCTCCGTATTGATGTGTCGGTTGATTCTCTTGAGATTTAGAATCAAGCGGAACTTCCCCGAGCGCTTGGGGACAAGGAATATGGGGGAAAGGCATAACCGCGGATGATCGCGGGTCCTTTCCACCGCCCCCTTCGCAAGCAAGGCGGCGATCTCGGCCGCCATGGCTCGACGCAGAAGCGGAGACATGCGAGGGGATGGAAGACGGACGACGCCTCCGGGCAGGGGGGTGGCTAACTCGACGGAGAAGCCACCGCCGACAACGGAGAGAACGAAGGCGTCGTCCGTTATGGCCGCCCAGGCCAGCTGGAAGGCCTGAAGGCGGCCGCCCACCCCGGAGGGGGGGCCCTGAAGCGCTCGGGGCAAGGAGTCAAAAGCCGCCGCGGCCCTTGTCGGCCGGGCGCGGGTAGACCCCCGCTGCTTGCCTCTACCCCTGCGGTTACGGCGCCCCCGGTTTGTGGCCCGGCGGGTCGTCTGTGGGGGAGGCATAGTCACCGTCACACGCTGGGGGGCCGACGCCTGTGGCCGGCGGGGCGATCCCCGGGGACGGTTAGGTCGAGCCTGAACTGATATCAGCTGACCTGCTAACTCTCGCGCCTGCTGGCAACGGGTTAGCGCCTCCTTGATGCGGGGCGCGAACTGGCCAGAGAAAAGGAACGGCCCTTCGAATGGCATCCCACTCGTGAGCTGCGTCCTTTGCCTCACCGGGAACCCGAGGGCCTCGAGGGCCAGGTCCCGGCGTCGGCGAGTAGTGAAGAGTGCGGTACGCGTGGACTGCTTCCATAGATGCTCCGAGATGGACATGAGGAGCGAGTCCAAGAGCTGGCGGTCCTCGGGGGAGACCCGGAGGTCATCCGCCTGTACAGCCAGGTTCGTTAACGCCCCGGCATAAGCCGCTAGACGCATCGAGGACCTTGCTAGGACCGACAAGTGCGTCCACCGCATATCTTCTTCAAGAAAGGCGCGACGGCGGAGAGGATTGGCCCTGCCTACATAATCCCCGAGAGCTAGGAGCTCCGGGGAGAGGGTCTCGGGCTCGAGGTAGCGGGCCATGTCCGCGGGCTGAAAAGCAAAAGCCCGACGCAGGCCGGCGAGGCCCCTCTTAGGGGGCGGCTCCCGGGCGATACGCCCGTACTCCTCCTTGAAGTCTGCCGTGAGGGGGATACCGGGCTGAGCCCCGGCTCCCCCTCGGAACAGCCGGGACGCCGGGGGTTGTTGTTCCGCCGGGTCCGGGCGAACCGTATAGAATTCTTCGAGGTATCGAAGAAGTAAGGCCTCCGCCTCCTCACTGAGATGCCTCAACCCAGGCGGGGCTTCAGTCCCTGCAAGGGACGGCGCCGCTGAGGAGGCCGACATCGAATCCCACCCAGAAGTAGAGGGTTCGGACTCGGTCGCTGTAGGAGACTCATACAGCTCAGAGAGGAGAGGCATGGGCGGGGTAGGCGTCGGTAGCGGGAGGGGAACCTCTGCTGGCGGCACGCTATAACCCGCCGGAGCTCGGGTCACCAGGCCCGGGGAAGGGCGGGGGAGCCGAGGCTGGGATGCAGTACCCGCCTGGAGCAGGGGGAACTCATCCGTAAGGGCTGTGCCTGCAGACGAGGCTAGGCCACCGGCGGCCGTAGTCTGGTCAAACAAAGGCACCGGGCGACCATCCGCCCGCGCAGGGAAAGTCTCTTCCCCGGGCGGAGCACCCAGCGCCGCCGGGGCGCGGCTCGCGCCCGCCCGCTGGCGGGGGAGCGGCCCTTCCGGCGCAGTAGCGGGTAAGGAGGGGGCAGTAGCGGCTGCAGGCATGTCAGCCGACTGGCCTGTAAACGCCCAGCCGCGGTTCTCAGCCAACCGGCTCATCATAGCGAAGAGCTCGGCCTCGCTAGGCTGAGATTTGCCCACCTTCTTCTTCTTCTTACCCGTCTTCTTAGTCCTCTTTGCCGAGGGAGAAGTCGATGGGGCAGAAGCGGACCGCTTCCTGGACTTCTTCTTCCTCTTAAGAGTCGCCCGGGGCGAGCCCTGGGGCTGTCCCGCCGGCGGAGTGCCGGTGGAGGAAGCCTCGTAGAGCTGCCAGTCCCAGGCGGGAGCCTCGACCGGCGCCGCCTGGCTAGGCGGGGCGGGGAGAGCTCCAAGGGTGGTAGCTACCGGCCTACGAGAGGTCCGGGTGCTCAAAACCCTGGAGACCTGGGAGGTAGTCGGCTGAGAAGTAGCAGCCGCTACTCCCCCGCTCTCATACCCCACGGGCAGCCCGGTCGGGCCGGGGGGGGGGAGCGGACAGGGCCATGGCTAGGAGCCGCTCTAGCAGCAGGAGTGACCAGGCGGTCAGTGCTGCGAGCGGCCGGGGCGGGGGCGGCTCTCACGAGCGAGGACGCTCGGAGCGGCTCCCCGGCGCTCTCTAACCCCTGGGTCAGTTGGATAGGACCGGGGGGAGAGCGGGTGGTAGAGCTCCGGTCATGGCGCCATGGCCTGCACTCCTCCTCCTCCGACTCGCTGCCCCCGGAGGCGAGGAGCTCAAGGGGAGGGTCGGCTGGGCCGGACCCTCTACCCTCCGGCGCAAGCGCCGGTAAAGGCTCTCCCTCTACAGGGGGATCCCGGGCGGGAAGCCCTAAATCCGGCGGCCTGGCGGCCGCGGAAGGGACCAGGGCTTTAGGAGCCCTCTGGATCGGGGGGTGGGAAGTTAGCCAAGCCTCTAGCTGAGCCCAAGTAGGCTCAGACCAAACGGAGCATACCGCACAGGGATCGGGACGGGTGCATCGCCTGTGCAGTGGACAACACGCGTGCACGTCCCAGTCCGGCAATCCCCGGCGGCAGACCTGACATCTAAGAGTCATACCTGTAAGGGGAAAGGACTCAGTTAGACACAGAACATATGTGACCGCTCACGACGAAACCAGGCGGAAGTCGCAAGTGGTACTTGTCTATAAATAGCGTGTTTTAGTGTAAATGTCATTTTCCCCCCAAATTTCTTTTTTTACGTATTTGGATTCTTTAATGATTCATTTACCACTTCCCAAAATTTGAAGTCAAAATACTAAGTATAAGTACCTGAAAACTGTGTTTGTATTTACCCTTTCCAAAACGCTTCATCAGGATTTTGGTTTTCGAAAGTTTACATTGCTCGCTCGATCGATCTTTGCACACCCCTCTTTTGTTGCTAAGGCGGCGTGGCCTCGTACGCCGGATGACGTAATCCTCAACCTGACGGCTTAGCGCGTTGTGATTGGTCATTCGTGGTACACCTACTTGTCATGTAAATAGGTACCTGAATATGCATGACCGGTGGGTGCATTCAACTTGAAATCGTCGAATTATATTTTTTATAAAATCAAATCGTCCTTTTCTGTAATGAATTCGTTTTACCATCCATTTTTTTGTTTTGTTTTACTTGTAAGACAAATAAGAAAGTCAGTCGCGTTATAAAGCTCATAATAATTGTACCCTTTCTCTTTAGTTAATTATCCATTTACTTAATAAAGCAGTAGGTATATATAGTTTGTTTTGTCCATGCATTAGAGCGAGGTCGCAACGAAGCCTAGCGGAAAAACTATTCGGAAAAATACCCATACTGGGCCCGCTTTCAAATATCTGCCAAACTTATTGGCCCCTCTTGCAGTTTTTCTTCTCTAGACGCAGCTGTGGACACGATGCTTTCCTGCCTTTTGCTCCTTTGTTTCCTTTCTCTGCGGCTTTCTAATGATAAAGCGTAGGATTCACTTAAAATGATACTATGTTAATGGCCTTTTGTCTACTCGTCTTCATTTATTCTTCGCAATAATCCTGGCATTTTAAAGAGTTGTGAGCTTTCCTACAAGGTGTAGGTCAAAAAGCAACACAGGCCCCAATGTTTATTGATTTTTTTTTCTAAATCACGCACCTGTACACATTGAAGTTGATGGATTATCCCTGCCTTTCGCTTTCTTGTTTCTTTTCGTTTTGCTTCCTAATGGTGCAGTATAAAGAGCAGGATGCACCTTAAACGGCGCTATAATAATGATCCTTTGTTTGATGATCTTTCTTTGTCACTCTAGATAACATGTTCATTTTTAAAATCTCTACAAGTTGCTATTTTCTTAAGAGATGTGCTTAAAGAGTAACGGGCCTGATACAATTTGGGGCATAAAAATTTGCCATATAAGGGGGTTCATAATTCAGAAAGTGAAATAGAGCTCAGTTCATAATTCCGAACATTTCTTGTATTATTCCAAAGGTTCATTATTCCGGAGGTTCGTTATTCCAAAACTTCGTTTATCCTGAGCTCTGAGGTTCTAATTCTAAAAAATGAAGTATATAGGGTTCGTTATTCCAACGGCTCGTGATACCGAAAATTAAATAAGAAAATGAAAAGGTTCTACTGCATATTAGAATTATGAACCTTCGGGGTTATGAACTCCATTTAATTTTCGGAAATAATAAACCTATTCCAATTTCGTAATAATGAACAGGGGCGGCGCCAGGGTATTTAAATAGGGGGGGGGGGGGGGGGGGGGCAAAGTGACGCGTATAGCAACGTCGCACGTCGAGGGTCTTGAAATAACAAAATAGGACTATAACAGTTATGTCATAATTGCATGGCCTAGCCTTCTCTTCTCCATTTCCCCTTCTCTTTCTCCTTTTTTCCCCTTCTTCCTCTTTTTTTTTTTTTGCTCGCTTGAAAAATGATAGGGGGCGGCCGCCCCCTGCCCCCCCCCCCCCTGTAGCGCCGCCCCTGATAAGGAACCTTCGGAATATCGAACCTTTCGGAATTATGGAACCTCGGAAAATGAACCTTCGGAATTATGCACCTTAAACAACCCACCAAAATTACTGTTTTTTGTTTCCTGAATCAAGCATCAGTATAAACTTTAAACTTGACATCGTGTTTCCATTCTTTTTGTCCTCTTTTTGAAGCTAAGTTGTTTTGTTTTGTTTTGTTTTTTTTTTTCGCTTCATGTTCTACTTCGTGGAATAATAAAAGTGGAATGAATTTCAACAGCGCTATAATAAATTGGTCTTCGTTTTATGATCATCCTTACTTTCTTCACGCTAAATAGCCAGTTTTCATTATTCTCACCGGTTAACATAAAATCGCTCTTGACACAGTCACTGTTTTCGTGGATTTTGTTCTCTTTTTGAAAGCCAATTGTTTTCTTCTCTTCACATCTCGTAACTCTTTTCAGGCTAAACAGAGAGTGGAACACAAGTTGGAACAGTGCTATGATATAAACAGATCTTTTGTTTGACGCAATATCTGCACTCTATTATAGTCAATTTCAGCTTAAAATAATCTGCCGCTTTCTTAAAAGAGTTCCCTAGTTACCTAGTACATGTCCAGACGATTCTTTTATTTTGATCTCTTTTTCAAATTACTACGCTTTCTACATGTATAACATGGAATGGTGGAATTAGTAGCCCTATAAACAACACGATAATCAATTAGATCTTTTTTCTTTTATTTCATTTTTTGCTTTACACGTATTTTCATCAGGTACAGAAGATTATCTCCTCTTTATAAAATCATTTTGCTCTAATATAGAAGAGAAAAACAAAGCTTGTTTTCTTTTCATGATATGAGTGTATAATTGCAAATGACAAAGTCCAACAAAATGTTCAGAGATTGGACTTTCGGATTCTTCGGTTCAAATTTCCAAACCATTGACATTTTTAGGATAGCCGAGTGACTTCTTTCTCACAAAAATCATGCCTATATATCTATTTCTTAAACAAAGAGTAACTCTCTTTCTCCCTCTCTCTCTCTCTCTCTCTCTCTCTCTCTCTCTCTCTCTCATTCTCTCTCGGGGGGGGGGGGGTATTAATCATGTGCTTTATATGCCAAACAATATAGTTTCTAACTCCTGAGATTTTCTTTAAAATGAAAAGGGTATTTTAAAAGCTTAGTGCGTGTTTTAAATATTTGATTTAATTTTCTTTAATCCGAAAAGTACATTATTTCTCAAAGTGACTTAGGTCTTATAAAGAGGCATTTTCTTATTTTTCAGAGTGCGCCTTTTTTTTTAGCATCATGAAGGTTGCTCAAACAAAATAACGGGGAATTATGTTACTTTTTAAGTGCAATAAACCCCCCCCCCCCCACACACACACACACACGATCTCTCTCTCTCTCTCTCTCTCTCTCTCTCTCTTCCCCCATTTTTTAGGGTGTGTATTGGTCGATTGTTTCACTTGCGAAACAATGCAACATGCAGTTTTGAATGGGTAAGGTGGAATTATGGTTGAATAGAACATACCCTGACCACGCTGACGGGCCCAGTTTGAAAACAATGCCCCCGATGCCTCTCAGCGTTATTGATTCTTGGTTTAAAATGAACAAAAGGAGCTCTTTTCACCCCCACCCTCCTGCTTAAATGCTTGTCTTGTATTGTTCTTCTCCAAGGGCAGGACAATTGATACGGATTCTTATAATGCTGGTTAAGTTTATGAAAAGAGTTTAAAGGATCTGAATTCTTTACATGGGCAATATGTATGCATTGGCTGTGATAACTCCTTGTCCTTGCCACCTGCTCGCGCTTTATCGTACAATGATTTATTGCGAAACCAGAATCAGCGTTTTGAAACAGTTATGAAACACAGTCTGAAAACGATGTATCATGATCCCTGAATTCTCTTTTCTCTATGCAAATTATAGTTCTGCTTCCTTTTTGTGACTTAGTTTTGTAATTGTGTTTCTGTGAAGAAAAAAAAGCTCCAGGTACATCTGCGTTTTAAACTAAATGGGTATAAACATGCTGATTTGTGGGACGCGACTAGCCTTTCTTTATTTTTGTTGAATCTTCAAAATTTCCAGGGGAAGCATCATATCATCAAAGTCGCACCTTCCTCTCTGCTCCCAAACTTGGATTTTGCTCACTTTAGTTTCTTTTGTGTTCATTATGACTTATATAACGTAAAACCTTTAAATAATGAACATTACACATTAAAAAAACACAAAACAAAACAAAATAATAAGGTAACCTTGCCCAACGAGAGATAGCAATCGCTTTTGTTATTATTCTATGGCAAAGTATTAATGGTTTCTCGTTCGCGATAATGTCGGAATGTCGGCCTACATCAGCCTGTTTTTAATTTTTTTTTCAACGTTCATAAAATTATTTCATATGATATTAAACAATTCATCGCCATCAGCATGATGAAGTTTCTTTTCAAAATCCAATTATTTTTAATTCAGTGGGACTATCGGTCACTTTCGCTTCGCGGCTAGTTTTAAGAAGCCATGATGGTATAATGGAGAATGTGACAGAATTTTATGGGAAACGGAATGAGCGTCTGACCTTTTTTTTGTTAACGTAATATTTTGATTAAAGTCGAAAACTCCTGAGATTTCCTTCAAAATTGTTTTCCTTTCGTCTTCTTTTAGCTTGATAAATACGTGTCTAAAATATCGAACATTTAAAGTTTAAAGAGGTGCATTTTTCTATTATTTTTTTTTCCCAGAGGGTGCATTTTATTTTAACATTGTGAAGAATGCGAAAACACAAAGACGGGGGGGGGGGGGGGGGGGGGGGGGGGGGGGGGGGGTCTTGAAGTCTACGTAATACTTGTTAAGTGTAGTTTTAACATGTTAACAATATAAATTTAGTAATTTCGATTTCCAGTCATAGGTGAAATAGAATAATGCTCCGTAAATGCAACTACATGCACATGTAATAGTATTGCTCCGTTCGCCCCCCCCCCCTCTCTCTCTCTCTCTCTATTTATCTCTCCCTTTCTGGGGTGGGGGTTCCCTTTCTGGGGTGGGGGTATTAACTGTTTGCCTCACTTGCCAAATAATACGTAATCCTCATTTGTAATTATGCGGTTGTTGAATGAGTGAAGGTGAGAAGATCCTGCCCTGGCGAGCCCGCTATGAGGATATTATCCCCAAGCTTCTCGGTGCTATTTTGCTATTGATTCTTGCATTGAAAATGAACAAGAAGGAGCACTTTCTTCACCCCCACCCTCCCGCTGAAATGCGTGTCTCGTTTTGTTCATTTCTCTAGAGTCAAGACAAGATTTATTCCGATTTTATTCATGCTGGTTAAGTATACAAATAGAGTGTAAAATGGTTTCTTAGCATGGACAACGATTGCAATTTCGGTGTCACAAATCCACCTTCAGGTCCGCGGCTAAAAGTCAACAAAAAACCCGCGCAAGCCCTGGGTAGCCATTGACCAATGGAGCGAGCCTGTCACGTGACAGTGTACCATTCGAGTAATTTCTTTTTGTTTGCACACGGCACGCTACTCTGCCTCATGCTTGAGAGGGCAAGTTCAAGGGGGACGTTGCTAAGGAAGTTTCGAAGCGGGTCACGCTGAATTTCGTACCCTCAGCTTTTGCTTCGCACCCAAACTTTGAAAGCGATTTTCTCCGTTATTTAGATTTCTATTCTGATACTTTCCGTGTTTTTAATCGCTTTTTACGATGACTTCTACTTGAGCAAAATAGAGTTGTTATACATCATTTTAAAGCTTATGAACCAGAGATTCCAGAGGATGTAAAATTAGACTTTTTGATTTTTGCGACTTCCGCCTGAAACCGTCGTGCAGGGTCACATATATATAAACAAAAAATATGTATTACCAAGTCAATTGTAAACAAAAAAGAAATTTGTGTACAAGACAAGGGGCGGGAATTAAAGAGCGCTGTGCCAACAAGATAGATCTACATTGACGGCAGAGCGCTACAAACGCCTAGGAAAGAACATGAAATTAAAACATGTACCAAAACAGCCCAGAAACCCATGTCTACATAAATGATGTGCATTTTGGACAGGGCGGCTTGCCATAGGCGAAAAATCAAATCTGGCGGCATTTGGCCTGCCATACAAAAAATTTTTCTCAATGTTTCCAATTTCAACCAAACGGTGGAAAACACTAAAAAACTAACTCCCGGGACTACTAAATGTCCAACGAGAGGAGAAAAATCTAAACAAAAGCGACCAGAAGGCCGTACAATGGTAGGCAAAGCAGAACAGGGGAGAATCGAGCCAGCACAAGCCACGCTCCGAAGCCGCGGTGCATACAACACACAGTGTGTGTGAAGCAACGCAACTCAAACGAAGTCGGCACAAAGCCGAAACAAAAGCCTGATTTTCCCCTTTTCCGCCGATACAAAGTATCTAAAACGAATTGCTAGCCTAAAACAACAATCAAAAGAATAGAAAATGGAAAGAACTGGCCTGATTGTTGGTAATCTGCGTCGGATGGCGACGGATTTAGGGAGCAATCACAAAAAACGTCTTGTTCGTATAGGGTGCGAACAGGAAGGAGGAAGTGTCATGGCGGGTGACGGGTTTCATACGGCAACCCGGGGGACGGAGGCGGTGTATGGTAGGCTATTTGTAAAATAATTTTATGTTCGGTTATGGGCAATTATAGGATATAATAGCATACTGTAACAGATAGGTGGTCGGATGTACTGAGAGTAGATCCAGGTTGATAGAACAGGATAAACAACTTTGAAAGCATTCTCTTAATGTACCTGAATTAGCAAGCTTCTTGCAATTATTTTCACTAAGTGGTATACTGGACTTAATAATCTCTTTAGAAGATTTCAAATCTCTTAAAAGGCTACTCTAATTATTTGGATCATCATGATAAACTTGTTGTTATTATTGTTGTTGTTATATTGAATAGGGTGCTGCAATGCATGTTTGGTTGCAATTGAGTCAAGAAGAAAAATGGGAGGTTATTAGAAAAGATTTCAGGAAGGGGGTAGGGGGAGGTCCTGACTGAAATTGATTATTTATTATTGAAACTTTGTGAAGAACATAAATGCAAGATGGAATGCTGAAATTCAGAGAGGGAGTGGGAAGCAGAAAGAGAAATAGTATGAGAGAAATGCAAAGAATAATAAGAGGATGGAATGGAGAGAAAGTGAATAACGAAGGAAAGGAAGAGAGAATGAGAGAGATGCAAAGAATGATGAGAGAATGGAATGGAGAGAAATAATAATAATAATAATAATAATGGCTACTTATATAACGCAGTGACGCTCATGGCGCTTAGACATTATTACCCTGGTTATAGCCGAGCCGCCAAAGTAACTAGCGCTCAAGCATATCAGGTACCCATTTACACCTGGGTGGAGAGTGGCAAATGTAGATTAGAGTCTTGCCAAAGGACGTTAGTGCCGTGGTGGGATTCGAACCCCGTACCTTGTGATCTGCAGTCCGGTGACTTATCCACTAGACCACAACACAAAGTAAATAATAAAAAAAAAAAGAGAGAGAATGAGAGAAAGAGAGGTAAAGATCATGAAAGATATCTTCCTGTAAAGCCTTATAATCTTACCTGTTTGGTTGCATAGATGGTAGAAGAGGGAGATATATTGCAGCACATAGAAAGGAATCCCCAGATGATCAACAAAGATGCAAATGGAATGAGACAAAAGAGAAAAGCAGAAAATTATTTTTAGTATAAAATGCCTCAAAGTTCTAAAGATGCTCGTAATTTGAAATTTTCAAGAAAGTGTCAGCTCAAAAACTAACCTGAATTGAATGAATTCAAGGTAAATGCATTTTAATTGTAGTTTCACACATTTGCAATCTCTCAAATAATGAAGTGTTGAATAAATCTAATAAATATGATACAACATTATACATTTTATATCAGAACATGTCTCCCACTGAACATTTTCAGTAATGGAAACAGAATGTACAACTGCTCATCAATAAGCAAAAGAGAAAGGAAACACAACTGGAAATATGCCAAGACCTTTTCAGCTTGAATGTCCATTTCATAAATATATCATTATCCAAACTGGGGTAATTAAGAATCAAATTTGCTGATTTTCCATATGATCAGGCAAGTGACAATTTCAATTAAACTCATGCTCAGGATAAAACCAAGTCTTATAGCATCTGGTAGTCTAGACAGACTTAATGTACCGATATACACCTAATTTTTACACTCTCCTGCTGCACCGAAATAAACTTTTAATTGCATTTCAAGAACTTTCCTCGAATTGAGATGCATGCAATATCTAACCCAACATCAAAATACATGTTTGTCTGTTAGACACATTTCCTCACATCTGCACCGACCATCTTCTATTTAGTAATACCACTGCAGTTCATGAACCTGTGCAGTTCCATGACCTGATGTTTATCCTCTGGCAAATATATTGAGAGAGAGAGAGAGAGAGAGAGAGAGAGAGAGAGAGAGAGAGAGAGAAAGAGAGAGGGAGAGAAAGAAAGAGAGAAAGAGAGAGAGAGAGAAAGAAAGAGAGAGAGAGAGAGAGAGAGAGAGAGAGAGAGAGTTGCATGACCTGCACCTCGTTTCATAAAACTTGTTATCAATAACAAGGCAAGATGACTGTTATAAGCTACTGAAATCATTGCATCTGATTGGCTGTGAGCAAATTTGATATGATACTTGTTATTGATAAAAAGTTTTATGAAACAGGGGCCCAATTGTGTATCTGCTAGATATGTATAGATGATATAGAGAGGGAGAGAGAGAGAGAGAGGGAAGGAGAGAGGGGGGGGGGGAGAGAGCGTGAGAGAGAGAGATGGGAGAAACTTGAGAGAAGTCAAAAGAGACAGTGAGAAACACAAGTGTTGAGTGTTGAATAGAAAGACAGGCCACATGTAGAAAACAGAGCCATAGGGGAGTAAGAGAGGCAATAAGAAGAAAAGATTTTAAAAGAGACAGTAAAACATACTGACAACAATATATAATACAAAGACAGAATAAAACAAAGAGAGAGGGAGACAGGAGACACCCTGAAGATTTGTTTGTATTTGTGTCAGATATTAAAACCTGTTAATCTCATTTAGTAATGTTGCAAAGAATAGATCAATTCCTTCTTGGAAAATAAACATGCAGTACCAGTAATTTTCCTATATGTCTAGTGGCGGGTTGGGGCGCACTTCTGGCCATGCCCCCCACCCATTCCAAAGAGAATTTGGAAGGACAAAGAATCCCCAAAATGTGTGATGCCCTTTTATTTTTTTGCTTGTCAGAAAATTGTCGAAGATTTGTGTCCCCCCCCCCCCCATTTTTTTTACAAAATCCCGGATCTGCCCCTGTATACGTCATTACATGATTAAAATCCTGGAACACTAGAAAAAGACTTGAGTGCTAGGAAATTTTCTATCTATACATGGTGCCAGAAAAAAAAATTGTATTTTTACTCATCTTATTAACAAAGCACAATGCATGTAGGTGATGTACTTTGTCGAGAAAATATATTCCTGGAATTGTGAATTTCTTTTTCAGACACAATTACTGTTCAACAATCATTGCTTCAATCCCATTTATGATTATTGCTTATCAATCATTGCTTCTTCACACTGTATTCAAGTTTTTGGAATATTCTGCTAACATACTGCATTAGAGATATATTATAGCATCTGTTAAGAGCCAGAAGGGCTCTTAACTCTTGTGTTAAAGTATATCAGCTAATGCCCTTCTGGCTCCAAACAGACAATAATCTCTTCTGCTAAGAGCCAGGAGGGCACTTACTCATATCCTTTAACATTAAAGCTGAAGCCCTTCTGCCACTAAGAAGACAATTTATGGACTTTTCAAGAGGGTGAGCACTCAACAAAGTGGAATATACTTTTCTTTTATTACTTATTATTAGTGTTATATATCACTAAAAGGTTTAATACCTACAGCATATTTATTCCTTTGTTGAATTGATTTCATTTGCTGAATTCTGTACTTTATTGCAGAGTTGTTTTTTGTTGCAGACATTTATGAAAAAAAAAATCAACTCTTAGGAAATGTCAATACTTTATTGCCTACAGAAAGTTAATCAAAATTATACAAGTTGCCACTGTATTATTCACAAAATACAAATTTTAGGCATGTATGAATGATTGTTGTTGTTGTTCTTTACTATCATGTTTATGTGTATCGTTATCATCAATATGATCATTACTAACGTTATAGTCATTATCCTTTCTAATACGACTACTGTTATTATCATTATTTCTTATTGTTAGCATTAATATCATTGTTATCAATATCATCATCATCCTTATTATTATAATTATCATTAATGTTATCAGTATTATCCTTATCTTTGTTCAAATTATCATTAATATTGATATAAATAATATCATTATCAATATTATAATCATTATAATCATCATCATCACTACTACTACTGCTATCAATATTGTATATATTATATATCATATATTTTTATTGTTATAATTATTACTACTATAATCATTATAATAAATATTATCATTATCAAAAATATTGTAAGCAATGTCATCATAGATATATTTATAGACATTATGAAATCTTCAATTTTAAGCATCTCTTCAGAAATTCAAAATGGCTCTGAGATGACCATCATCAACACCATTCCCCTGATGGCTAAATCTCGACACGTCCATCTTGACGCGATCAAACTCTGAATGATGAATGGCGTAATAGCTTAATCAATCTCAGAACCATCAACATCGGCCAGTGTTGTGATAATGCGTGTCACAGCTGGATCAGTGACGCAACCAGGCGTCCACGGTTTGTACGACGATGATGAGCAGCTAGCCTAGTTCAAGGATAAGAGAATTTTTTTTCCTTCTGCAGTAAATGTGTTTGTCTGGTGTTTGTAGGATACGCGTAGAAGACCCCCTTTTTCTTTCTCTCCCTCGTTCTCTTTCTCTGTCTCTCCATCTGTCTATTTTCCTCTTCCTCCATCTCTCTCTTTCCCTCTATCCATCTCTCTCTTTCTATTTTTTCTTTAGCCTCCTCCCCCTCTATCTCCCTGTCTTTACCCATCTCTCTCTATATACTCATATCTCTCTAGCCCCTCCCCCCTCTCTCTCTTTCTCTCTCTTCCTCTTTGTGACTAGAGATAGTTGGAAAAAGTTTGGTTTTTTTAAATCGTATTATTGAGGGCTACTTTTCAATGAGACCAGACACGGCTTTGTTGACTGAACCATTACAACCAATCGACAGAAACGGTTTTCTCCGGGGGCAGGCTTTAATATTTTCATCCTTTGCCTCTTTCCAGAAGGGGAAAGGCCGGAGCAGCAAACCACCCTCTGACCTAGTCTATACCGTATTTCTCCACTGAAGTGAAGTTTAGTTTACAAACTCCACAATCAGTCCTCCACAATATCTTGTACAAAAGGGAAAACTTGTTTCGTCTTGTAGACAGACTATCGATCAGCAAGTTTCTATGAAAGAGAGAGAGAGAGAAAGAGAGGGAGAGAAGAGGAAAGGAAGGGAGCACATGGCTGCTACAGTGGCGCAACCCACACTCCGTACCTCCCATTTTGGTGTGACGGAAGCGGGAGTAGATTGGCACTGACATCAACCCATCTGGTCGGATCGCGCTTGACTGAACTCCCGAAGTGATTGCCTTGTTTGTTAACGGCAATCCGCCATCACTCGGCCGCCTCACACATTGCATGGCCACATGACATGGAAAATTTCCAGCAAGGACACTGAGGGCAAAATTTTCGTGGAAAGATGACGGGTACATCTGCATCATTCCCTCTTCTAGAATTGGTTTTTCATCCTTATCCTAAGAAATCAATATAAAGTTACCCATATGTAAGTGATGCAACAGAATGTGGTATTCTGAGAAATCATGGAAAATAACTTACAACTTTAAACTAATACTGCTATGAAAGGACATCTGCGAGATAAACAAGCATTTCCCAATAGAATTTGTCAAATGAAATAAACAGAGGAGGTATAAGGATGAGTTAATTAAGAAAATGACTTGATTGATGACAAAAAGACGTCACAGTTATAGCAGGAATAAATTGAGATTCTAGTGATCACAGAACTATTATTGAAAATCTTAACTTGATCTGTAAACAAGTTCTTGGTTTTAGTTTGGTGGTTGACATATCACATTCATCCAAATTACTTTGAGGTACCCCCCCCCCCCCAGCCTATTCCATCTCTCGAGCATAAAGTTTATTACTAGGGTGCCTAATTCTCTATTGCCCTATTTTGACAATTCTTCATACTTGCTCAAACATTATCACTAAAAACTCTGCAAAAATCCGCAATACATGATAACTGATCTTTTTTCTTTTCTTTTTTTCTTTCTTTTTTTTTTTTTGGGGGGGGGGGGGTCTTTTAATATAAACTTTGCATTTCTAAGCCATCTTTAGATGTCAGCTATGGAAGATGAATTTCAAGTTCAAGTCAAAATCTACCAGTAATACCAGTAATTCACATAACTCATTGTATAAAGTTGATATTAGAATAACACAAACTGCCTCTCTTCAGTCCAAGGGGGGGGGGGGGGGGGGGAGAGGGGGGGGTGTGAGAGTCTTGAGTAGGGGCAAGAAGTTACCCCACCCACATTCCATACTGAAGAAGGTATAATAACATGGGCACCCTTTCCTTTTAATACAGATACAGATTATTTGATGAAGTGGAATCACATGCCATTGCCGCAACACATGTAGAAATAATTGATTGCGCGCTGATATGCAACTTCTTCATGTACATACACATTAAATGGCCTTGCAAGGAGCTAGAGGCCAATGACAATATCATTCCAATCAATCAATTCTATTTTCTTAACTACAACTCCTTGGGACATCTACATAAACACAATTCAAGGGACTTTCCAGAAAAGACACTAAGTATAGATAGAATGAGGCCTGGAGAAATTAAAGACTGATTGAGTGTTGGAGGAGTATTAATGTGTAATATAATCCCTATGTAAAAGGGCGGATCCACGATTTCCCAAACAGGGGGCACAACATTCAGAAAATTTTCTGATAAGCTAAAAAAAAGGGGGGGGGCATTTAGAATTTTTTAGGTGACTCTAAATTCCTCAAAAGATTCCCTAACAAGCAAAAAAATAATTTTAGAAAAATCCATCACTGCTTTACATGTTTCCTATGTTTGAATATATGCACAGTAATTGGCTTCACAACATGAGTACAGGGAATTCCCCTTGTGAGTGTAACTGGCAACATCATTAACAGAAACCAATTTTCTCCACCAAGATGCCTTAAAGAAATTAACACAGTCCAAGGTACATTACGGTAAAGTAAATCACCATTAAGGGTACATGTCAGCCAAACAGCACCGAGTATTACAGATAAGAGTGAAAGCTCGGGCACACACAGATGTTTGTCTGAGGACTACGTCCGACTACCTGATATAGCATATTAGCAAACCAAGGGGACTGGTAATGGAATCTGATCACTTGCTAATTTCTTTCTCTCTTGTCCTGTCTATATATATTTCTTGTGTCTGTATGTCTCTTTGTCTGTCTGTGTTTCGGCATGTGTGTCTCTTTGTCTGTTTTCTCTGCATATTTATGTCTATATCTTTCTATCTGTCCATATTTCTTTTTCTTAGTGCCATTGTCTCTTTCTCTTTGTGGTTTGTTACTGTTTGTCCTTTTCTCTCCATCTCTTTCTCTCTCTCTCTCTATCTTTCTTTCTCTCTCTCTCTCCATGTCTCTCTCTCTTTTGATAGATCTTTCTCTTTCTTTTTTTATCACATCCTGGGCCCTAATTAATGCAAGTGTTTGTAGGCATGCCTCTCAAATCAATATATGCAAAAGCATGCATGGTTATAGTCTCCTTGCTGCTTATGTTAAACTGAACAAGGAATCCTTTTATACATTTCTTTCCTTCTTACTTCTGTATTCCTAGGCCACTGACGCCTCATTGATCAACATTGAACTGCCTCTCATATACCAAGGACCTACTACTTTATACGTCTGTAAAACATACTGGTAGGAAGGTAACCCCATGCTACTCTTATCTGGAAGTGACGTTAATCCGTCTAGCAATTTGTCGCTCCTTGACAGTGATCTACGAGTGCTTCTCAAATTGCAAAACTTCTCTACCATTGCCATGATTTGAAGAGGATATTTAGTACTTCAGACTAAATTACCACTGCAGCCCCACATCCTAGTATGTGATACATATGACTTTATCATAATATTTTTACTGTTGAAGGTATTGAATTATTATTGTTGGTATTGGCTGCTGGGAGACAGAAGGGCATTAACTAATGATAATTAGTGCTAACACCCTTCTGGCTCTCAGCATTCATCTTTTCAATGATACACATTGATAGTGTACCTTTTTATCACGATTAGAAAAGAAATGATGAATGACTGTGTTCTTCGGAAAGACCAATCTCAGCAAAGTACTATAGTTCCATTAATGAATCAAATGAAGATACTTGTTTTGATTTAGCCTTGGTGTTCATGCACAACTCTCACAAACTCTCCTTGTCATTCAGTTTCTGGCAACTCAACCTATTTCTCTCTAAATATTTAGATAAACTAGACTAAACACATTGAGAAAGCTATCTCTTCTGCCTGGTTTTCTCAATTCATGCCCAAACTGGGAGGGGGGGGGCAGTCTTTCTGATATTAAGAAACAGAAAATGAAAGATAGGGGCCAAGTAAAAATTAAGGGAATGACGAGACAAGAAGTGATTTTTTTTTAAAATGCCCAAACAGAAGAAAGCAATAGAAGTTAAATGAAAGAGTTGGGAAAAATGAAGGACTGTTGAGATGTAGTGTGTGTGTGTGTGTGTGTGTGTGTGTGTGAGAGAGAGAGAGTGAGAGAGAGAGAGAGAGAGAGAGAGAGAGAGAGAGGCATGTGGAGAGAGAGAGAGAGAGAGAGAATTCTGGAGAGGTAGAGAGAAAGAGACAAAAGAGAGCTGGAGAGAGAAAAATACAGAGAAAGAGGAAGAGAGATATCGCAAGAGAGAGAAATAATGAGAGACAGCGACAGAGATAAATGGAGAGAAAGATAGAGGGGCAAACACAGAGAGAAAGAGACAGGGAGAGAGAGAGACAGAGAGACAGACAGGAAAAAAAGACAGAGAGAGGGGGAGGTGGGGGGGGAGCAGAGTGGGAGTGCATGTGAAGATGAAATCATCTTTGTATCACTGTATGATGTTACCATAACAACATCTGCCCCCTTGAATACCTCTCCTCTCAGTCTCTCTCTTCCCGTCATCGTCGTCGGGGGGTCTGCAAAAGAGCAGATGTTGGCTGATTCGTCGCCACAAATTTGTGTCACATGTGCTCCGCCGAAGATATGTCGTCACGAGCTGCAAAAAGTTCTAACGCAAGCAAGCAACTGCTCGGCCACTCAAAGTACAAAAACAAAACCTTCTTCTCGTTCTTAATCAGATTTTGGCGACCGCAGTCACGACGGCTGATCGCAAATGGTGATCTTTATTTAGATTCCATTAAAACGGTTGTATCATCTTGCCGTCCAGGTAGAATTGAATCAAAACTTAAGTCATTAGAAATTCAATTTCCCTTAGCTAAATGAAACACATTACACCATAACCAATGAGGAGAGCCTCATTTTAGATTATCATTTCGGAAAAGGAAATGGTAGACAGTTTTATCAGGAAGTCCCAAATCATAAATTGTGGCTTTGAATTTCAATTACTTCTAACTTTAAATTATTTTTTTCATGCAAAAATTGATAAATATGGTTTTGAATTTCAATTACTTCTGATATTAAACAATCTTTTCAAGCAAAAATTGATCAATATGGTTTTGAATTTCAATTACTTCTGACATTAAATGATTTTTGTCATGCAAAAATCAACAATGTGGTTTTGAATTTCCATCACTTCTGATATTAAATGATTTTTTTTTTTCATTTTGAAATATAAATTACTAAGCTAAAAAGTAATATTTATACTGTGTAAAAATATGATATTCAGCATTTCTATGACATAGTTTCATCTTAACTTTGACTTATCAAATTCTAGACTCATATTTTAAAACAATACTGCAAAATGGATATATTCTTAAGATATTTATTTTATAACTCCTCCTTCGAAAAAAAGAAGAGAATTTAGCAGTTAAAGCAACAAACAAACATAAAAAGAGAAAAAGAAGCATGCCCTCCTTCACCTGAAGGTCAATTTTATGAATAGCACGTAGCTAAAAATATCGAAATTCAAATGAAATACAGTACAGTTGAAAACGTCAACACGGCAGATCTTGCCACCCACTGACAGTCTTTGGAGGCATGCAAAAATACAGGGAAAGTGTTAAAAATGGAAAGGAAATGAGAAAAATTCTGAGATTCTATGGACAGAGGTGAAATCAATCTACAAACAATTATTTTCTGTATTTTTAGTCAAAAGTCAAGTTATTAACATCCTGTCTCAACCGTTGCCTGAGGCTAAATGTTATTATAAAGAACTTAAACATCTCTATTTCTCTCTCTTTCTCTTTCTCTCTTCCTCTCCTCTCTTTTCCTAAGCGCCAACACTAACACATTCTCGCTTACTCTTAATTTTTCTCTCTTTCTCTCCTCTCTTCTCCTTTCTTCTCACACTAACTCTCTCACTTGCTCTTACTTTCATTCTCTCTTTTTCTTATTCTCCTCTTATTTTTTTTCCCTCTCACTCTCCCACTTACTCTGTAATTCTTGCTCTCTCTCTCTCTCTCTCTCTCTCTCATCCCCCTCCTCTCTTTCTCCCTCTCTCTCTCACTCACTTCTTTCTCTCCCTCTTTTTCCCTTTCTAGCTCCCTCTGATTATGTATGCGATATTTATCAAACAAGCCATCTGATATGCCAGTCGCTAGTAATACAGTACCCACTTATAGAGTATGCTGATCTGATTCCTGACTTTTTCTTTAAATGGTGAAAAAGGATATGACAGCAGTCATTTCTTATGAAATGTACATTTCATTCCACATCCATTTCTAAAAAACAGAAACCATGCTATTCTAAAACACAAAACCAAAATGATTTAAAGGGAAATCCAACCTTAATAGCAAGTTGCTTTGAAAGAAAGGAGAAAAATCAGAGAAGCAGATTGGTGAAAGTTTGAACGAAATCGGACAAGCAATAAGAAAGTTATGAATTTTTGAAAGTTGTAATCACTATACATATGGGAATTTCAAATTGGCCGAATAGGTAATGTCACAGTGATGTAGCTGTGGACAACTCTCCCATTCACTCCAACACACAAAATGACTAAAATGTCACTTTTTCGAAATGTATTACTCAGTAGGATCTCTTTCTTTCATGAGGACCTAAAACAATATGCTATCTCCAATATATTTTGAGTACTGCCCCGAGGGTAAAAGCGCCTCGAAGAAAACCGCAAATTAATGATATTTTTGTGTACGACAGATGGGAGAGTTGTCCACAAAAATGTCACAATTGACTCACCAAATTGCCAATTTGAGATTCGCATAGATGTAGTGATCTCATTTTTCAAACATCCATAACTTTCTTAGTCCTTGTCCGATTTCTTTCAAACTTTCGCCCTCCTGTTTTTCTTATTTTTCTGCTTTCACACAAATCATGTTATTATCAAGGTTGGATTGCCCTTTAAAATGAAAATTGGCATGAATGATTGTTGTTGTTTTTTTT
The DNA here is from genome assembly GCA_025618425.1 of Heliocidaris tuberculata. Lineage (NCBI taxonomy): Eukaryota > Metazoa > Echinodermata > Echinoidea > Camarodonta > Echinometridae > Heliocidaris > Heliocidaris tuberculata. The sequence continues at coordinate 19,640,010 of CM046836.1, forward strand.
ATGCTACATGTATAATTATTCCCATAGAACATTATCTCCACTATTTTCAAATTAACATTTATTTTCTTCCATTGATTTTTGACAACATTCAACATCTGTTCAAATAGTACAATTTACATGCATATAAAGTAATACCAGTACAATCAAGAACTTGCAAAATTACAAGGAAGAAGGCGCAGTCCCAATAAGCAGATGCTTGTAGCGGGTACGCCTGAATACACAAATACAGTATAATTTAATAGAGGAAAAGAAGAAAGGGACAGACAAAGAGAGGGAGAGAAGAGGATAGGGAACTTGGAGTAGAGGGAAAGGAAGAGGACTGCAACATAGTAATAATCATAATGGAGTTGTATGACAAGCATGGATAATACAGTGGCAAGATATACGGTGAGAGTAAAATATCGAAATATTCTCAGGCATTCTTACAAAAAGATACTGGAAACAGGTTACGATGAAAGTAATCAAGCATAATAAACAAGCAAGGCACCATGGACTATAATCCAATATCATGCACTGTTTTAGCTTCCACGAGAAGCTTAACAGAGACACAGAATTTATATTTCAGTGAACAGGAGCCCGGTTTTCTATAAACAGGGAGGTAGATTTCCTCATGTTTCACAAAATATCTCAGCACATTTGCTAAAGGTCATTCATAACCCTACCAACTAAGATAAACACTCAAGGGCTGTAGATGTATCTAATACATTCCCCATATGTCAAACTGCATGACAATGAAATGAAAACAAACTTGTTTACAATATTCATCTGACTACCAACCATAACATCATCAAATCAAATTTAGATTTCTACCAAAACGCCTCCACAACAAAACAAGATTCGACACGTGGGCCGGTGGCGATGAGATGTGCCCAATGACCTCTTTATCGAGACAAATCCCCCAACCCCTGGACGGTTTTAATTACGATGAGGTATCAACCAACGTCTAAATCATCTGCCACGTCTGGCCGCATCGATAAAAAAATCCTCCCAAAATGATTGGAAATCTTTTCATCGTCCGGCAGACCGGAATGGCTACCCTTCACCCAAAATAATTTCCCCTGCTATTGCTGGTCAGCGAGAAACAAGCCGAACCATCGTAAGACCATTACTAGAAATTTTTGACTGGGTCAGCGCGTACGATTGCCACGCTTGACCAGCATATAAATGACCAGTGTGAGATTTCACAAGAGGTCCCTGGGGAGCTCTCCCCTCATTTCATTGAGATTTATTTTCTCCATTTTTGCACCCTCCATGATGAACTTTTGGCAGGGAATGGTGTTTTTGTCTCCAATTCTTCTGTTAGGGTATTCACACCATCAGTGATCTTCCAGATGAATATCTTCGAGCAAACTATCTTCCAGAAGGTACATGTATGCAGGGGGATTATACTAAGAAACATTCCTACAGTGGAGAGGAAATCATCTAATTTTGATAAGAAGAACATTTACTGAACAAGAGCAATGTGAATACTGATACAAGGCTCAATACTAATTGCAATCCATGGGGAAATATCCCTATCAAATATATACCAAAGTCTAATGTATCATTAATAGACAAAAGCATGACCCAATGCTTTTGGCAAAATGTATTACAGAATTGATTAATTAATGCCATAACATGAAAGTTATGTGAATCCCTGAAAATGTGTGTATAATTATTATCATTATTAAACTTGCAGCAAGGATAATACATGGATAACATTATGGCCATGGTACGAGTTCAGCAAAAGATATACAATGAATCTAGCAACAGGCACGGTAAAGAATCCTCATCACCAATGTGAAGAAATATTCATCAGCTTCAATTTCTAGATTTAATATTGCAGGGGTTCCATGACATTTGCTCCTGTGACAATTGCGCCAGTCTAACTTAGCAAAGTTAATCCTAAACCTAAACCTAACCTTAACCCTAACCCTCATCCTAATCTTCACATTAACCTTAACAAAAAAACAAATCATGACCTTGACCTTAACCTTTGACCTTTTGAGATATGGAGGGAGGAGCAAATGTCGCAGGAGCAAATGTCGTGTCACCATTGCAGGAGATGAATTTCTGCTTTCCTATCTATATGACTACATCCTGGCAAACTAACCTTATTTTAACACACCATTCTGGAGCTAGGAAAGCCCCACACATGGACAAGAGTGTTGGACATACATGTACACTCAGAGACCATACAGGACCAAAACATTTAACTAAGCCTATCTTCTTGACCACAAATTTCCAGAATTTTCTTATAAATTTCTAGAAGATATATGCCTCTTTAAATGAGAACAGAGCAATCCTCTTTTGCTCCAATCTGTATTTCCTTTCTGTCACAGATTGAGAATGATTGAGTGAAGTCAACGAGGGCAATGGGTCGGTAAGTGAGGCATCGGCAAAGAGGTCATCAAAAGTTCAACTTGTTGATATTAAACAACAGGAAGCGGTAAGGGTGTCATAATAAATATCAATTACGAGTGTAGAAACAAAAGAGATTCATTGATGTCAATAAAACTGAAAGAAAAAAATGTAAGCATCTTGCAATCCAGGCCGTTAAAAATTTGAAGATGCTTTAGTGTCAAATTTAATCAAATACATAGAAAAGAATCATTATCATTAACAAATAAATTGTTAGTTATTTAGATTGATCTAACTACACTTTAAGCCTACATGTATAACTGCTTCAGAAAATAATAATAATAATAATAATTAATAATAATAATAATAATAATAATAATAGTATAGTAATAGTAGTAGTAGTAGTAGTAGTAGTAGTAGTAGTAGTAGTAGTAGTAGTAGTAGTAGTAGTAGTAGTATAGTAGTAGTAGTAGTAGTAGTAGTAGTAGTAGTAGTAGTAGTATAGTAATAATAATAATAATAATAATAATAATAATAATAATAATAATAATAATAATAATAATAATAATAATAATAATAATAATAATAATAATAATAATAGTAATAATAATAATAATAATAATAAAAATAATAATAATAATAATAATAATAAATGTAACTTACATGTATATAGCACCAAATCCATTCTGTGGAGTGCTCAAGGCACATATGCAAGAATCATAATACCAAACAGAATAATAATGGCATTTACAACATCAACACTATTTGATATCCAACTATATCCCGAAGTAAATTCTTATAGACTTTGCTAAGGCTTCATAATAGTGTATCAGCTTCATACAGATGTTAAAAGATTTGACCACTTAATATATAGAAAGCTTTAAAAAAGCACAGAATGCATTTATCATCTTTAAAAAAAAAGTTAAATTTTCACTTATGATTTCTCTTATTATCTATAGTAGATGTTAAAGTACTTTACTTAATCATGAAACAAAGACCATTTTGCTTAGAAAAATGAATAAAGAACATAAATATTCCCAATATACTCTTAATCATGAACAAAAGGGTAGATATAGACCAGTCCTAAGATGCCTCAACTTTTAACCTCTCAACTCTTTCTGACTCTCTTTGGTAGATGTGAAAGAACTATCTATAATATGCATCAATATCCAAAAATAAGTTCAGCCACAGCCTTGGTTGGTCACCCTCCTTTTTTTTTTCCTTCAAGACCATAAGCTCAACCATTTTCTTGCTTCCAGGGCTGACCACCCACGCCAGGTTCGGATGACCCCTCCCCAGTTCTCTGGCTGACAGGAATGCAGCCACTCCGAGTCTCTGACGTCATATCGTCACCCTCTGATTGACGCGTCGTTTGGCAGAGTCATTCGTGTTCCTCCGATTCCGTGTAATCGCAGAACTTCATATCATCTGGAGGGGTTAATAGTATACTCCATTGGGGGTGAGGTATCCAGAAATATGCACTGATGGATCATGTATTTAAGAATAGGTTAAAGGAAGATGGATGACAAAAAAATTGAACTCTCTCAGAATCCAAGAAAGTTTACACAAAGTGTTCAAGATTTAGAACATCTGCCAAATAAATATGGTGGAGAATGTTTTAGTGCATGTAATGAGAAAAGAAAGGTGTAGATTTGAGGGCAATCAGCCAATGGAAAGTACATGTAGTCCTATGTGTTCAGATGTGTGTTAGTGTTTCTAATTGTACATGAATGCGATTTTCATCACCTTTTCACAATTTTACTTACATCTTGCAAGTCTAAATAACTAATTAATTGCATAATAAACAATTCAGAATTACATTTGGCTAGTTTATCGTAAAAAAGACATCTCCAATAAAAGGGTCCTGTTTCATAAAACTTGTTATTAATAACAAATACCACAGCTCTATGGTAAATTTGCTCACAGCCAATTAAATGCATTGGTTTCAGTAGCTTATGTCAATTATTGTACTTTGTCTATTGGTAGCCAGTACCCCGTTTCATAAAACTTGTTATCAACAACAAGTTACAATAACTGTTATAAGCTACTGAAATCCTTGCATCTGATTGGCTGAGAGCAAGTTTGTCATAGAAATGTGGCAATCTTTATTGATAACAAGTTTTATGAAAAAGGGCCCAGAATGTCCCATTACCTTTAATGCCATTCTCTAATGAGGGTCAGGTATCCAGAAAGCTTCAGTGATGGATCATGTATTTACAAATAGGTTAAGGCAACAGTAAGAGGTCACAGAGGTCAGACGCTTAGTAATTGGAAAGGTCATCGAGATTGGAAGTGATATGGGCGGGCGATCAGGTTCTGCTTGTCTTGAGCAAGGGCATGGGCGCTCTATCCAACATTCAAGCTACAGTTTATGTATGTCATGTGAGATGCAGGAAGGCTTAATATAGACTGTACTCCGTGAAAGAAACATTTCATTGATCGTACAGTAATGTAGTGTGTTCGTGTTAGGGTTAGGGTTTAAGAATGGGTAAACCTATAATAAGGCTAACCCCCTGGATATCAATTTCAAATCAATCATCACAAAAAATGAGGAAATACAATTTTTTAAATGTGAATCTCAGAAAAACAGCTTTAAAACCCACAATTACTTTTGGGATTACAGAAAGTCACATTGTATCATGTTGTACATTCCACTGAATACATTACATGAAATGATTGATGTACATGCATCATTAAGTTGCTCCATTATGTTAGCTTAACCTATCTCCTGAGGAGCTTCTAAAATATGAAAAATAAAATTTGACTCTTGCAGAGCACTTTGATTCACTTTTTTAAATTTGATTAAGACACATTTGATTAAATGTGTGTTTCAATTAAATGTGAGCTTAAACTTAGATCTCCAAACAAACCAATAAAATATCCTTCTTGTGAAAAAAAACTCTATTATGTACGTCATCACACCATCAAGAAACTCCAATAATCATCTCCATTACATCTTGCGAAATCACAATTCAATTATGACTAAAATAAACTCAAGTTTCATTTGTGAGGAAACATAAACCTCAATTTAGGATAGCGTTACAAAAGTGCTCTCCTTTTCCCCGCTCCATGTCGTCCGCTGTCCCGTCCTAATTACACACCTAGAAGTGACAAGACCTTTATGGGCATGTACATCGGACCATAGCAGCGACACTTAAAGTGTAAGCAATACCCCCCTCCTACAGTGCCCCTCTTTCAATTAACCCAGAAATGAATGGGTTCTGACACACAGCAGTGATCAGGCCTGTTTTCCCTTTGTCGATTTGGTCGGATAAAACGTTACGCAAGAAGAAAATTGATTTGGTTCCTGACTGGCGGCTGGTAACTCACCTTCCATCTTACTACAGCGATACCCTGATGACTTCCAGTGAATTCACGCTTCTTGGTGATGAAGTTTGGAGTGTTAACACTTAAGATTTTGCAGAGTATGGAGATAAAAGCGGAAGCTTGATTTCCAGTGTCCCTGTTTTTTAATTGAGGGCAATGGACTTTAATCAGGTTTATTAGTTTACCCATAGTGAGGTATGACGTCACATTTCATGTGCTGACGTCATATTGGGCATGCGCCACTTTTCTTCTGAGAGTAACCTGAAGATGAGGCTTTCTTCCCTATGTTATTGATCTCACTCAAGAGGTGAATACATATTGTAAATCAATAATTGGCAGATCTGTAACAACTAGTTACATCTTCACATTTCAGAGGCTTCGTCTTGAAAGAAAAATGGTCAAAAGTTGCTTGGCATTACAAATCTTCTTTACCTTTATACTATTGCCAAGTGTTCATACTAAACATTAGAAGCAGGCTTTACACATAAAGTAAATTAAACATAAACAATCTATCAATGTCTCAAGATACTCTAATTTTCATGCTCTTATAATCCCAAACTAGGACAGTTTTCAGAAAACCATATCTTGGCATTATTTTCTTTTAGAATATAATCCCACAACAGAAAACAGAGCACACAGAAATGTGTATATGGGACTACACACAAATGTTCTGCCTGAACATTTCAGCTATTTCTTGTCATATTTTCAATGTGAGGGTATTTGAAGAGCAATCCTTTTCAGGGGACATTTCTACTATTATAATCTTCCAAACTAAGATAAAAAGAATGAGAAAGCTCACAAATTAATTTTTACCTTTCCCAGAACTCAATCTCTCTTTAACAACAGTGCAGTTGCAGTCCAACGCTGCATCTCAAATAATACACAGAGTTGCGTGGGTAGACATTTCACTGGCAATTGCCTATTCCTCTTTGAAAGAACGGAGTGTCTGAAACATAGCTAAGACAATGGAGAGGGGTCATAATTACATCTCACAGTGCCCTATTATGCTGAATTCTTTTGCACTCCAGACGAACTTGATGCAAAGCCGCAGATCACACCTATCTGTAATTCTCGCTCATTGCTCAGTCATTCCTCACTCTCTCATCCATCGAATCTCGCATCATTTCACCCTTTGTCGTCCCGAATCGTGACATCTCTTGAAAACAATGTATCTGTTTCCATGCAATATTCATGACGGAAGGAAAAAGCACGACAAGTATTTCACCTTTTTTTTGTACCGACTGCTGGCGGAATAACATCCTATGATAATTTGGCCACGTTGACGCAGCTCAGGGAGATTTCCTGTTTTGCACTGATGCTAAATTCGGATGGAAGATGATACTTCTTCGGGAAAAATCAATTTTTATTCTGATTTCAAATAGGAAATCAAATCCTTGCCCTCGAGATCACAAAGTCCTGAATTGATAATCCAAAACAATTCAGAAATTCATGCCTTTGTCTTCCAACCATTATTCACTGATCTTTAAAAAAATAGCAGTTGTATAGGACAGAAAACATGATTTGCAAAAGACTTTCGATAAATCAACTTAAGCTCATTTCAATAGTCCGTCACCTTTTGAAATGTGCGAACATTACAATGACGTATTACATAATCCCAACTTGATTTCTATGGGATATACAATAGGGTATTGAAATTGCCATGAGTTGATTTTTCGAAAGTAGTTGTGATCGTGTTAGAATCACATGCATGAAATGCTGGTTAAGACAAGAAGAAGTGGCCATGTCAACAAAGGGAGGAAAATATATTAGCAATTTGGATGACTCTTTAACCTGATATAAAAGTCCCAGAATGGGACCTAGGTAATTATTTGCCCAAAACATCTGATGCAAAAAATGTTCCCTTACAATCTATCGACACACACAAAAGAGGTAAAATGAGTAGCAAGTAATAACAGCATGGAGTCAGTAGAATCATTAGTCATATTCTGATCCTCTTATTTTCCCTCTCTGTGTCTCTTTGAGAGAAGGTATATACCTTAATTGAAGGGCTGTGATGAAAAACACACCATATTTTGGGGCTCCTTTCTACAAATATGTGGAAATGATACTTCTCTGTAAATAAGCAATAAATATTTTCCAAGTGAATTTGTTTAATCAATTGATTTACCTGATTTCATTCAGTTTCCCTCATTATTCTCTCTCTTTATTCAAACCACATTCAGAATATTGGGACAAACAATGATAATCACCAAAAGGGTATTTGAAATAAAGATATTGGTAGTTGGGAATGATTTACAAGCAGTAATTTGCTGATGCTTAATACTCCGGAAGTATAAAATGCCAATTAATAAAATCTAGTGTCATTATTTAGAAGGAAAAAAAATGGAGAATACAAGGCTGACAAACTAAAGGAAGATTAAATTTCATGAGGAGATTATAGGAAAGTAAAATGAAAGGACTGGAAATCTTTTCTTTGAAACTCATGTTCTATAAATCTAACACACATAAGATGACTGAATCAAGAATTAAATCATGCCAACAATATTACATCACCACCCAGACATCATCCACGGTTCTCTTTTATTCAGCTATGCCACACCAAGTCAAAGAGGCACATTTGGCCAACGGTCACTTAGAATTCGACACAAGATCTCTTGCAGTCACGTTTCAAGTTTCGGTCGATGACGCAGTTATGATTCCAAGTCGTCCACGAGCCCGTGGCAAGCTCAGGAGCAACGGAAAGAATCACTTTGAATAGTACACATGCCACCAAGTATTGGTTATTAAAAATTCGGAACGGTGTGAAAGAAAAAGAATGGGTTGCCAAAGAGTGTGTGGGTTTTATATTGAAGCTGGTTTCAAATAGTACATTATGTATCATGTACATGTAACTGTTAGCTGTAATAGTCATCTTCTCTCTCTCTTTGCCACTTTTCATTTACAAGGAATCCTGTTTCTTGCCTTTTTGTCTTTTCCTACTCCTTTCACTCACTGTTTCTATCCCTTATTCATCCTCCCATCCTCTCCTTTCCTTCCACATTCTCTTTCATTCTCTCAACTAACTCCCTCATCCTGAGCTTTTTTTGTGTATTAGTCTGGCTTTTAGTCTCTCTTTCTTTGTCATTCTTGACTTCTCTCACTGCCTCTCACCGTCTCCCATCCATCCTCTTATCCTCTTCCCCTATGCTACCAATCATTCCCTCGTTCACTCCCTCATCCTGTTCCTTTTATACTATTTGTCTGGCTTTTATTCTGCTTTATTTTCATTCTAGACTTCTTTCAGTGTCTGTCTCACTGTCTCCCCCCGTCTCTCTCTCTGTCTCTCAATTATCCTCTTCTCCCACACTATCAACCTTTCTCTCATTCCCTCAACCACAGCCCTCTCAGTTCAGTGTCACCCTCACATTGAAAAAGAGGCCCATCATCTATAGTTTTCAATCTTTGAATTAAAGCCTCATTAGCTGGATAAATAGGTTGGCGCAGGTTTGGAATAGCTGGCATGGCTGGCACGCGCCAATAGAAGCAGTGGGATGTAGGATGTCTCAGCAAAATCACGTCATCCGAAAAGAAAATGTTGATGCAGGATTGAAATTCTCGCAGGATAATATTTGGAATGACAGCTAGGGTAAATAACAAAAAAAAAAGGTGAGGGATTGTGAGGCAGACAGACAGTCAAACATACCAGCATACAAATAAAGAAGCAAAAGTGAGAGACACATGGTGAGTGAAAGAGATAGAGAGAGAGAGAGGGAGAATAAGGAAAAAGAGAGGGGAAGAAGAAAGAGAGACATAGATAGGTAAAGCAGAGAGACATAGATCGGGGATGGAGAGAGACATAGAGAAAGGTGGAAAGAGAGAGAGAGAGAGAGATTTGAGAAACACAGAAGAGAGAGAGAGAGAGAAAGAAAGAAAGAGGCAGAGAGACAGGCAGGCAACAGAGCTGTAGAGATGTATGGAGGCAATATGTAAAAGAAGAGGAGTATTTTGTATTGTGTTTCATTTAGTGCTACAGCTAAGGGGGGGGGGGGCACACATGCCCCAAAATTTAACGTTGAAAACAATATCTACATTGAAAAAAAAGAAAAGGCAAAACAGAGAGAGAGAGGAAGAGGAACATGAAAAGAAGATGATAGGACCCCCTTCCACATGCTCCCCTATTCAGTTGCCATGTTAATTCACATTCATGTTCCCAGTAAGAAAGGTACGTCCCCCAGATCCTCGTGCCCTCGAAATGGTGAGGCCCATACTACACAAGAACCTAGATATATAAACATGTAAATAAAATACATGTATATATTGACACACAAAGGCACAGAAAGTTTGACCCCAGAAAGTCAAGCCTGCATGTATAAACACAGATAAAAGGAATGCATTACAACTCAACTGTCTCTGCAAACAGAACTTAAGCAGTGACACTGACACTTACATGGCAATATTAATCATTGATAGTGAAACCATATTTCGTAAAGTCACATGACCTCCTTTAATCAGGACACGATTTTAAGAGAATCACCATTACGGTAAGCAAAACACAATTTGCAGTGAAAGGACTGTCAACAGTGGTTTATCATTATATATCATCCTAAAAAGCTCAAGTAGTGTAAAAAAAAATAAAAAAATAGGAAAAATAAAAACCACTCATTTTCCAGTGCGTGGGAGCATAGCTTCCAAACGGTTTGGGTAGACACGAAAGACAGCAAGTTGTTTTGAAACACTTGCTGGATTCTGGTCACCTTCATGCATCATCCTAAAATCTACAATATTGAAAAATGTAGCTTCTAAATGTTGATGGAGATCTGGCTATATGAATTTCAGCCTTATACCATACTTGTTTTCCAGTGTTTGGGACCAGAGGTCAATACATTTAGAAGAAGGAAAGTTGTTTTGAAACATTTGCCAGATTTTGTTCATCACAATCGATTAGCATCAATATTCAGTGATCCACTTTCTCTGTGCGTCATTCTACAGTTGCCTTTTTGAGTATTTCTTTACTATACAGAAGAAAACAGAACAATCCGTCTTACCAAAAACATTACTGAGATGGAAAAACAACAGATTTGTTTCATTATTCATATTTACATCCATTAGTTCATGTAAAATGCTACATCTTGCATGCATGTAGTGTGCAATTCTTCATGGTTTACACTATTACAATTATGAGCTTGTACAATAAAAAGCAAATTCGGAATGTACATTTATGAGGAAAAGCGACGGCTGACGTTTGTAGGCTCTTAATAATCGTCAAAGGGAAAATAAAATACATTTAAAGTGACGCTCCATTTATGAGAAAATGTTTTAACAAGAAAAAAGGCTTAATCTTGATTTGTCAGTCAATATTCAAGTAGAAAATGGAATCAATAAAAAGCAACACATCATCTACTGAAGATTGTTTGGACAAGTAAATGTGAATTAAAAAATATGAAAACTTATCAGCAGATCCCCCCCCCCCCCCCCCCACTGAAGAGTATGAAAATGGATGTTTGGGACAGATTGCCTTTGTCACGATCTGTCATTGGTCCCCACAACTAAAGACTCAAGGCTTTGCATGTTATCATTACTAATTAGAAATGACATATATTCTTGAAATCAATCTTGCAGATACTCCCTATTTTAATACACCTCTTCTTAACATTGGTCAAAAGTCTGGAGGATTAAGTCAAAATCCATTTTCAGTATTCTAAGAAATCCACAGTAAGGTTTAACATTGTTATAATGTCAAAAAATATCTGTTTTACTTCACCTGATATCTATTGTTATCTTCTAGTTCTATAAGCACAAAAAGGAGATAATTTCCTTCTTTCTAGAGCTTATATTTCTCAACTTCTCAAGCTTTCCAGCATATAGTCCCCCTTTTTTCTCTCTTTTCATGCTTTCCACTGCAAAATTGCTTTCCGCTCGGGTTTATTTGGTTTCCTGGGATCAACCGTATTTGAACATCATCATTATGCATTCTCACCATATCCAGTCCATTAGCCAATAGGAAAGGCTGATGAAAGTGACGCCAAGCAGATGTGTGTAACAGATAGTCCCAGAGACACCCTCAAACCCCATTCAGACAAGCATATAACTGTAGAGCTATATCATAATAATGATAATATAAGCATCCCCTGGGATGGATATGTGCGCAAAAGAAATGTAGCTATTATTATTATTATTATTGTAAGTATTTAATTAAATATAGATCTATTTTACGAATCTAAATTCTATGTTCAGAGGTTTGAAACTTGATAAAGAATCACGAGTCCATCACGAGTGTGAACATCATGTCGAACCGTAACCATACATATGGCCGGAGCTTACAACATGAGCTGAATGATGACCAGCCAACTGTAATCTTGTGTACTCCAGCGATGCACATGCTATAAGCTGACGTCAACACAAAAGCACAATGAAGAATTCACTATATATATCTCCCCAAAACTAGTCTCTCTGTCTCTTTCTCTATATTATATGTTTCTTTATACGATATTCCTATTCTGTGAGTATGCTCCTTTTGTTGTACGGTCATTGTACGTGATTCTTCATATACATGTATGTCTGCCTATATGACCTTCACCTTGGAAGGCGGGCTGCTTTCAGCACTGACAGGAACACGTCTGGGGCCGGACATTCCTTGCTTTTCAATTTGTTCTCAGGAATTCGGCAACCTATAAAACTGATGGGCACTTAATCAATTGCAGCAGTGAGAGGTTGAGGACACATATTTAGAAAGCTTATATGAGAAATAAGTGAGAACTTGATTAGCTGGTCATAAAACTGACAAGTATTTAACTGGAGCATTGGAAGGTAGCTAGGACACATACATATAGGCTATTCTTAAAGGGAATGTAGATCACTATATGGCTCCATTAATACACACATTGTTGGCCAATGAAGTAGATAAAAGTACAGTAATCTGATGACATCTGCTCCATGCAGGCTTAATTTTGTCTAAAAACATAAGGTTACGGTTAGGTTTAACATTAGGTTTAGGGTTAGGTTAAGATATGGTGTAGGGTCCAGAGTAGAAGTTAGGAATTCAGTTCGGGTAGGATATTGAATGTGGAGCAATTGTCATGGAACCCATAGTACAGTGATTATGTTCACATGCTGGATGTATGTGAAAACCACTGAATACTCATGGCCACACAGCCACTAATAAAAAAAGATTCTGTAAGTAACTACTCCATAACAGAGAGAGAGAGAGAGAGAGAGAGAGAGAGAGAGAGATCTACAAACATAACCATTTTCATACTATTTGTATAGCCCTACTTTGGCCTAAAATCACCTAAATCAAGCAAGTCAAATCCATCCATTATTTCTCACACATATCATCTGCTTGAAGCCAGATGGACACTAACTCTGTACAAATGATGGGACATAATGCCCTTCTGACTCTCAACAGACAATATTGAAATCCTAAACCCTAAAACCCCTACCCTAAAAGAGAGAAATTAACTTTTGTGTACCTGTGCCCTTTTAACATTTCCTCTTTTTTCTTTTTCAAATTAGTAAAGACTGTTTTCGCAATGGCTTTTTTGTAATATTGAAACAACAACAAACTACCAAGAACGTTTATTTTTATTTATATAATTTTCCTCTAAACCTCTTCAAAAGCTGTAAGTATATAGCTTAATTTTCATACATTTAAAAAGCTTTCAGTCCCACCCACTCTTCAAAAGCTACATGTATAAACCCAACCCATATAAACTAGATTTATCCACCAGTAACACTTTTCCCCCGACAGGATTAAACTGATCTTGCAAAAAATAACGAAGACGCCAAATATTCATGCATATCCTAATTGTTCCTCAGTCCGTTACTCCCATGCTAACAAAAAATAAAACCATTTTGCGCCCAATGTCTTTCCATTGAAGCACGACCCTCATAGGAAATGTAACTCAAGTCATAGCTGTCGGCAAATCTTCACTCGAGAATGTATGAAGGATATGTACTTCAGACTCGCAGCATATTTATCAATGTCAGAATGCTACTGACTTGAAGCCTCTAACGTTACTTGCTACATGTAGATTCTCTCTCCACTTTAATGATGAGGGATGCCTGAATAACTACCAAATCAACCCTTTTTGAAGAGCCGTTTCTTTGAATAAGATTGGCACAATAAAGACAAAACTTCCCAACCCTTTTGATCTATTGGTAATTAAGGTCACTTCATCTCTTCATCTCTATCTAGGTTTTGTTACCTTTTTTAAAAATGATTAATTAAATCAACTCTTCTATAACTTTTTTTCTCTCTCTCTCTCTTTTTAAAAGAAGGTAATTGTACACTACTTATTGATAATCTTAATTGTTACCTTTGTTCAAATGGGCCCTATTACCAAACCACTCAACTCTGCAGTGTAAAATAAAAAGGAAAAAAAAGGGGGAAAGACCCCAAAATTCGAAAGGGTTCCTACTTGACAAATTTCCCTTGAATGCAATGAAGGACTATGAATTCTACAGGTAGTTAAAAAATCAATTTACTTTGAATAGTTTCATTTCTAGGTAAATGGTGTATATTCAAACAGTATGCCCTCACAATCAACGTTTTATCTCATATCTTAAATTTTAGGCACAGATTATGAATTCTACAGGTTGTTAAAAAATCAATTTACTTTGAATAGTTTCATTTCTAGGTAAATGGTGTATATTCAAACAGTATGCCCTCACAATCAACGTTTTATCTCATATCTTAAATTTTAGGCACAGATTATGGAGTAAATCCTGTTTTCAACTCTTAAAATAACTGTGATGAATATTTATTTCATATATTCTGAATAAACCGCAGCTGCCCATCAAATATCACATACATCGGACAGAAGTTGAGGGTAGCATGGATCAGGGCTGGATGGCAACAAAAATTGCCGCAGGAATGAATCGATGAAGATCCATATAAAGATTATATGAAGAGATAGAGAGGGGATATTTTGTCCTGGAACCCTTCATGATGTCGATTTAACGTCAAGGCTGTTTTCCTCCTAGCTGATAGCATCAAATATCTTTGTTTGAACAGACACGCAGGAAGCAAGACTCCACATCTCCCTCTTCCAATCTTCCTCCAACATTTGCCCAAATAGCAAGTGCGTTGGACGATCATCATTTTACTTCCCTTTAAAGGTTATACGTCCAGTATCCATCACGCAAAGTCATTTGAAAGTAACTGACTGGAAGTCATTGTTAATGTTTTATTAGGTAGTAAACAGGAATAATCATGTGTAGTGAGGTTTTAGATTAACATTAAATTTGATACAAACTGACTTAACCTTCCTGGAATCCACATGTAATAAAAAGCACTGCACACAGATAAGGGTAAATGGGACTACACAAACAAGTGAAATTAAAAATTTGGTCAAACTTGTGAACTCGTCTGTTTTATTTCATTTCATTTCATTTCATTTATTTTCTATTTCCATAAAGAAACATGTATGATCATACAAGATATGATTATATTCATATACAGCCTATTTATATATTACATGAATATGAAAAAGAGGACTTTATATGCCTATTTCTAGCCATAGGTATTGCTGATATAAGAGCATTTCAAGAGCAATACTTTTCACGTGACATTGCTCATATGATACTGTCCCACATGTGAATAACAAGAATGAGAAAGCTCACAAATTACCTCTACTAGAACTCAACCTTCCCTTATTTAACCCTTTCACGACAGGAATTCTTCAAAGGCTAAATTGATCATATGTTATTCTTCAAATTGGCAATAATGTTTTTCTTTTCATGCTACATTGTTCTAATAAAACCTAATGTCTCTGAAAACAATGAACATGGGTAAAACCTTGTTAAAAGTTGAAAAATATTTGAAAATTTTGATAGAAAACCAATGATTTCAAACCTCTCAATGTGTTGCCACTTTAAGGATTTTAAAAGCTTTATTCTCCAGCTTTTTAATTCCAGGCATCAAATGCAATATGATCATGCATCAAAAACGGACACAGTGTGTGCAGAAATTTGTGCTCTTTCTACTCATCTATCTGGTATATTTTTTAAGGCTCTGAATCAAAAGTCATCGAGTCAAACCACAAAATGTGGAGTGATGTCAGGAAAGGGTTGACCCGTTGGGTACATTTGACTTTGGTATAACATGCATTTTTCCATAGACTCCAGCCTAGAGTTATCTTGGGCTTAGTATCCAGTGGGTTAATCTACTCTTGATGACAACGCACTCCTAGACGAGGTGATTATGCGTGGTTTGTGGATGAATTCCAGATTGTCTGATACGATCGCTGGGATTAGGGGTTTATCGCTCAGAAATCTAAGATGGGAGTTAACATGTCTCGAGTTGATCGAAGATGAAGAAGAAGGTCACTCCGCCCACTCGTCATTAGGAGTGATTTTTAGAAGTGGTTGAAGCATACTGCTTGGATGGTTGTAGTCATTTACTGCTATGATCAAATAAAGAATGGTAATGACCATTCACTTGTCTTGACAGAGCATATACAAGTATACATGTTGTTATTGTTATTATTATTAATAAGTATTTGGCGTCACCTGTGCCTGGGAGGGGAAAAGCAAACTGAATCACTGTAACCCTTGGGTCTCTCCTCCCGATATAATGTAACTGATTGGGATGTGCAGGTGTACCACTACACAGGGGTATCCCCCTACTCTTCATCGAATAGTGCAGTGGGTTCTTAACGTGCAAAGGTGGTGACTCTCCTTTACACGGGGCCTCCATTTAATGTCCTATCCAAGGGACGGAGTACTTTCCACTGTAACATAGCCTGCATCTATGAAACAGGGGAGGGGCACGTTAACACACAACACAGGCTTCAGTCATCCGCATGGGGTGGATTCGAACCCACGATCTTTGGTTCGACAGGCAAACGCTTTACCGACTGAGCCAACTCGCCTCCTCGTTTGTGACATCAAAAATAGAAGTTCTGCTCAGACATCGTCGATTTCAATGCAATCTTTTGTGGTAATCAAAGTGTGCTAAAACTTTGTAGTTATAACTTTTTTGCAAATTGCCAGTTGAAAAAAAACAACAACAAAAACCTCTTGGTAAAGTTTGCCGATCAATGCATAAGCTCAAAACAAGAACTGAAAGCTAAGAGTTAGACCAAACAAATGTATCCTCACCATTTAATTGGACTTATAGTATTTTCTGTGATAATTATCATTTATCTATAACCTCTATCTTCTTGAAGTCTTCCAATTGTTTACACTGCCTTGTGAAGAATGCCTGGTAGCATTGTACGGTTCGGTCAAAATGAGGTGCAGTATGTATTCAAACGCAGCAAAATCAATATTTATGTAGGCATGAATTTCGCATCTTCTATAAATAAAAAAAAAAATCTGATCACAAATAAGCTGGAGGAATTCATGCCTTAGGGAACATGAAGAAATGCCTCTGCCCTGTCTCTGCATGAAAAACAAGAACGAATGTGGAGGTTACGATTTGATCTTGAACTGCCCACGTCAATGAGGAACAAACATGCGCCAACGGCAATCCGTTGGCAATCCATCTATATGTATCTGATCTGCAGGCTGGCCAGCAGACCACTCTCAGTGACGGAAGACGGTGGACGTCGTGGTGATGATCGATCGGTGGTGCATCACACCGGTGTGTGTGGACAGACCGATTCATGTGAAAAAAGGGGGAAGGCAGTTTGATGGGTGATTGATGTGGTAGGTTGAGAGGGAGAGAGAGAGAGGGGGGGGGGGGGGAGATCGATCTATTAGACAGAAAAAGGTAGTGAGAAAGACAGGGGGAGAGAGGCAGAGATAGAGAGAGACAGAAACAGAAAGGGAAAAATAAAGTGGGTAAGATTTTAATTAAACACACTGTTAAAGAGAGAGAGAGAGAGAGAGAGAGAGAGGGGTCAGGCAAAAACATAGAAAGGGAGAGAGAGAGAGCTAGAGATGCATAAAGATGGAGAGAGGCAGAAACTGAGAGATTGAGAAAACAAAGAGTGGCAAAGAGATACAAAGAGAGGGAGAGAGAGGTAGAAGGGGAGGGAGATACAGAGAAAGGATGAGAGATGAAATAACCAGTATGTCTAATAAGGCTGAGAGAGAGAGACAGAGAGAGAGAGAGACGGACAGACAGAGGCAGAGAGATAGAGAGACAGAGGGGGCAAAGATAGTGAGGGAAAGAGATGCATAAGGATGGAGATCGAGAGAGACAGAAAGGCTGAGAAATAGAGAAAGACAAAGAGTGGTTAAGAGAGACAAAGAGAGGAAGAGAGAGTGAGAGAGACAGAGCAAGACACAGAGAGACAGAGAGAGAGACAGAGACAGAGTGAGATACAGAGAGATACAGAGTTTCTCTGATGGACTGTAGAAGTGCACACAAAACAGACAAAGGATGAAAGCTCATGAATGTTCATCCAACCAAGTGTTTGATGCATTGGAGTTAAATGTGAAAAGCTTCAGGAAGAATGCGACAGAGTGATAATCAAGTGAAGTACATGTATGCACACTGTATCGTGAATGACAAGATGACAGAGCGCTAAAAAACCAATCAAGCAACGATGGGAGAAGCTGTACAAACTAATATCACCCAAAATGTTTCACCGGGAATAAAACACTGAATGTTGATCTACTGAAGTGCTTGGTGCATACAGAATGACAGAAAAAAAAAACCCAGAGCCCTGTCTTATCAAGAGCTGCCATTGACCAATATCAATCACAAATTTAATTGCAAAGTCCTCCAATAAATCACAAAGTTACAATCGCCAGTTGTTAGAAATTGTGATTGCTTTCGAACTCAAGATGAGTTGCAACTGATTCAGATCAATCACAACTCTTTATAAAGATGGGACCCCAAAATATGAAAAACTACTATAGCAATGTTTATCTAGAGACAATTTTTCATGCATCAAGAAACTATAAGGAAAATATTAAAGCTTCTAAGAAAAGTGAGATGGAATTTGAATCAAGTAAACCCATTTGCATACAAATAAGATAACAGGAGCTTTAATAATAGCATAATATATCCAAGATAACTTGAGATGTAAGAGGAGGACTCTCAATTGGCTCTTCCAGAGAAGGAATTTAATCAAGTAAAGTCCATTAAATAGTAAACAAGAAACTGACAAGATATTGAAAACTCAAAATGCAATGTTCGTTCAGAGTAGGAAATAAATGGAGGAGAACTACTTATCAGTAAAGGAAAATCAGCAAACTATAACACTGAGTGAAGTACATTGTACGCCGAATGGTGTAATAATAGGTTTTTTTAAAAACCTTCAAATCCTTGTTTGTACAGAAATGATGATAAAATTTAATTGCTGTCAAGAAAAATGAAATTGAATTCCTTTGCTTACCAAAGCAAAGTACATAAAAACATTATAAAAAAAAAATTTTACCCAGTGATCGTGCTTGAAGTTTTAGGAGAAACTAAGCAAACCTCAAAAAGAGCAATGATAAACAACCTTTTGACGTCTTCAGACACTGCATAACAGAATATACAAAACTAAAAAAGCAATTTTTACCCAGACAATGCCTGAAGTATGTGATGAACTCTGCAAACCCGTAAAAGAAGGAACGTTAATATTTCAGTCTTTTGTAAACTGAACTACGAAAACTAGAACATCCAAAATTGATCAAGCAATGTTCATCTACAGACAGTGCTTGAAGTGTGCAATAAACTTATCAAGCATTTATTATGGGGAATCTTTTAAAGTCCTTTCTTCAGCATTCTGATATGATAAACAATAAATTATTCAGTGAAAAGCACAGGCTTGAATAACAGATTTATTTTCCCAGGGTCACCCTGATTGAACAAAGGAGAGCCATAAGACGATAAAGATGACACGAAAACAAGATGAAGAAAAATAGTTCCCATCAATATCTTCCAGAAGGATCAAGTTTCTTTGATTTCACCATCCTCTGCAAAAACAAATCCCATTCATTTTTCAAATCTGAAGAATCCCTTCGGGTTCATCCACTGGTCACAACACTACCCGACATCGGATCTCGCAAATCTTACGGTCGTGCCAATTTCATTCATCCCCCGAAATCCACGGTGACGTCATCACATCCCGGTCATTTTTCAATCCTGGCATGAAATCTAAATAGTGCATGAATAAATCAACCATTCATACTAACACAACAGAGTTCAATGTGCCCTGATTTCACAAGCACCCTGTTCACATGTGAAGAGTAAAGTGGATAGATGCAATGGATTAAATGAATGAAACAGATGTGAATGCACCACTTGTTAATGATTTAGCAAGGGCCCTTTTCACACTCGAACAGTGATATGGACAGGTACAATGTATTAAGTACATAGAAAAGAAGTAGATGCAATAGAATAACATTAGTATTCTAACAAGGGCCCTATTTACAGGAACATTGACATCCAAACACGGATGGACCTTGTATGGATGCAAACTGGTTTAGACTACAGTACGTTTTTTCATGAATTCATTTCAGAACCCACAGTTTATGCTCCTATAGTAAAAGTGGTCAATGAATATTACATTAGGCTTGATATAAGAAAAAAAAGTACTTTTATCGTATAGGTAATTTATTACTCATAATGTGTTTTCCTTTTGTTAGTAATACTGCTATTACCAGTAGATTTACTACATCTACTACCACCATCCACCACAGCCACCATCATCATCATTCACCACCACCACCACCATCCACCACCATCACCACCACCACCACCACCAGTATCACCACCATCACCACCACCATCCACCACCATCACCACCAAAATCCACCATCACCACCACCACCACCACCACTATCCACCATCACCATCAAAATCCACCACCACCACCACCACCACCACCATCACCACCACCACCACCACCACCATCACCACCACCACCACCACCACCACCACCACCACCACCACCACCACCACCACCACCACCACCACCACCACCACTGCCACCACCGCCATCACCACCACCACCACCACCATCACCACCACCACCACCACCACTACCACTGCCATCACCACCACCACCATCACCACCACCACCACCACCACTACCACTGCCACCACCGCCATCACCACCACCACCACCATCACTAACCATACCACCATCACCATCATATTACCACTACTAATATGCTATTCCTTTACGAAGCATTACATTTCTACAACAAATACATTTTTTTTTTTTAAAGGTCAAAATAACAAAAGGCTTCTTGCATGTAGTGGTATTGCATCAGGTGAACATGGTAGCCAATTTAATACATTTAAAAAGCTGCACATACATGTGCATTTTCAATTCACTCACGAACACTTAACATTAAAGAATCACTATCAAGGAAGCAACCACACACACAGCCGCACGCTCAATCCTACGCCCACCCCTGTTTCTCGCTACTTCGCTATCTCCTGAAGATAGTGACATACTGAAGACCCCCTTATGGCCTGTAAGCCATGAAAACCTCAACATATTGATTTTTCTACCCCACTGTCATCGCGATGGAGCGTGAAGACTGTGGTCAGGCCTCCGTCGCTTAATCTAGTTTGCAAGAGGCTGGAACAAAACAGAAAACTAAAAAACAAAAAACAAAAAAAACCTCCTGTGAGTAATGTGCACTAAGTATAAATTTAATAACAGGCTATGAATTCTCAGAAATTTCCCTCTTCTTTAAATCATATAGCATGCATCAGTTTTATTCTTGGACATATCAAATAAAACAATGATTCCATCTTCATTAATTAAGCATTGATTTGTAATACCAAGAAAATCAATGTAATCATTTGTTTTTTTTTCATTCCTGTGGTATAAAAACAAACATGTTTTCAAAATATAAGACAAGAAATATCTTAACTTTTTGTCCTGAAACAGTTCGAACAAAGACACAAAGGTACATATTCTTGAAAGCATAAGGCTTGACCTGCCTTAATGTTGCCTGTTGATGTATGGAGTGCCATTTTCTCCATTCTATGTGAACTGTAATTCTATTTAATCAAACAGAATGAATTCAGTCATGAAATGAAATAATTACATATCTTTGATCATGACATGATTTTCACTTATGCCTCTCATTACAGAATTATGGTAATTTGTATGGAATTGCGCTCCATAAGTTCTAACTCTAGAAATTTATGTACAATCTAACTCGGTCCACTTAGTCATGGTTTAAAGACACTTTATTCATGGGGAATTTTACACCATTCAGCTGTTTACAGATAACAGTTGTTATCACTCACAGAGAGGGCTGGACTTCAGTTTTACAACAGACAGGTCTTATGTAAGGTGCACCAACTTCAAGGAGAACAGTCCTGTAAGGGAAAATAATCATCATAAATAAGACAACTGAACGTTTTCCAAGTCTTTCACGGTATAAGCTCTAGGTGTGACACAAGTTTCGCTGCATGCGAAATATGTACACATATTAATTGGTGTTTTCAGCAAGTCCGGTGTATGCGAACTATAACGCCATACACATGGAAACTGATGAGAGGATGTCTTTAAAATCCTGGCCAAAAGTATAAGTCCACTTTCGAGCATATTGGCAGCAGTTCCTGGAAATGATTGAATTAGTATGTCAGTGCCCCCTCTGCTAGATGGAGACATCATGCGATTGCTTTAAATGGTGCAAACAACCGTCATATGCGGCAGTAAGTTCTGCTGTTATACTGAGAGATTACTTTAGCGCTAAGAAAACATTGTGTGGCCATGCTAGAAAATGACAGCAGCAGAGGGACAGCAGCACAGAGAGAGAGAGAGAGAAAAAAAAAATCATGGGAAGAAGAGAGGAAAGAGAGGGAGATTGACAGAAAGATGGGGGAGAGGGAGGGGAGAAAGGGAGGGGGAGAGGGAGGAGGGGAGCAGGGAAGGGGGAAGGGAGGAGGAGAGAGAGGGGAGAGGGAGGGGGAGAGGGAGGAAGGGGGAGGGAGGAGGGGGAGTGGGAGGAGGGGAGATAGGGGTGGGATGGGGGGAGGAGGGGGACAGAGGAAGACAGAAAATGCAAGAGAAAAAACAAATTAAAGTGAGAGAAAGATATAGAGATGGAGGGAGAGGACTAGAGAGAGGGAGAGAGAGAACAAAATGTCTCTTGAGGACCAGTTTAGGGGCCTTAATTCTGAGTAAAAGAATAAAAGTTAACATCCTTCTGGCTCTAAACAAAGGAAACATAGTCATGGTTACAGCATGTATATCTCAAACTCCTAGAGACTAAAAAAAAACATGTAAAAAGTACTTAAAAGTTTCTGTCAGAAGATTTTTAAGTCCGGACATAAAAAGCCTAATCCCTCAATTACAAATTCCACAAATTCTGAAACTACAGAAACCATAATTCAATTTTATCATTTTTATTTCATCAACATCTCTCATTAACTCTACTCAAACTTGGAAAGGAGTTATTAATCTGCAAAACATCTTCTCCAGAATACATTTTTGAAAATGAAAGGGAATATTACTTAATGTTAGGAGCTGGCTTAATATATATCTAAGAAGTGATTTGGTAATGCCATTCGGAGGCAGACACAGAATGAGCTTTACGGTAATAATGCCAAAGAACATCCTGGCTCAATTATTTCTTACGGGAGTTGAATCTCTGCAATTTGGGGGATTTTATTAAAGGGCACTGTCCTCATTAATGCATCAGTCCTTAAAAAATCCTTTCAAAATTGAAGACTGTAATCAACTTAAAAAGAAATCTAATAGTCTGTAAAAGGTCTGTAGGCTGTAATTTCTGAATCATCTCTATAAACATTGATTTCCGCGTAGTCCGAACACCCTGTCTACGGAGACGGCAGGGACAAGAAGAAATTCATGATCCCCTCCCCCCAGAGCTAGGAGCCACTCATCACGAAGGCATCCCAAACTTGCCGAGTGGGTACGACAGCAAATAAACCAGCAGTAAGGGGAAATGATTGTTCGTCTTTTACGGGAATGACAGATTGCTTTATTGCTGTGAAAACATCAAATTAGACACGTGTTGGGAGGGCAGATGCTTCCCATTAAAGGTACTCTTCAACATTTTGACACTTTGTGAAAGTAGGTAATTGTTTATGACTTTGTCTCAGAATGTAAGGGGGGAAAATTTCTGACTGTTCTCAGAAATATAAATCTATGCTTAATTGTAAAGGAAATATTGATTTTTGAGAAGAATGATACAAATTCTGTCTAAACCACTATATAAAATAACTTTAAAATCATAGATATGACAATAACTAGAGGAGTACCTTGAAAGGAATTCCATTCAATGGTAATTACCTACACAATCTTGCTTCTTGTAATCCTCTAGACTGATTTTTCAGCATGTATTTTGAAAAATGTATAAATGAAAAACCTTTTAAAGTTAATGTACAGTAATTGTAAGACACACACAAAATAAAAGGGTGTAAAAATCTTTCACTTGAAATTCACTACATGAAGAAATGACAGAGCTGACTAAAAAGATTATTAAAAAGAAAAACAAAAAGTTATTTGAGGATATGAATTATTTTAATCTCTACTAAAAGGAAAAGTTTCACGGCAGACAAAGAAATAAACTTCAATTGCTGAATCAGTTGCAAGGGAAAAGAAAATTTTTCATTGTCACCCCTCAGAGCACCAACTGCCCGTCATGCACCATGGTGCACACTACTAACATATCACCAACCATCATGAACAAGCAAATACCATTAAGTAAAGCAGTATCGATTGGCTTAGGAAACCACCAACACCATACTGAAAACATGTCCGATTGTAAAGCTATCTCATGCTTCACCTCTTACCCACTGTCATCACAGCAGGCAGGCGACCATAGTGACGGTGATATCTGAAGTGACAACGATCTTCAAACACTTCACATCCGCTTGTCACAGATACATGCAACCCTACACCAATTCATTGATTGTATAAAGCGCTCATGCACTCACCTCATCCGGACACTTTAACTGCTGTACTGTTTCCGGCTATCTCCCAAACTGGTGAACCTTCAAAAGAATGTTTGTGACTTTCAGATCAACTTAGAATAAATGCTCTCATGAAAGAATGGCTCAACTCTCAAATATTACAGGCCTTTAATTTCGTAATTTTCAGGGCAAGGCCAGTTTGGCCTTAAATGCCTCATATTTTTAAGGGCACTGAGGCTACTACAAAGGGCACCAAGACCAAAGTCATTTTACGAAGAGGGCATCGAAAGCCAAAATGTTTTCTGCATACTCTTTTTTAGATGTGCGTCTCAAATAATATGAAAATTGTGCGTGTTAAATAAACTAATAAATAGTACCAAATAATGTTCTTGAATACATCAAAGATAAAGTTGAATTCTGGTCATGGGATTAGATTGTGAAAGAAATGGCATATGAAGAGTAATCCTTGTCAGGGGACATTTCTTCTAAGTATATGATATTCTTCCAAATTAACATAAAAAAAGCACTAGTAAGCTCACTACTTATTTTTAACCTTTATCAGAACTTAACCTTCTCTTTAAATCAGCATAAATACAAACTATTGGGGTTAATAGGAAAGAAAATGGAAAAGAGTTTTGGACATAATTACTTTTCTCCAAGAGTTATGATGTACCCATTCATTTCTCTTATCCATAAGGAATAAAATAAATCCAGTGTAGACAGCCCATTACCCTAAATGCACAGGAAGTCAATCTGCTTTAAAGCCCAAACCATTTCCGAAACATACTATGCCAACCTACCAGCACATCTAACAGATAATACCAAGTGGTCTCAAGGAAAGCTCATGGCAGCCCTTAGTTTGCGGATGTTATGAGCAGTTGCATTAAAGGGAAATCCAACCTTAATAGCAAGTTGCTCTGAAAGAAAGAGGAAAAAGCAGAGAAGCAGATTGGCGAAAGTTTGAACGAAATCGGACAAGCAATAAGAAAGTTATGAATTTTTGAAAGTTTTAATCACTATACATATGGGAATTTCAAATTGGCCGAATAGGTAATGTCACTGTGATGTATCTGTGGACAACTCCCCCATTCGCTCCAACACACAAAATGACTAAAATGTCACTTTTTTTCAAAATGTATTACATATAGGATTTTTCTCTTTCATGAGGACCTATAACAATATGCTCTCTCCAATATGTTTTGAGTACTGCCCCGAGGGTAAAAGCGCCTTGAAGAAAACCGCAAATTAATGATATTTTTGTGTACGACGAATGGGAGAGTTGTCCACAAAAATGTCACAATCGAATCACCAAATTGCCAATTTGAGATTCCCATAGATGTAGTGATCTCATTTTTCAAACATCCATAACTTTCTTATTCTTTGTCCGATTTCTTTCAAACTTTCACCATCCCGTTTTTCTTATTTTTCTCCTTTCACACAAATCAACTCATTACCAAGGTTGGATTGCCCTTTAATAATTCTGAGAAATGACACAGGTATTCTTGAGTACCTGTCATTCACAAGAACTGCAATATACACTTGAATTATACTGAAATGATGGCTCAGTGACGCAGTAAAGTCATCACTGTAAGTATATATTTCTGACATTTTAGAGGGTGTTGACCCTAAATTAAGTAATAATTGGAGGAAGGCCAATCCACGCCTACCACCGGAGAATAGATCGACAATAGATAAAAAGTATCATTGAGATTGATAAGAAGAACAAGGAGGAGGAGGAGACAGGAAAAAAGGAAGAGAAGAACAACAAGAACAACAAGAACAAGAACATGAAGAAGGATAAGAAGAGGAAGAGGAAGAAGAAGAAGAAGAAGAAGAAGAAGAAGAAGAAGAAGAAGAAGAAGAAGAAGAAGAAGAAGAAGAAGAAGATGATGATGAAGAAGATGAAGAAGATGAAGAAGAAGAAGAAGAAGAAGAAGAAGAAGAAGAAGAAGAAGAAGAAGAAGAAGAAGAAGAAGAAGAAGAAGAAGAAGAAGAAGAAGAAGAAGAAGAAGAAGAAGAAGAAGAAGAAGAAGAAGAAGAAGAAGAAGAAGAAGAAGAAGAAGGAGAAGAAGAGGAAGAAGTAGAAGAAGAAGACAAGCAAATACAAATATCCATGGTTCTGCTTAACATCTGATACATAATAGTATGCTTATCTATTTCAACTTTTTAATTAAAATTTCATTATCATGGATGCTTCATCAAAGCACAAAAGATAAAACCTCTCCTAACAAAAGATAGAAACTCTTAACTTCTGAAATACAATTCAGGTAACTGAAGCAGTCTACCATAATGCTTCCCCTCCACTCATGTCTCGAAAAAATCTTTCCATGACATCATAGCTATTTATAGCAAGAAGCACAGCAGCAAGAGCAAACTTTTCACCCCCGCAATTCCCACTCCACAGCATGAGAGAAGGGGGATGAACAGGAATGGACGAAGAAGCGTCCTGCTCATTCCTCTCTTATTTCGTTCCCTTCTTCTTGACATAGATTCTCAATTAGGCTCGTATTTCTCAAAATCACCCCTCTCAACATGACATGAATTGCAAAGACGTTTCCTGACGCCATTAGCACGTTCAGACCTATGAAAAGAAAAGCTGGAATAAGACTTCAGAGACTATACTCAGGTATCACTCTGTGTATCAGATTGATGGGTGAGATTTTTGATAATGGACAGCAAAGACAGTCAAGAAGTTAAAATGAATTGTTTATTGAATGGATAGTCTCATATTTTATCGGGTCATTCAGAATTTTGGATCAGTAAAAAATTAAATCCTGTCAAAGTTATAAAATCTTGAATAAAATCAAATCCAAAGAACACCATGAACTTCTTATTCGAGAGGGTTAGTGGAAACATTAATAACTGAAAAACTCTCAAGTCAATGTGTCTAGAGTTTGGTGTGAGTCAACGTGAGAAAATGTTCAAAGTATGTCAGTCCTTGTTTAATACAAACAACAGAGGCATTGCTCACAAGTAGTTAAGCAACCAAAGGGACCTACAGCTTTAAGTCCTATCCAGGGGACTTGGGTCATGACCATTAATGCCTTACCACAAGCCACTAGTGCTTGGACTTAGTTTGGAACTATCTACCTTTTGGTTATGAGACCACTACTCTACCACAAAGTCATCAAGTCTGTGTGCTTCCCAATTGTATGCTTACAAAGGACAGCTCCATCGGATTTGGACAAAAAGACAAAGAAATAATTGAAAATATTTGAATTCGGTCCATCATCATCATCATCACTATCATCATCCTCATTATTATTATAATTTTTATATTATTATAATTATCATCATCATCATCGTCATCAACATCTCTAAGAATCAAGAAAAGCATTCTGATTGTAAAGGAGTATGATAATGTTTTACAGTCAGGTCATCAAGTCCATCCCAATGCAGCCAACTGGGTTAAACGTGATCTAGATGAAAATGTACTCTCGGTATAATGTTATCGCAATAGAGATGGATAATAACTTTACGCAGCGAGGTCATAAACATCGAGCTTATCTGACAAGCACCAACATGAACGCCACCCAAGAGTTCAACTCAGAGCAACTGGGTTAATCTAAAAAGCATGACTGGTTTTACAGTGATATTGTCTGCTCTAAGCCAAAAAGATGTTCACTTATCATTTGATACAGAGGTGATGCCACTTACCTCGTGTTCAGACAACCTACATTCATTGTACAGCTATACGAAAATCGTATAGCTATACGATACGTAATTAAATTTTCATAGTCTGAACATCGTAAAACGAAACGCCGTATATAACGAAACACTGTACAGCGAAACGCATGTTTTAGCATCAGTTTGAACGAAACCTTGATAAAGAATCAGCATCTCCTCAAAGTCTGAACATTGTATCATACAAGAATAGTATAACTGGTGTGACCAATCAGCTAGAACTTTTATGGTCCATTGCAGGACGAAACCTGATACAAAACATACGGTGTCACCTGACTTCCCCCAAACCTGTTCTTTATACATGTACGATGATTCTTTATACGATGTTTCTATATAATACGAGGCTCGTACAATTCTCCTGTATAGTCTGAACTGGTTATCTGGCTCTCAGCAAGTGATATCCTCTAGTCCCAATTTATCTGGGAAAACGCCAATATGAACGATAGTCAAGAGTTCGGCTACAGGCAACTGGGTTAATCATTTCTTAAATGATAATGTAGTTCCTCTGGGCCCCGTTTCATAAAACTTGTTATCAATAACAAGTTACAATAATTGTTATAAGCTAGTGGAATCCTTGAATCTGATTGGCTGGGAGCAAATTTGTCATAGAAATGGGTCAGTTGTCACTGATAACAAGTTTTATGAAACGGGGCCCTGATGTCATCAGCACCATGATAGGGAGCACCAGAGATGCAAGCCAATAAAGCCCACCGCACACTATATATGATCCGACTACGATCCGATTCTTGGAAGGATTTAAACACAGCATTTGATATGAACATTCAAAATTGTAACATTTTATCGATTACATTTTGAGCCCCGTTTCATAAAACTTGTTTTCAATAACAAGTTACAATAATTGTTATAAGCTACTGAAATCGTTGAATCTGATTGGTTTAGAGCAAATTTGTCATAGAAATGGGGCAGTTGTTATTGCTAACAAGTTTTATGAAACAGGGCCCTAGCTGAATAGTCATATGAATAATACAATTGAAATTGGGGCGATTTCCAAGCTTCCTTGTGAATTGTAGCGTCATGACAGCAGTTTTGCAATGGTCTACAATTTTAAGGGGTTTGTCCTTTACTCAGATTACAAGGCTTACAATGCATTGGATTTTAAATTCCTGGTATTCATATCATGATTCCTAACCTTAATTTAAGAAAAATTCTTTTTTTTTTTTTTTTTTTTTTTTTTTTCCCCTTCCACAGGGTTCTTTATTTACAAAAAACAAATTCAACAAATACAAATAATCATATACTTTCGTATTCAGGATCGTGCAACAGAATGAGTAAACAATGGCATAACAATGAACATCACGGCCCAAACTTAAGGGCAGAGAAAAAATAAAATTTCTTTTTTTCAATACATATGATATAAAACAATACGTAGTAAATTGATCATTTTCATGTTGTCACGCTGCCAACACTCTCAAAACATTTTCTGAATAGAAACCATTTCTTCAGTAATTTCTTTTCTTTGAGATTCGTTTGATGAATGTATTTTTCCATTTCGTAATAACATTTTACAGCTAATATAATTTTCTCAAATGAAGGTAATTGATTTTGTAATTTGGCATGAAATATTTCTCGTCGTACAACCATCAGTATACAGTTTAGTGCATTGTTATTGATACCGCAAAATCCAAACAACTTATTTTGATTTGTAAGTATAACCTTTTCCCCAGTATTATAAAGTACCCAGTACTCAAATTTAGACCATATTACATTCGTGTACTGACAAGAGCAAAACACGTGTATAATGGTTTCTTCACTGTTATTAAAAAAGGTGCATTTTTTTATCAGTTACCACACCAAATTTCAACAATGCATCTCTCATATATAATATTCTGTTTAAAATCTTGATTTGGAACCATCTCATATTGGTATCTATTGATTGAAAAGGAATTAAACAATATGACCCCCATCGTTCATCCTGAATATCTAAGATTTTTTTCCACTTTATAAGACTTTTACATTCTTTGACTTTGTATTTTAAGAAAGACTGATAAATATGGGAACAACCAGATTTTGTTTTCACTATAAGGTGCAAAGCTTCAGGAATTATAGGTTCTATGGCCTTTGGAATTACACGTGTACTCTTTTCAAAACCTGACCGAACAGCATTACATAGACCATAGTACTGGAGAAAGTTTGTTTGTATGTCAAACCGACGTTGAAAATCAAAATATGAAAGAAAAGATCCGTCTTGTTCTAAAATGTCATTCACAAAACGTATTCCCTTTACACTCCAGGACCTAAAGTATATTACTCTACCATTCATTTTTATTTGGGGGTTATTCCAAAGAGGTTGACATGCAATATTTTCAATAAAAAGTTCCACCAGGTCTGACCATGCTAAAAGAACCTCTTTCCAAAATGGATTTGGTGTCAAGTCTGCCAAGTTTTTGTAGTAAATAGATCCCATATACAAATGAAAAGAATAATTTTGAGGCAAGAACGAATAAAACATATGGAAAGTGTAATTTTTTACCTGAGAATCACTTACAAATCTTCTAATCCACGATATCTTTAGAGATTTGGCATGAATAAAAATATTAATCATTTTAACTCCGCCTTCAGAGTATAGTTGACACATTTGTTCTCTACTTATCTTATCAGGTTTGTTACCCCAGATAAACGCATAAAAAGAACGGTTTATATCTATCATAATTTGAGAATTAGGTTCTGGAAGTGATAATAACAAATAATTTAGTTTTGGTACCAACAAACTTTTAACTACAGTTATCCTCCCTAAGACAGTTAAGGTTCTTTTTGACCATGACATAATTTGGCGTTTTATTTCTTTAATTTTTTCACAATAATTATGATTGACCATTTCTAACAAGTTAACCGAAAAGTCTATTCCTAGGTATCTCGAGTAACCTTCGGATACCCAATTTAGTTTGTGTTCTGGCATTAATTGTTTCTTACAGGCCCTATTTTTTCCGATCCATATCACTTGAGTTTTCGTAATGTTTATCTTAAGGTTTGACATTTTTTCAAAATCATCTAGAATACTTAGTGCACAGTGTAACTCTTCCTTTGTACCATTAAGTGTCAAAAGAGTGTCATCTGCGTATTGTAGGAGTTTACTTGTTTTTCCATTTAAATACAAACCAGATATAGAATTGGAGCGCCTAATCAAAATTCCTAGTATTTCGCTAACAAGTAAAAAAAGGTAGGGCGATAAAGGGTCTCCTTGACGACACCCTCGTCCTATAACAAATCTCTCTGTACAAAATCCATTTACTGTAACACTAGAAGACGCATTTTCATAAAATAAATGAATCCATTTTTTCAATGATGGCCCGAAGCGAAAGAAATCAAGAACATTAAAGAGAAACTTATGCGATACAGAATCAAATGCCTTTTCGAAATCAATAATCAACAACATGCCTGGTATATCTCTAAGTTCTGTGTACAGTAGCGTATCGTAAAGTAAACAAATATTTTCCCCAATAAAACGCCCTTTTAAGAATCCCTTTTGATTCTCGTGTATTAAATAGGGCAGCACATGCTTCAGTCGATTTGATATACATCCAGATGCTATTTTGTATATAACATTTAACAGTGAAATAGGACGCCAATTCTTTAGTAAATGTCGAGGTTTGTTCCCTTTAGGTATCAGTGTGATTATACCTATTTTTTGTGACTGCGACAGTTCTCCTGTGAAGTAAGCGTAGTTCAAAGATTTGATAATGAATGTTTTAAGATATTGCCAAAATAATCGATAAAATTCAACAGTGAAACCATCTTGCCCTGGGGATTTGTTAGTCTTCATACTTTTGAGCATTTGATAAACCTCCTCTTCTCTCAAAGGACCTTCCAATATTGTGGACATTTCCGGAGTTAACTTAGGAATATCTGATTAATAATGTATCAAGATTTACATCTTCAGTTTCTTTACTCGCATACAAATTTGAGTAAAACCTAAATATTTCTTTTAATATACAATCCTGTCCACTAATAACATCCCCATTCTCTGTTGACAATTGACGTATTTCTTTATTTACTTTATTCTGTTTTTCTAAGTTTAAAAAGAATTTTGATGGCTTTTCTCCAAGCTCCATCCACTTGATTCTTGATCTCATAGCGATGCCATCATTTACTTTCAAGCGAAGAGTTTCAAGTTGTGATTTTCTGTTACTTAATTCTATCAATACAGCAGTCTTATCATTCGATATCACTAATTTTTGTTCCAGTTCTTCTATATTTCTTTCTAGTTCCTTTTCCCGATTTACATTTTTTTTCTTGATGAAAGAGCCATATGATATAGATTCTCCACGTAATATCATCATCAAGGTTTCAAAAAATAACTGGTCATTGATAGAAAATTCACATTCCCCAACTATATTATCATTTTGATCAAACTCCACTTTATCTATTGCGTAAAATGTAATTGTCTCTTTTATAGTTTTAGTAATTTTGGAAACAAAAATTTCATCTTTTAATAGAGAATTGTTAAACTTCCAAGTTCCGGGGCCCCTTTTAATCTGATTTAAACTCAAGTTAAGACGAATTAATGAATGGTCTGTTCGATAACCAGAGATAATATCGGATTTATGAACTAAAGAAAGCAATTCTGATGAAATTAAAAAGAAATCTAATCTACCTTGTTTAAAAGGATTCGGCTGCCGCCATGTATAGTACTTTTTCATTGGATATCTAATTCTCCATGGGTCGCAAAGGTCTAATTCATTCTTCATATTGTTTACCTGCTGTCTCGCTCTAGGGTTATTTACATGTAAATAATTATGAGTATCAAAGGTGTGGTCCTGAACTAAATTCCAGTCCCCACAGATAATGACATGTGGATTATCGAATTCAATTATAATACATTGAAGATCTGCGAAAAAGGTTGGATTATCAGTGTTTGGTCCATATAAAGACGCAAGAGTAATACCGTATTCATACAGGGTCAAGTCTAAAACAACCAGATTTCCCCGATTATCTATTCTACAGTTGTTAACTTTGACCGCAATAGTATCCTTGAAAAGAATTGCTACTCCTCTAGAGCTGGATGTATGATGGGAGAAAAAACAGCCGCCTCCCCAATCCCTATGTATTTCTGTTTCTATTTCAGGAGTAAAGTGGGTATCTTGGATACAACATATATCGTATGATTTCGATTTCAAATATAACAGTACATCTTTTCTTTTCTTATCGCTAGCTAAGCCGTGACAGTTCATTGAAATAAAAGTAATGTCATCCTGCATCAGAAAAGAGTTTTATGGCGAGAAAAGGCAACGAACTACCTGTGGAAGCATTTTTCAATATAGACACAAACAAAACAACGAAACAACTACACAACACACGAACACGGAACACAAAGGTGGGCTCGCTCTGCGAGCCCGAATAACGCCACGCCCGATAAGCCCCGGGAAACATCATCGCGGCCAAGGCAAAAGAAAAAAGCCTGTAGGGATACCATCCCTAAATCCTCTCAAGACCCTCTGAAATACTAGAGTCATTATTTAAAGCAGGGAACTGTAACTAAGAACCCTGTTTAAAGTGTATTTGTGGAAGAGGGAATTCACACAGTGCGATATCAAACAGCACTGACAAAATACGACACCTAAAATCCATCCTGGAAAACCTGATATCAAGATTTTTCTTTCTCATATGACTTGATAGGTAAAGAAAAGAGACAAGTATACGAGAACAAAGCATCAAAAATCCTTTTGATGAAAACGTGATATAAAGACATGTCTATTTCTCATGAGATTCAATTTGAAAAGAAAAGGGACAACTATTTCAGAATAAAGCACCCAAATCCTTTCGATAAGAACCCAATATAAAGATGTCTCTTTCTCTGAAGACGAAAGAAGAAAGAAAGAAGAAGAAGAGAAAAACAAAAACAAACAAAAAACAAAAAAACATACCAGAACGAATAAAAATCGTTTTTGTGGAAACCTGATATAAAGACATGTTTCTGTCTCATAAAACTTGGTTGGTAAAAGAGAAAGGAAAATAATACCAGAACAAATCACCGAAAATTTTTTTGGTGAAAGTTTAACATCAAGATATGTCTTTTTCTCATGAGACGTGATTTGATGGGAAACAGGACAAGTATTCACGGGGGGGAAAAAAAAGGGGGAAAAAAAAAAAAAAAAAAAAAATTGTGGAAAATAGAATTCACACTGTGCGATATCAAACTGACAAAAAAAAACACAAAAAAAAAAAACCGACACCTAAAATCCAACTTGGAAAACCTGATATTAAGATGTTTCATTCTTATAAGACTTGGAAGGTAAAGAAAAGGGACAAGTATACGAAAACTAAGCATCAAAAATCCTTTTGATGAAAATGTGATATAAAGACATGACTATTTCTCATGAGACTCGATTTGAACAGAAAAAGGACAACTTGATTCAGAACAACATATCAAAAATCCTTTCGATAAAATTCTGTTTCTCTAAAATTTTGACATCTAATGTATTTGCCATTTCTTCGAAAATCATTATTGAAGTTGGATCACATTGCAGTGTCCGGTGGGCTCAAGATGACGTTGGGCCTCTGTCAGGTTTGAAAGGCAGAACGTTTTAAAAATCATAGACAACCCTTACCAGTATCTCATCTGATAGGCTGCTCATAAACTATAAATACATAAACATTGCAAACTAAAAACTTTTCATTTATATTCTTTAATAGGCTAGGCTATCTCAAAATACATAATACCATTACAAGACAGAAACCTTTTCAACATATGACTCTAATAAGATTACTCATATCATAATAAGCTATATATGATTTACTGACCAATTAAAGCATGAAACATGTTTATATTTCTCTGACTTGCCAGTGAAACAGGATATTTTAACAGACTAGAAATGGACTTGTAGTGCCTATACCTTTATGATTCTTTTATTCATAATATCTATGTCATTATAAGCCACAGGCCTAACTATCTATTTACTAAGCTCACAACTTACCAATTAACTGACCAATTGCATTTCTTTAATTGACTTGCTAGTAAAACAGAATGTTTTCATAAACTAGAGACAGACTTATAGAGGGCCTATACCTTTATAATCAGCTTAGTCATATCATTTATCTCATTATAAGCCAGAGGCATGCTGATATTATCAGATCTCTTTAATAAGCTTACCAATAAAGCTTAACAATGATGTATAACAAGATTATCAATTTTCTACACAACAAATCTAAGTACTGTAGATGTTAAAGAATTTTGAGTTCACATTTCATATCTGCTCTTGAATTCATGCATTGTTTTCAAGAGAGGTAGGAGGCAGGAAAAATAATACTGATGAAAAAGGAAAGAGGCAATAAAAAAGTGATATAGAGGGAAGAGAGAGAGAGAGAAAGGGAGAGAGAGAGAGAGAAGAGAGAGAGAGAGAGAGAGAGAGAGAGAGAAGAGAGAGAGAGAAGAGAGAGAGAGAAGAGAGAGAGAGAGAAAAAAAAAAGAGAGATAGAGAGAGATAAAGAGAAAGAAAAAGAAAGATATAGAGAAAGAGAAAGATAGAAAGAGAAAAATAGAGAGAGAGCAACAGGAATGGGGAAGGAGTAGGAGAGAAAGGAAGATATACAAGAGATATTAGAAAGATTAGATACAGAGGAGAAAGAAGAAAAATGAAGATGTGACAGAATCTGAAAGGAAAAAAACCCATCAATAATAAAAGGGGAAAATGCAGGAAATTAGACATTATAAATACAAGTCAAATGAACTCCCCAGGCCCTATATTACAAAAAAAAGACAGAACAAAAAAATACTTTCAAATACAATTATGATATAATTTTTAAACAGTCAATTTTAGTTGAATTAAAGTTAACAATGTCATTGTATACTCTTATGAAATCAAATTAATATTGTGGCATCTAAAGCCACTACGGAATGCCATATTCCCAACCTTGGAAACAGAGTACTTTCTCGCGGCCTCTTATTAATTTAATTCCATTAGTATTACTTAAATTCCTGTTACGACCTTGCAATCTCCTAATTAACAACTTCTATCTTGCGGCACACCTCCAAAGCCCTAATCCACTCAACAATACTGCATTAATACTTCTCGACAATAGGGAAAATAAGTGTTAGAATAATGCCATGATCCCATATATGCTTTGTAACTCTGCCGGCAGCTTTTCCACCTTTACTCTTCCCCCTTTGGTTTCCCCCCAAACAAATAATTCATCTTCACTTATTATTGTGTCGTGACTCAAATTGGGTGATTAATTCAAGCGGTGGGGGTGTTCATCTTGTTATCAGACGCAATCGCTTCTGAAAACCAATCAAATATGTATTAGCACCTAGCTAGGCTTATTAGCCAGACTCTATTGTTTCACATGCTTATAGAGCATTGTTACTAAATTTGAAATACCCTCTGTCACTCATTGATAACTGCTGGATTACACTTCTAAGCAGTTGACAAGTGGGGTGAATAGGG
Source organism: Heliocidaris tuberculata (assembly GCA_025618425.1). Classification (NCBI taxonomy): domain Eukaryota; kingdom Metazoa; phylum Echinodermata; class Echinoidea; order Camarodonta; family Echinometridae; genus Heliocidaris; species Heliocidaris tuberculata. The sequence goes on from CM046836.1 coordinate 19,676,487, forward strand.
TTTAAGAGAAGGTTGATTATAAAAGGTGAAAAAAAATTTGTGACCTCTCATTCTATTTTTGACTAGTATGTCAGTTTGGAAGAATATCATAGAAGAAATGCCCCCTGAAAAGGACTGCTCTTCAGTCACCCTCATATTCAAAGTACAACGAGAAATAGAGGAAAGGTTTGGACCAAACTTTCAACTGCACATGTGTGTGTGTAGTCCCATATATGCCTTTCTTTGTAAAGTGCCTCAAGATGGAGTCAATTTCCTACCAATATGACGATTTACAGTAAAACTGCCCAGTATACACCAATTCTCATGTACACATAATCAACCTTTCCTAATAGACAGCTTCGGTAATGTATGCAAATTTTATACATACCTTTCAAACAGAGGTTGTTCTTGACAACCTGAAAAATTAATCCTATGCTATGCACAGGCAATTGACTTAATCTAGCATCATTATCTTTGTATTATAAATACTTTCCTGCCATTTATAGCAAATTGCACTCAAATATAAAAAGTGTGTATCCAGATAATTAGTTGTTTTTTTCCTGAACAATCAGCTACATGCATTGAGAAGGTCCTTCCCAAGCATCCTTATCTTTGTACATTTATTATAAATACTTTCCTGCCATTTATAGCAAATTTCACCAAATATCACCAATATAACAGGAATAAACCTGGAAACTGGACCTTGAAGTGTGAGTAAGTAATATTGGTTTGTGTATGAGAGCAATTAATCAGAAAACCCTTTCAAAATTCAATTAAGTAACACCACTGAATATGGAGTCCCCTCAAGAATTATTATGTTTATAAATTATCCATAAAATCACTTTACAGCTTGAAGCAAAATAGTTGTTTATTGGGATCAGAAACTAATTTTCACTGCAATAAATCTGCCAAGACACTCATTAATGTATTGAATAATCCAGCAGGTCTTTTCTGTTCCAATAAAACCTCCAATAAATAAAAACACCTATTCTTAGGAATTGGGTATTGAGAACAGTTGCGAGGGCGGAAAACAGAGCTAAGAAAAGAAGAGACAACGCATTTACATTTCCAAAGGATTTATTCTCTACAGGGAGATGAATATATACAGTACAGTGCAGGAAGAGCATAAAGTGAAGCAACTTTACACCATTCCCAAAGTGAGCACCCCCACCCCTCCCCCCCCCCCCCCCCAAAAAAAAAAAAAAAAAAAAAATGGAAAATTTGAAATAACAAATGCGAGGGAACTGAGAGAGATTTAGCACTGGGAAGCTCATTAAAGGCTTTCAAAGGCTAAAAGGTAAGAGCTCTTACTTTGTTTTCACATTTAAAAAAAAATGTCCCAAAGGAAATCTTACATGTTTTCATAAGAATTCCAAAATAGTAGTTCTTCTATGTCACACAAAGGTGACCAAATCACTAGATGATCTTGATCAACACTTAATAACAAATTTTTAAAAATCTGCTATTCCCAAGCTTCTGCTTCTCTATTTTTTCTGCTTCAATTTAGGTTTAATTTCTATGAAGTTTCCCTTTTCCTTCAACACAAAAATAATATGCCAGAGAATAAGAGATTTGCAAGATGATTAAACTATTTGAAAATTGACCTAACACATATCCTACAGTCAAACTAAATCACTGTAAATAAAGCATGCGATTCATGATTTATGTACTATGTGTGTCACTCTTTTAAGTGATCAAACTCGACCGAGACATCCTAAATTCCCATACCAAAACAAATTATCTATTACCTGTGAACTACAGATATTCTTTGTCCTAGCATCTTTGGCCAAAATGTGAAGAGGTTAAAAATCAATTGCAGTATAAAACCCCAAATTAACTTCCCCCATGAAGCCCCTGCAAAGAAAAATCAATGATTGGACATACAGAAACAGGTTTATCATTTCAAAACCAAGAGCAAACCTTTCCGCAGTTAGTAGTCTGAAAGAGCAAAACCTATTCATGATACATAAAGTTAATTATCAATCTGAATGAACTATCTTGGTCAAAATATTCTAAACAAGCCCTTTTTAAGTATCATTTATGTTGCAAATCTCTTGGTCTCTTCAATATAAATGCTGTGCTTACTTGTCTAAAATAAAGATATTATCTCTCATATTCAAGCTTATAACTGACTATAAAGTTTTACAAAAAGAGAAAAAGGATCAGGTCTGGTACAGTAAACTATATGCTTAAACTGCTTAAACTATATGCTTATACGGTAAACATAAAACTAGAATATGAATGTATCATTGACATTCGATTCACACAAATAAAATACCTGTATAATTCCCATACCATTTCTGTTATAAGAAATGAAGGTACAAACATACAAAGTACACCTCAACTTAAAAGATGAATGTTTACATTCTCATACATCTTTTTCCATATCTCTTAGACCGTGATGAAGTTGAGGGGAAAAGACAACCGAGGAAGCCTTAGGAAAAGGCTAGAATAGGTACTTCAAGTATTGAATGCCTGCCCCCTTCTTAATCTGATGAATACCCTTCTTTAATCACAAGTGGGATTACCCCTCTATAGAACCGGTATCAATAGGAGAATCTGCGGGAGCATGGGTTCTTAAGAAGTACAGGTACATGTATTTAAGTAGCTACAGCTATTTACAATAATTAGGGTAATATCATCTGTTGCAAGCCAGAAAGGATTTACATTTTATCTTTGAGGACAGACTCAACGCCCTTCTGGGGGTAATAACATGTATTTACATAGCTGGAACTATTGATAGTCAGGTTCACACCAAGGGAGCTAAACTTTAAGTTTCGCTTGTAGTTTCAGAACTTTAAGTTAACTTGTAGTTGTCTTGGAGTTTCAGACCGTATGAACGGACTTGTAGTTTTGAAACTTTAAGTTAACTTGTAGTTCTAGAATCACAAACGAGCTGGGGGGTCCTCCATCGCAGTTTCGGACCATGTGGACAGAATAAACTTTAAGTTTCACAAGCTCGTAATTAACAATGACCTCTCTGTTCATGTTAAACCTCCGGGTCATACGCTTTCCAAGAATTAATAACACAGGATCTGTATGTGTACGGTACACACATTCGGTAGTATCGATCTACTTCTGGAGTTAACAATGACGATCGCTCGGCTTGTAGTTTCAGAACAATGAGCATCATTGTTTCGGGCCCGTGCAAATTACCCTCGGCATGGTTAATGGGTCATTTTTTCGTTAACTTAAAGTTTCGATACTACTAGTCCCGTATGAACGTAGCTAAAGATAATTATTGTAATAATGTCTTTTGAGAGCCAAAAGGGGGTTAACTTACCTCATTGAAAACAGACTTAACACAGGCCTTCTGGCTCTCAACACACAATATATGCACAGCCTCATGCAGATCGACACCTGTATGGCACATGGAAAAGAACTTCAGTTTGAGAACTAGGATTATCATCAGGAGGATTTACAGCAACCTGAAATATTGTTGTTATGTAAAAATGTATTTTAATCATTAAATTTAATACAATAAAATTTGTTCTATTCTTAGGAGTTTTAAATTTTATTAATCTTATATCTCTGGTCTACATATTGTGCAACATTAGAAGAATATCTTGAGCGAACATTTGTTTTTATGACCCATCCATCCCCCCTCCTCCAGAATCCGTGAAAATTATCATAAAAGTGATTTCTTTTAGTTTACGGTTATATAGTTCAATTTCGGCTTTCTGTTCATTCTTGCAGTATACTCTGATGAGTGCAAGACGAAAAGCTTTAGTATGTCTCTCTTCAACGCCATTTTCCGAAAAGTGATTTCAATCATTTTGACAGAACGCATCCATTATGATTACATACCATCATATGCATTCAACAACTGAGTTTGGAAATATTTTTTGACTATCATTGGCATTAGAGCAGAGGGTTTAAATATAGATCAGGAACTATCTTTTTATTCCCATTATAATTTGCTTTTACCACAAATGATAGTCCAACAATTTAATATCAATGACATGATATATGACAGATATTTTTTTTTCCATTTGTTCAAAAATATACAATTTTTTAATTACATATACAAGAATGAAATCTCTAGGTAAAACCTAAATAGTAAATACATGTATTAAAAGGCATTTGAATCTTTTTCAAAAGCCTTTTCAGTCACTATAATCAAGCTATTTTCATCATCCAATGCACTGCAAGCTCTAGAGTAGCATTAAAGGAATAAAAAACGTTGGTCAGCCGCTTAACCCAACTAATGCATGCTCGGAGAATGTTTTCCCACTCCCGAGAGAGAACACCTACGAGAAGTGACTACTCACATGCCAAAACAACGTCCACTTCAGCCACGGCACTTCCATACATAGAATTGAAAGAATTGTGGCCTCAAAGAATACATGAAATTTGACTTGGGGTGGGGAGTTAATGATAGCCTGATGTTCAATCAATTTTTCAATAGAAAATAATAGAATGCTATATGTTTAAATCGTACATCAGGAGGGAGGGGGAGGAGGCTAAAAATGAAAAAAGTACTCAAAGTACTCAATGTTGTGGAGCTCATGGATGGGAGTCAATATGTTGCAGTAAAAAAAGAAGGGGTACTCATCAATTCCCCTTGCTGAGCCCCTTCTTCTGTAGACAATATTTGTTGCATCTCTCATCAGCAGACGGAATTGTTTGCAAACTGAAATATCTTTTCTCAGCTCAATTAAAATCGTTGTCCTTAAGATGTTGACAAAATTCCAGCCAATTCCAGTAAATGGCACAAATTACTAGAACAGTTTCTATTTTATAAGATGAGGAGGAATTATACATGATTTCAAGCATCTCATGCACAAATAATGTTGTAGGGATGCATAAAAAACATCCTCCTTCCCTAGTCCAAAATGTCCTAAACATACATATGCCCAAAAGAGGCATACAGAAGTGTGATCAGAAGTGTAAAGATAAGGAACTAAAAACGGAACAAACATCTAAAAAATTGTTAATAGTCTTAAAAGGTAAAGATCGAGATGCTAGAAGGTGGTAGCTTAGTTACAAAACGCCTAACAGGGGATGATGAGTGAAATCACTTTCTTCTTTGCTTACTTTTAATATAAATTCAATAAAAAAGGAAGGGATTTAGGATCTACTGGATATGTTCCAAGCTGCAAAAAGAACCATTGTTTACATTGCCTTATGGCTATATGTATCCTAAGTGGAGTGTACATGTATTCTGTTTGAGAGTGCTGCCAAAAGATTTCTTTCACTTGTTAGATGTCCTTCCAACTCAAAGATATCTCATAACAAAAGCAGCTACATTCGCTAAATGCATCAAGCATGAGGCTTGAGGCATTTAACCTCCCTGCTATAGAAGCTCAGTTTATGATCTACTTCGTAAATGATAACTTTGCCCATGGCAATAAAGGAGCTAATTGGAGGATAATTTGGGTAATTGGACATAATACATGCAACGTACATGGTTATTGCTGATGGCTGTATTCAGCGATTGTACGTGAATGAACGAGGAGGGAAGATACATTCAAAAGAGGATGGGGATTAAAGAGAGAGAGAGGGGGGGGATGAAGAGAGATGAATAGAGATGGGAATAAAGATAGGCAGATGTGAGAGAAAAAATGAACAAGAGAGAAAGAGAGGGGGGAGAGAAGGGAGATGAGATATGAAGAAAAGTACATGTAGAATAAATTTAAGTCTGGATATAGGGAAAGACTGAAAGAGAAAGAGAAAGTGTGAGATAAAGGGAAAGTGAGAGAGAAAGAGATAGTTAAGAGAAAGAGAGTGAGTGATAAAGGGGAGGCAAGGGAGAAAGGGAGGCAAGGGAGAAAGAGAGACAGTGAGAGAAAGAGGACATAGTGCAAGAGAGAAAGAGAGAGAGAGAGAGGGAAAGACTGAAAGAGAAAGAGAAAGTATGAGAGAAAGGGAAAGTGAGAGGGAAAGAGATAGTTAAGAGAAAGAGAGAGAGTGTGTGATAAAGGGGAGGCAAGGGAGAAGGGGAGGCAAGGGAGAAAGAGAGACAGTGAGAGAAAGAGCACAAAGTGCAAGAGAGAAAGAGAGAGAGAGAGAGAGAGGGAGAAAAAGAAATAAAGAGTGTGAACAATATGCATACCCCTGGGTTGTTTACACTATTGCTGGTCTGAATTCTGCTAATGGATGCTCAAAGGATGTTATTGTTCTATTCTGGTTAACGAATGACCCTTCATAGTCAGCTACATGTATACATCAAAGCGGACAGATGTCATTTTCTATCACATATGGGGTGTCTCCAAAACAATGCAATGAGATTTTGATTGGTAACATATTAGAAAGTACTTATCTATCCTCAATGAAATTTCATAGATAATTATATAGTAGTATCATCTAAATTTACAATTAAAGGAAACCAAAACCCAAGGAGAGAATCAATGTTATTGGAAAGTGAGAATTCAGAGAAGCACTTTACAATAAGTTTCATTAAAATTGGTTAAAAATGAGAGAGTTATGGAAGCTTGAAATGTCTCGTTTTACTTTCTATGGGGATCCTCAAATTGGCAAAATTGCTTCAAAATGGCTGATTTTGTGAACAACTCTCCATTTGTTTTGTACACAGATTTTCAGATTTTCCCCATTATCTTTCAAGGTGCAGTTAATCTCCTTCTGAGCTCAACATATATAATGGGAAAATGTATTTTACACCACATATGTCGAGTTCAGGAGGAGACAAGGAGCACCCTGAGAGATAATGGGGAAAATCTGAAAATCTGTGTACAAAACAAATGGAGAGTTGTTCACAAAATCAGCCATTTTGAAGCAATTCTGCCAATTTGAGGATCCCCATAGAAAGTAAAACGAGACTTTTCAAACTTCCATAACTCTCTCATTTTTTTACCAATTTTAATGAAACTTTTTGTAAAGTGCTTCTCTGAATTTTCACTTTCCAATAACATTGATTCTGTCCTTGGGTTTTGGTTTCCTTTAATTTCACAAGGATCTCAGCTAAAAAAAATTTGTTAGACATCCCATACAACTCACAGGCAGCAATACGATTTAATGGTGCATTAAAAGGGAATATACTTTTCTTTTCAAAGTAATATCAATGATCATGTTTATTTTAACCAATACAAGTCAAAATATAAATGTTTAAAGGGCAATCCAACCTTGGTAATAAGATGATTTGTGTGAAAGCAGAAAAATAAGAAAAACAGGATGGTGAAAGTTTGAAAGAAATCGGACAAGGACTAAGAAAGTTATGGATGTTTGAAAAATGAGATCACTACATCTATGCGAATCTCAAATTGGCAATTTTGTGAGTCAATTGTGACATTTTTGTGGACAACTCTCCCATTTGTCGTACACAAAAATATCATTAATTTGCAGTTTTCTTTGAGGCGCTTTTACCCTCGGGGCAGTACTCAAAATATATTGGAGATAGCATAGTGTTATAGGTCCTCATGAACGAAAAGATCCTACCGAGTAATGCATTTTGAAAAAAAGTGACATTTTAGTCATTTTGTGTGTTAGAGCGAATGGGGGAGTTGTCCACATCTACATCACAGTGACATTACATATTCGGCCAATTTGAAATTCCCATATGCATAGTGATTACAACTTTCAAAAATTCATAACTTTCTTACTGCTTGTCCGATTTCGTTCAAACTTTCACCAATCTGCTTCCCTGATTTTTCCTCTTTCTTTCAAAGCAACTTGCTATTAAGGTTGGATTTCCCTTTAAGAAAAAGGAAGCTAGGCAAAAAGTAAAGTCCTAAAAATGAGAAGTTTGGTCATTGTTGATAGAAAAGTTGAGGATCATTATCACTCAATCCCCCATGTCCAAGTTCTTCACTGGCCATAAAAAGAGTACGCCAGTTCAGAACCAGATGGGAATAAAGTCACTTTTCAAGTTTTGGAGATATTTCTACAATGGGTATCACATATATATTCAATGTTTAATTCTGCTCCTTTTTTAATCTGACATCTTTACTACTGGTTTACTAGTCAGAAGCTCATTAAATCCAATGGCTTTATACACAAGAACAGCATGAATACTCATATATTAACTAACCCCTTAGTGACTTCACATGATTTTCTTTGAACATCAAAAAAAAAGTTAGAGCCCCCCTGGTTTTCAAAAAACTATTATGTAAAGATAAAATATGGGATTTTGATGTCTAATAATATAAAATTTGACTGAATTCCTTTTCAAACTTCTCTTTGCAGGTACCACAGGGCTAATTTCTCCCAGCATGGAGTATGAGGAGTACGAGTTACAAGTACAATGTCCAATAATGCAAAATTTGACTTAATTCCTTTTAGAACTCATCACTGCAAATACCAGAGGGCTAATTTCCCCTACCTACGTGATATCTAGGCTCTGGTATACCATCAAGAAGAGTGCAACCCTATCTCATGTCTTATTAATCCATCCCAGAGTATAATGAATTGGCCATTACTCCGCACCAGTCTCCCTCCAATCAGTCTGATCATAGCTCATTCAGCATCAAATGAAAAAAAAATACCTTTATTGAGGCTAATTCAATAAATCTCCGGTTGTATATCGTGGCCTCATTGGACAATTAGCGTCGGGCGGACCTACCGTCCTTCCAGTTCGAGTGCCTCGGAGTTGGAAATTCTCAAGTGGATAAAGCTAGTGGTACTTGTAGCCTTTACAGAATACCTACATCCATCCATCCATCCAACTCAACATTGTTTCTTAGAGATGGAAGTCATACTTGACCATAAAATATAATCGCAAAGACTTACAGAAATCCACCCGAGGCAATTTCCATAGCCTTGTGCATTACATTTTGAAATATGCGAACATTTCAATGACTTATTACATAGCGGTAATCCGAATATGATTTCAATAGGCAGTACAATATCATACCTGCCAACCTTCCACAGTAAAAATAGTAAGAACGCAGGGCAACCATGTATTTTGTATGCTCTTTACATGTAAGTTTTAAGACAAGAAGAGGAATCTGTGGTCAAATAATTCCTATGATAGGAACAATTTGCAACTATGCAAAACAGGGTGTCGATTTTGCCCTTGAGTTGATTTCTTGAGAGTCTTTGAGATCTCGATAGAGGTGCCATCACCATGCACAAAGATCAAATAGTTGCCAAACTCTTTAACTTTTCCTCACAAATTGTAACTGAAGGACGTCTGGTTTATTCTAACATGTATGTGAAGATCTCAGAGAGAAATGGGACCAGATTATAATATGCAACAAATGTCATTCACTTAAAAAAAGAATTTTGTTAAAGATCATCTCTCATCACCCAGGTGCAGTGAATGGTTATCTGCATGGTTGGACAGAAGTCCTTAATTGGTCTGAGTACCCACCCAAAGCCAGGATAATGATAATACTGAGTGCTTGAATACAGAATACAAAAAATAAGAAATAAAAATGAAACAACGAAAACAAATAAACAAATAAGAACAGCAAACTCTAAGAAAAGGAGAATATATTAACGATAATGTCTGTTGCGAGCCAGAAGGGCATTAACTCCACATAAAATCTTATGAGTTATCACGCTTTTGGCTCTGTATGTACTGGACAAATCATCAGTTGAGCGCCACAAGGGCATTTAACTGTGTGTGTAAAATGTTGGGAGTTGTCACCCTTTTTGGCTGTTCAGGAGACAAATTATGCAAAATGTTAGTTTTCGGTGGGAGCTACAGGTCAGGAAAGATGTAGGTTGTCTGATTAAGAACGTCCTTGACAATGACCCCAATTGCCCACTCCAACCGGCCTGCACGTCAGCGGTCACAACTTGCCCTCTTTAAGGAGCAATAACCGACGTCATCATCGTTACCAAACTAGCTTTGTGATCCCGTAGAGTGGGGGAAACACGGTCTTTGTCTGGCTCTTGTCAGGGAAAATTGAAATAAATCATCGCCTTTTTTGGTCAAGAAATCGGTGATACACAAGCAATCAGAAGCATCAAGTGCTTACTGAAAAACAGGAAGCCGAGAACGAAAATTACCTCTCTTACATTTCTGTCCTACCCTCCTCTCTCTCTCTCCTCTCCTCTCCCCTCTCTCTCTCTCTCTCTCTCTCTCTCTCTCTCTCTCTCTCTCCCACACACACAAACACCCTCTTTGCCGTCACAACTAATACCATTACTGATTAGGAATATTGTAACCCTGGCAATAGCCTTGACTCCCTAGAATTGCATATAACATTAAGCATGGAAAAATACACAATTTTTTTTGGATAGATATATTTCTGGACACTACTTATTTTTAAAAATTCTGAAGACTGTTGACATCAAGCACACTTTTTAATAGAGGAAAAAATGCAATTTATTGCATTCTTTCATTGTATCAAGAAAGAATATCAAATATATTTTCCTTTCTTTAGAAATGATAGTTGGTGAGCTGGGTGGGTGGAAAGGGTGGGGTCGCATTTGTTCATTTACAATGTAGGTCTGGGAGGGGTTATCTGAATAGATCTTAATGATTGTTTTTTCGTTTGGTTTAATTTCATCTAGTTTAGTTTAGTGTATTTCAATTTAGCCTCAATATTGTGTAACATTATTATTTATGTATATTATTATGGAAGAACAGAGCCATTAGGTTAATAGCTTTGAAATGGGCTATCCATCTGTTTAATCATTCTATTATTGTTGTAAGTCATTGATTTTGTTAAATTGTGTTACTGTTTTTTTCTTAATGATTTTCGGAAATAAAACAAACAAACAAACCAGGGAAATTATACTATTGTAATGGGAATTCCAACAAGAAACCCCAATCAGATTTGTTCAAAGTTTAGGTTTAATTGCATTCAGTGCTACATATTTAGTATTTTCTCTTGCTTTCTTTATCCTTCCCTATCCTCTCCAATCATGCATCCTAGTGAAGTGTCTGATATACTTACGTTTATTTGAAAGGAAATTACCTTTAAAAAACTTTTATATTTCGTCATTGAATTAATGAAGTGGCACGAACACCAAAAATAGCGTAAAATATAAATTTTCATTTTTTTCCATTTTCAGCATCTATTTACCATCATTTATCACATAACAAAGTTTCAAGTATCAATTTTGATTTATTCAGCAAAAAACGGTATGATCAAAATGACAAGAACCTCAAAAAGGCCAACCATTTAATCCATGAAGTGACACGAACCTCAAAAAGGCCAACCATTTAATTCACGAAGTGAAGTGAAGTGAAAATTTTTTAGGCTTTGGTGAATGGAGCACACGTATAACTAAATAGCGCGCACGGTACACGCGCGCATCCAATGTGTCACTTCGTGAAAAAGTGAAAGCAAATTAATGTGTAGTGCGCGGCATGGACAATCAAAAGTGCATACGGTGCGTACCAGGTTACACATATAATTTTTTTCACGAAGTGACATGAAATGACACAAATGTTTGCAGCCTTGCACTGCTTCGTGACACGAAATGACACAAATGTTTGCAGCCTTGCACTGTTAACATTTCACTTTATTATTCTACATGAATGGGTAGCAAGATTCTTCTTATTCTTAACATATATGATTTATCAAATTTAACTCATATCAACAAGTCAAATTTGCTGCTTTCAATATGCAAAAATTTGAATCGCGTTTTTTTCTCGAAATGCATTTTGAAAGATCCGTGGGAGGTTGTGCCACTTCGTGAATTCAGCGATGATTTATATTAAAACAAAAGAGTAGACCAATATTGGTCAAATGATGAACCTAAAATATTTGAACAACCTTTGTTTCATACTCCAGCAACTAACGAATGTTATATTACATAATGAAATACTGACGTCAATCATGGCCTCTTAAATACACAAGACCAAAGTTCATATACATTGCAAGTATCCACATGTCTGCAATACACATAGGAAAGCTTTAAAGCCAAATCTCAAATACTGAACTGAACAGTGGGTGGCCCAACCATTCTAATCCATTTGTAAAGGATTTATTTCTACACCTAACTTTACGTTCCTCATTCTTTATACTGAGTACCAGGGATGGATCGGGGGGGGGGGGGGGGGGGGGCCTGGCCCCCCCCCCCCCCCCCCTCTGGCAAAAAAAAGACACCCAAAATGCTGATGCCCTTTTCTCTTTTTTTTGCTTTTCAGAGAAGTTTTGGAGTAGAAAGTCACTCAAAAACCCAGATGACCCTTTTCCCCCCCAGAATATTTGTGCCCCCACTCTAAAAAAAATCCTGGATTTGCCACTGCCAAGTATTATACACATGTGTACATGAACATGTGAGTACATAAACATATATTTCAATCATCCCTGACCCGCTGAGTACTTCAGTCAGAGATATAACTCAAGATAAATGTCATTACAAGTAGATGTTACTTAATTTTAAATCATCTTGCACAGGCTTAAAACGTCTTTCTTAAAGTTACAAGGGGCAGCCATCAAACTTATTAGAATCAATAATCCTACTGGCTCAGAAAAAACTAATTACCATTCTATAATCTTTAAAACTTTATTTTTAAAGGTTATTACAGTAATAATAAATTCCAAGTAAACAGTAAAAAATAATGCTGTTCCTCTTTTGGAGAGAGAGAGACATCTTTTAAAACATGCCATTTAATCAAAAGTTTCAGGAGTTCCAAGAATAAGTTGCAAAAACAGGGGAAAATGATTCACTCCTCAAGCAGGCAGGGAGATAAACAAATCTCAACTACTTAAAGCAGCTTTCTCTTGAAATGCAGTTCAATGACCAGAATTCAACAAAAGCATTCAAAATATCATGCCTTAGGATCATCCCCATTTTCCCTTAGGAAAGATAGAATGGGGAGGGGATCAAGAACAAAAAAAAAAAATCCTACATGCTAGCGATACCATAATGACCTTCACCTACTCAGATCACTAAATTGTAATCAAATTAACGAGAGAACCCTTAACATGTGCCTTAGGTCGACAAAGAGTAACATGAGTATTAGGACAACAGATACATCTTGTAGTACAGCTGCAGGATCCAACAGCAGAAAAATTCTGTCGGTATAAACGTAAAACCATAATTGAATTATTCTCATTGGCGATTTGATGGATGCTGTTATTAAAGTTATCCAAATATTTTCCTGTTTATGCGTGCCCAGATTGCTAATCTCGTTAGGGGCCGCAACCGGGGAAATATATCGGCTGGCGTGGGTTTAAGGTGTGAGTGACGTACTGGATCATCTTAGTTTGGCCAGTTATTTACCGCTATAAATCTTCCTGGGCTTGGTCAATGGGAGTGATATATGTTTAAAAGCTTTCAAGCTAAATCATCACTGTGCTTTCGAAAGTTTTGATTTGGGAGTACATGTATGTTCATCTCATATTTGTAATAGTTCTGTTTGTTGCTTCCTGTGACCCCTTTCCTTTTAACCTCATATAGATCTACATGTATTTCATTTCATTTACTTTAATATTCTATGGTGGTAAAAGCTCATTTCACTTTGATGGTTGTTCATCTGCAAGTCCACTAGTCAGAAACACATTCAAATATTTATTTTTTTTTAAATTCAATTGTAAGACCAATAAATTCAATCCTATACCAACAAAAAAGTGCAACACTTGGGTCAATATAAGTGGTTATTTATGAGATGGTAATATGCACTGTATGCACTATGTAACAAGAACCTAAGTGAACATACTGTATGCAATGAATAAAAATTGCATCAATTGAAAGGAGAGTTAACTCCAAAATGTAACAGAATAAGATCAACAAATTGTACGTATACCTAAATGGTGGTTTACAAGGTGGAATTCCCCCGAACAGAGACTCGGCTTTCTTTTAACATCATACAGTGGCGTACAAATGAGAAACCTGAAAAGCCACAAACAGAAAGGTGACATAGTTTACATGTACATGTAGCCTGAAAAAAAATCAGGTAATAAAGTCTAGAAAACCTGACCATTAATATTCATGACTGTGGCTGCACAAGAGAGTGTTAACAATGTTTTCTACTACATTTGCATCAAGGAAATGGCATTACATGAAAGCTCTCTTGCGGGGTGTAATGTTACAAATGTCTTTCTGGTGTTCTACAATTTGACCAACGTGAGATAGATTTCATTGGCACAGATCCAAGTCATACATCAACAGACGAGATGAAACTGGTTGTCTGATACATGCGTTGTCACCTATGGCTCTGCGGTTGACTATCCTACACTTACTGAATTCCCGACTTCAACCCTGGACCAAACTGTACCTAACCTTAACCCTACCCTTAAACCCAACCGGGGTCTGCTCGCTATTCAGAAGGACCGTTATTCATAGAATACTGCTATTCATTTAACACGCGTTATGAATAGCGGTCCTTATGATTAGTTATGAATAGTGGTCCTTAAGAATGGAGGTCCTTATGAATAGCGAGGTAATTTGTTTATGGTTTGCTCACTCTTTAGAAGGACCGCTATTCATACAAAACCGCTATTCATTTAGTCACGCGTTATGGATAGCGGTCCTTATGAATAAGTTGTCCTCATGACTAGCGAGGTTACCCCAATCCAACCTAATACGCAATTGTAACCCTAACCCTATATCTTTGACGAAATAAATCCTGGAGCAGTTGCTGCTTGTTAGCATATGTCAGGGCACCATGAAACTCTCAACTGGGTCTGTTCACATTTTGAAACCATCCACAATCTGCTAATCAAGGCCAATTTCATTGCTTTGTATAATGCAACGCTTCGGTTAACGAGCCATTTAACATGATATATTGAACAGGGCTCATGTACCTTGAATTTTCATTGGCATATAGACCAGAGTCATACATTAACAGAAGATATGAAACTCTGAGGGTGTGTTCATATTATCAAACTATTCACATTCTCCAAGTCAAGGCCAATATCACTGCTTAACATCTATTCAACTATCCATTGAACTATCCATTAAACTTGAATTAGAATGAGGCATCAAAACCTTGACCATTTATTGGCATAGATCCAAGTTTTACATCTACATGTATACAAAACTATCAGACTGTTCACATTATCAAACTCTCCATGTTTACTATGGATTTACCATTAGATTGGATGAGGCTTCAAATCCTTGACTTTTCATTGGCATAGATTCAAGTAATACATCAACAGAAGATATGAAACTATCAGACTGTTCATATTATCAAACTCTCCATGTTCCTCCGATCAAGGCCAATATTACCATTAACTATCCATTAAACTACCAATTTAACATGTAATGGAATGAGGCTTCAAATCCTTGACTTTTTGCTGGCATAGATTTAAGTCACACATCAAGAGAAGATATGAAACTATCAGGGACTGTTCACATTATCAAACTATCAACATTCTTCCAATCGAGGCCAGTACTACAACTCTCCATTAACCCTTTCAAGACAATTGACCACATTTTGTGGTTTGGCTCAATAACTTTTGATTCAAAGCTCTACAAATTATACCAGGCGCATGAGAAGAAAGAGCAAAAATTTCTGCACACACTATGTCCATTTTTGTTGCAGGGCCATACTGCATTTGATGCCAGGAATTTTAAAAACAAGAATAAGCTTTAAAATCCTTAGATTGGCAACACATTGAGAGGTTCAAAATCAGTGTTTTTTTTAAATCAAAATTGGCAATTTTTTTCAACTGGTCGACAAAATTCCTAACCATGTACTGTTTTCAAAGACATTACACTATATTAGAACCATGAAGCACTAAAGAAAAAGAATATTGTTGCCAATTTGAAGAACAAAATGTGATCAATTTAGCCCTTAAATAATTCCTGTCCTGAAAGGGTTAACCAACCCATTTAACATGAAACTGGATGGGGCTTTTGGACCTTGACTTTCTATAGATCCAAGTCATACATCCATGGAAGATATGAAACTATCAGAGTCTGTTCATATCTTCAACTTTTTATGTTCTCCAAGTCAAGGCCAATATTACTGCTCTGTACAGCTCTCCATTTAACAACCAATTTACCATGAGATTGAATGAGGCTTCAAAACCTTGACTATTCCCTGGCTTAGATCCAAGTAATACATCAAGAGAAGATGTGGAACTATCAGGGTCTGTTCGCATTATCAAACTATCAACATTCTTCCAATCGAGGCCAATATTACAACTCTCCATCAAACAACCCATTTAACATGAAATGGAATGAGGCTTCCACACCTTGACTTTCACTGGCATAAGATCCAAATCACACATCATCAGAAGATATGAAACTGGTGCTCCAAGCCTCCGACATATGCTCTAGAGACAATCGTTCCAGGATTTATGTCATCAAATATAATAGGGATAAGTTTGTAATAGGATTATAAGTTAGGTGTAGGGTTAGGTTTAGGGTTAGGTACAGTGTTTGGTCCGGGGTTAAAGTTTAAATAATTCGCTTAGTTTAGGATATTGACCACAGTATACATTCGTCGTGCTACCATAAAACTATCAGAGATGGCTCACATTTGCAAACTATCTATGTTCCTCCCATCAGAGACAATTGATATTGTATTTGTAACATAAATCTAAACTCTCTATTTAAAAGTCCTCATTTCACATGGAATTGAATTCAATTTTATGCTGACTTTTTACATGTGTTTTCCTTCAGAAAATGGGCATGCAATTGAAGCACGAATTCATATTTTGTTTATATCCACTTACCACAGCATACACACAATAAGAAGGTACATCTTCATGTAAATGTGTAAAGTTGGATGTAACTGTAATTGTAATTGCTTTAGTATGCCTCTGTTCAATGCTTTATTCTACACAGTTGGCATGGTTATATAACAAACGATCATGTTCATTTTCTATCTTTTCTCCTCTTAATCATGAAAGGTCTTCAAAAATAAGGGAAATACATATTCACATACCCAAAATAGTAATTGTCAGGGAAGGAATTGCAATCTTCCCTGTGTTTTAAAAATGTGCATTCAAGACATGTTAACCTACTTTAGTAATATCGAGTATCCATTTTTGAATAATCGGCATACTTTTCTTTTGACAAACATACTTTCTTTGACCCAGATACTACGTAACAGATGAAATAGCATGGCATGGCACAGGACACATTAGCAACTTAATAGTTCTTTATCAGCCATTGTATACATCACCTGGCATTGATATAATGATTATTTACGGTGCAATGTGACCCCGAGATGATTTCCTTATCTTAATAGTCCCCCTGACATAGACCTGATAAATGTATACCCCTATAAACATAGGGATGAAGTGTCTGTAAACTGATATCACATGACCTCATTTTTGGCCAAGCGCATAGTACGGCAGCCTTTAATCGAGGCGCTTCTGGGGTGCTCCGATATGCCCCCAGCAACTAGTTCTCCTAAAAGATGTAGGGTTAGGATTAGGGTTCGCAATGTGATTTTAGGTTAGTTTTACGGTTAGGATTAGCATTATAGTGTTAGGTCCAGTGTGGAAGTAATGAATTTGATCAATGTATGTGCAGGATAATGACTGCAGAGAGCAACTGTCCCGGCAGCATATATGTCATACAACTGCTCTTAGCTACCCTCGCGGAATGCAAACACCCCTCCGACTGAGAGGTCTTGGCAATCAAGGGGAAAAGCACACCATGAGCAATGATACAATCTTGCATGATATCCATGTACAACAGACCTTCTTATCATAGGCATTGAAATCTTTCTTCATTTTTGTGCATTACAAAAAAAAAATTACACATGACCTTGCGACTTGTCATTTTCAGCTCCGCCCACTTGTGAAAATTGACCAATCAGGAAAATTACCACTTTATCCCCTAAGCTACCTTCTCTTAATCCCACAACGCAAGGAACAAGTTCAACGTGTCCTTTTCATAGCCCTTTTCATTGGTTCGAGTCTGTGAGGTATACTGCCTCATTTGGTATGTGTGCTGATTGCGGAATATTTCCCGACCTCTTTTTTTACGCTTCAAAAAGTCTGCATTTATAAGCAAATTATCCAACTCAATATTGTTTGGGGAAAACAATTTCCATCACTATTTCCGCAATCTCAACATTCCGAAGCCTTTACTTCGATTTACTCTTCAACACACACACCATACAAGGAAAGATCACTGTTCATGTTTGTCAGGAGTAAAAAAAAGTCTATGGCGGCAACATTTTACCCTCAATTCTTTGCAAAATTAAAGAAGTGAGCCTAAGCAACTTTGCAAACAACAGTGTTTGCTTTCAAAACCAAACTTGACTAATTTGTTTGTAAAATTTGCAGAGCAGAACCTCGACTTCGATCTATAGATTTATGGCATGTAGATACACATGGCCATGGCTCTATGTAAAGAAGCATGCACTTGCAAATCATAAATCAATAAAAATCTAGCACATGTTTGGATAACAAGATATCCATACATTTTAAAATCATTTTAAACAATTCATGTTCATCGGGTGCCTTGAGTTTTCTCTATCAAGACTATAAAGAATATGTTGACTGCTGGAGGGCCAGCACAGGCATTTCAAAAGAAAAATCCATACAACTTATTCTGGAAGTTGTACATTTCAAAATATTTATAAGCAATTTGGTAATAACAATGTAGAATTTGAAACCATCAAATTTATACCAAAATCTTATATTCTCACATAAAATCACTGAACAATGAGAGCATATGGGAATATACATATACAGACAAGCGGAAAAATCATTGGCCAAGTAATAAAATGTCATGCTAATACTTATTCATGTAGTGCATTCTTCAAAATATGACATCATTTCAAGAGCAATCTTTTTGGACACATGGAAAATGAAAAGATGAGGTGGCTCAAATATTTCTTGCCCTTCAGCTACTCAGCACTTCCTTTAATTACGTATACAATTTTATACAATCATTTCTGCTTTTGTGAGTAATGTTGCCCCTCAATGGCCAAAGTTTGAATGCAGGTATTCCAACATGCTCAATGCATGAATGGGCACTCTGAAAGAAGCATGGTACAACCGATCATGCATGTGTCGGAATTTCAAATTCCTTCTCGCTCATCGTGCTATTCTGCACGATTATCATCAAAATGTGACCGATGTAATCGCTGCTCTGTGCCAACATAGTATCAAGATACGAAATGCACACCCACTTATCACAGATAAAAGGGGGGCAGGGACATTCCGCGCATTATTCATGATGAAACATCAACTCTGACACCTCCCCAACATTATTAGTCCACAGAATATCGATCAAATGCATTTTGTGCAAGCACTGGCTCAGCAATTATGCATGCATTGAAGTTCTCTCACCCGCTGCGGCAGAATAATGCTTTCTAAAGAAGATGAGCTTTTCTGTGGGGCCAGGTCAGCAACAATGGGGTCTGAACAACAGACAGAAGGAGACTAATCCTAGACAGACGGGTGAAACAGAAAATGAGGTGCACTCTCGCGCTCTCTCTCTCTCTCTCTCTTAGTGTTCGCAGGAAAGTTCGCATCTTAAATCTTGTTTTAAAAAAATGATCTCTACTCATATTAAGTAACTTATGGCGCCAACTCGAAAGAAGCCCAGAACGGAAATTGCAGTTTGAGTGTAGAAATGTTTTGATATCTGATTTGAGAATTTGTTTTGATACTTGGTTGACATGTTGTGTCAATTTCATGATAATGTCCATGAATATTTATTCATACATTTCATAAATGCTTTAGTAACCAAGGCACCTAATTCATGATTCTCTAGCGGAATCTCTCAGTAAGTCACAACAACTGCAAAGTTCAATTTAAAAAAGATGATGTTGATATAAACTGACATCTTACCTGCTTCTTCTTTACATCACACCCATAGCTCAACACTTATACTTAAAGGGGTTCATTTAAATATGCAACATAAAGTATAGGGCTCTGCTTTACCTCTCCAAACATACTATTCAATATTTTGAAATAGGCATGAAAGTAAAAAAAATGTTAATCAAATTTGCTTATTATACAAGACTAGGCATCCCTGAATGTTTAAAGTGGAATGATCAATGCTTAGTAAGGGAAATATTAATGTTCATTTTCAATGAGCATAAAATAGGAACTTTTATTTAAACCATTGTACATGTACAAATTACTCTGAAATCATACATGTAGATATCATCTTGAAGAATAACTTCATAGGAATTCCATACCAATGTCTTTATCCATATATCTGCACAATATTTCCGAGCTGTAGCCATGAAGGTATATGCTGATATTAATATGCAAATGTATATATTTTGTTATCAAATGGAATATAAAAACACACACTTATAAGTGTGTATTTTGAAGTACATGTATATACTATATGTTTGCATTATTATCTTCAGAACCTGAAGAAGACCGGCAAGGCTGAAAGCTTGATCAAATTTAGTTGAAGTTCAGCTATGTTCCTGTCTCCTGTACATGTATATATATATATATATATATATATATATATATATATATATATATATATACCTTTGCTTCCCATAACCTTTCAGACTGATTTGTTTCATGTTAATAGCACCTTTAAGGGAATAATTATCCAAAAAATGGTGGGGGGGGGGGGGGTCACTGTGAATTTTAAATCATCAAAATGTGTTCTTGGAAAGCTGATAGCCTTTAGCCTGCACATAGATTGATTATCTATGTCTTTTACGAGGGGCCTCACATCTTTTATTTGTACGTAACTATGAGAAAAGACGGCAATCTTAAACATAGGCAATGATGACTCACCGGTCATGCACCAATCTATTATACTGTGGTTTTCACGGCAAGGGACTTGCATTTTGATGGGTGTTGTTTTTTTTTCTTGGGGGGGGGAGGGGGGGGGGGGTTAAGCATGCAGCAAGCTAAACATAATTTTGAACATTTCAATTCAGAAAACTAATGAAAGTGGTTGATTTGTGGATGCATTTACTATCCTCTTGAAAAAGAGATGTTAGAAATGTATTACCTTGAGCTGTTTACAATACTCTGCAGTGATTAGAACCAAATCCTACCCCCCCCCCAAAAAAAAAAAGAAGAAGTAAATAGATGGCTATGTTTATCTGAAAATATAGAATAGAAAATATGATATGAATAGAAACTTATAGCAAGACTGTTTATATCTAATTCTCTGTGTGTATGTATGCAAAATTTATTCCACCCTTAGACATTTGGCAAAAAAGCACCAAGCTAACATCACTTTAAAAGTTAGACGTAAAATATCAGTAATTAGATTCATTTCCATGCATGATAAAAAAGTTTTCAATATTAAATTTGATCTCTTAAAGTAGAATTTCATTGATTTTGAATATTGATTTAATTTTTATTATTGCATAGGTGAAGCTTAGATTGAACAAGGTTATCAAAATTCAACGCTTGGAAACATTTGAAGTAATGATTATTATCAATTATAAAATGATATAACACAGCCCCGCTATAGCACCTATAGAGCTCTTTGAACGCTGCTGAGATATGTGACGTCATACCGTGGAGCAATCCTTCCTAAGCAGACGATGCCCCATAACATCTTATACATTTTCAGTGTCTGTTTTGTCATCTCATCTTCACTTATTTCTCTTACTTCACTAGCGTCAGTATAAATGTTTATTTGTTGCCTCAAATTTCCTGCATGGTATTATTTTGATGAAAAATGCAGCGTTAAAAAAAAAATAAAGGAATCAATCGCTTGCAAACCAAAAAAGATGCTATTGTATTTTCAGCTGCATGCACCGCGGCATGTCGGCGTTTCAAGAGGGAACGAATACCATCCATGCTATAATTCAGCGGGCTTTACAATTCGAAAGTGTGATTTCTTTGATTGATCATTGACCTTTATCATGACTTTTTACAAACAAAAGATTTTAGTTACTAGAAAGAGTTTCACTTCCCTTTTAGAACGATGTGAAATACGGTCATGGTGAAACAAACCAAACTCTTTATAATTTAAAAAAAATTGCATTGCAGTTACGTTCACTTGATATAAGACGTCGTCTGCTTAGGCAGGATTGGCACCTGATGTGACGTCACAAAAGCATCGGTATATTTCTGGCGAATCGCTCGGATATCCCAGATGCTGAGAAGTGTTTTTATTTGTGTTATTTTTTAATCATCAAACACGCAGTTAACGTAAAACTTATACGATTACCATCTGCAAGCTTTCTAGTTTCTAGAGATACATTATTGAGCATATTTGTGATTTGCTTTGAATATCTACTTCAAATCAAATTTGACTTCACCTACAACATTTCACACTCTGCTTAAGTTGCATGGATCATGTACTACTTGGCTACCTCTAAAACTCAAAACCCCTCGAATATATATATATATATATATATATATATATATATATCCACCACTCAATCATAGAATATAATACTGTAATGCACTCCCATTGCGTGATGTATCTAGTTACCTTTATAGGTGCTTGAATTGTATTATCCCAGCTCTAGTCTCCCTGTCCTGGTAAGGTGCTGGGACATTCAGGGAGTTTATTCCTACACACTGGTACTAATTTACCTCAACTTGGTTGAGTATGGAAAGTGTAAATAAGATATCTTGCCAATGGATGTTATATGCTGTGGCAGGGATTTGAACCCATTTACTTTAACCCTTTCATGACAGGAATCATTTAAGGGCTAAATTTATCACATTTTGTTCTTCAAATTGGCAAGAATAATATTTTTCTTTTTTAATGCTACATGGTTCTAATGAAATGTTATGTCTTTGAAAACAACAAACATGGTTAGGAGCTTTGACAAAAAGTTTTTAAAAATGGCCGATTTTGATTTTAAAAACAAGTGATTTTGAACCTCTCAATGTGTTGCCAATATAAGGATTTTAAAGCTTATTCTCCTCTTTAAAATTCCTGGCATCAAACGCAATATAGTCACGCAACAAAATGGACACAGTCTCTGCAGAAATTTTTGCTCTTTCCACTCGTGTATCTGGTATATTTTTAGGGCTTTGAATCAAAAGTTATTGAGCCAAACCACAAAAATTTGGTCAATTGTCTCGAAAAGGTTAATAACCACAGTCTGGAAAATTTTCCACTAGACCATAACACAAATGATTACTTTACCTGTTGAAGATTGTACAAAGTATTGTATGAACTGGACAGTAAATGTACATGGGCAGTCTAAGGTATTTGGTCATTTGCTTTTCCATACATTTATCAACAAGAATAATGGAAACTGGAAAACAATAGACATCAAAAGTGTCCTTATCCTTGGAATATTTGGTGTGAATCTGACCCAAGCTTAAGTCGGGCTATCAACTTCACACTACCAGAAATATAAAAAATGGTATACTATGTAGTTGGTAAAGTATGGGACAAAATACCTTGGGACTTGCCTACCTATATTCAAACCCAGATGGAAATGCATGAAAAAGAATCTATAGGTCTTCTATGGGTTAACATTCCTTGCTAACATTTTCCTCTTTTCCCCAAGTTGAGAAAAGTCATCTAGGAAAACATCAGGTCACACTGTTTCATGTCTCGCGTGCATGCAGAGAACATTTGATTTGCAAATACCCAAGGCACTTTGCTTTTGTCACCATCAATGACAATTGCACATGCGGAAGGGGGAGAGAAAAAAAAATGGAGCGAGACAGTGTGAAAAATATTCTGAAATAAAAAGGAGAGAAAATGTCTCTGAACTCTCCCGGATGCACCCAGTGGAGTTGAAAATCAACATTTTCTTGCCTGGACTGTTTCGACAGCAGGAATTGAAGTAGCACCTAGCTTAAGTTCGCCCACACACATCTACCCCCTCCCCCCCCCCCCCCCCCCCACCCTTTATACTTTATACCCCACATTTCACCAAACCTTATCCAGGTAACTCATTACCTGGGATGGATACTGAGACACTTGTGAATGTTGAAGCCCCATTTAGATGGCATTAATTCACCCACGCACAGCCAAAGATGTGAATCTAACAGGGTGCTTGGGAAGTGGCAATCACGCAGAATATATCCTCAAAAAGATAGTCATCTACATGTATGCACTCTAAAAATTGAAAGTGTTATAAACATTTAAAAGGCTGAGCAGTGACAATGTTTTCAAAACGTTTCTGCTGAATGCATCCTATACATACGTTCAGTCATTAAATCTAGCAATGCAAAAGGTCAGATTGACAACATCGTGAAAATGCTGCCATGGCAACCCTTTTTAAATGATAATCAATAACAATTTTGCCATTACAGTGTGTCAAAATCTGTTGAAAATATACCCATCATTTTTTTTCTTCCACAGTGAGTTTATTGATTCTCAAAGAAACAACATGAAATATACCCATAGCGATGAAAAATGTTCCCTTCAACTTCCATTACTAACATTCACACAGGGATTTTACTGATTCTCAACAAGAACAGCATGAAATGTACCCATAACGATGAAGAATGTTCCCTTCAACATCCATTACTGACATTTTCACTTTTTCCCCCGTACCCTCCACATCGTCCCTAGATGAGAAAAGATGTCCAGGGAAAGAGTTATTACTCCTAGGTCCAGGGAAGCTATGGGTCACGTTTCATACTGGTGCCTATATCGTCCTTGCAGAAAACAATTCAATTGCAAATATCAAATGCACTTTGCTTTTGTTACGTTGATACTTTCTCATGCAGAAACCAAAAAAAATAGACAGAACAAGACATTGTCAATAAAAAATTCAAAAGGACAGAAGTGTCTTCGAACTCTTCGCACGATCCCAGCGGAGTTGAAAATCAACATTTCCATGCCTCGACTGTTTTATTCCGATGGCAGAGAAGCATGCCGCATGTATTAGATGGCTTGGATTCATCCATGCACAGCTACTTAACCCCCCCCCCCCTCCTAACCTTAGCCAGGGGTACTTTGGAGTGGTAGATAAGAATGATGTAGCATGATTACCCCTTTCTTACTTGGAGCCAAAGAGGGATCGAGTCAAGATTTAGTCTAGAACTATAACACCAATATGAATCGTAACAGCCTCACTTATTTGCTCTGCACTCAGTCCAAACCTCTCGACCCACTTCGAGAGGAGGGTTGCATGAGGAAGTGCGGAGTGCAGTCCGCATCAGAAATATATTTTCTGTTTTACTTGATTCAGAGTGATATATATACCTCCTTATGGGCATGTTATATGTTCTACAAGAGGATGAGAGGAAAACAAAGAGAGGAAAAAAGGGAACAATGAGCATGATCTTATGCACAAAGCATTTGAAAATGTGTAGCCATACAGCAAGATATGAGGTATTCTGACAATGAAAAGCAATTGGTGGGAATCGAATCAGTACTATCACTATATGTAGTATGCACTACAGATTCTCTCCAGATCTCATTGTGAATATGAAAACAGTATTAGCTGGCGAGACTGCATCCACACACAGGAAATCGCCCCGCTACCCCCCTCCCCCACCCCCAACAGGCCAGGGGTCCTTTGCTTGCCTAGATGCGAATATAACGATGGTGCTCGTAAAGTGGCGATCACATTGAATATGCTTTGAGGTACAGGAGTAGGGGAATGAAAGGACAAAATGTTAGACTTTTGAGGTAGCTAAAAAAAAAAAAAAAAATGGTCAAGGGAAGATGGATGAAATGTAGCTTTAGGAATAATGTGATATCTCTTACAAAATAAGAGGGAAATATTTGATTTGATTTGATTTGATTTGATTTGATTTATTCAGATTCCACATTTACAATGAAATTACAACAATATGTATAAATTACAAACACTGCAAAAACAGAGAATACATGAATATGACATAGAAAGGTGACAAAAGGATAAGTGGAGGGATCTACTAAAAAGCTTAGCTTGTGTGATGTAGACCCCCTAATCGAATAATGATACAATAGTATATGTTTAAAAAAAAGAAGAAAAAAAAGATTTTCATTTATAATAAATGAAAGTAATTGTTTGAAAGGGAGTAAATTACTAAACAAAACATATGTACATTATATACAGTTGAGCTAACATTACAAGATAAAATTAATGAAAAGATTTCGAGTGGAAATCAGTATATTATATATACATGTATATATAACTATTATAAAAAAGATAAATACACTATTATGGAATGAAAAGGAAAAAAAAAATAAATAAAAGCAGAGTGAATTATTTACATCAGTATAAGTCAGTCAAGTGTTTCTTCACAAGATATTTGAACCTACTTACATGTAAGTTAGGGGTAAGTTTTAAATTGTTCCAATATTTAGGACCATTGAAACAAATAGTTTTACTGGCAAAAGCCGTTCGAGTTTTGGGTAAATGATAATCGTCTGCTTGCCTGGTGTAGTACCTGTGTAAAGTGTTATTTTTTGCAAACAGTTGTTTCAAAACAAATGGCATATTATTTCTATCAAGATTGTACATGAATTGGTACAGCTGAAATCGATAAAGGTCATGAATTATGATAATACGATTTTGGCGAAACAAAATATCAGTAAGCGCTCTATAAGATGTATTACATATTATTCTCAAAACCTTTTTCTGCAAGAGTAAAATTTTATCTAACCTGGATCTTGCTGCGTTTCCCCATGCCAAAATGCCATAATTTAGATATGGTTAAAGATGAGAGTTGAATATAACATCAGAAGTGCTGATAATGGAAGAACATGCTTAAGTTGATGAATGACTCCAATATTTTCTTGATATGGTTTTGCAAGTGTTATCGATATGCGAATTCCATGATAATTTATTGTCTATAGTAATACCTAAAAATTTGGTTGTTTTAACTTCTTTAATAACAGTTTTGTCAAATGTAATTTGATCAGACAGATGTGACAGCGA
Source organism: Heliocidaris tuberculata (assembly GCA_025618425.1). NCBI lineage: Eukaryota > Metazoa > Echinodermata > Echinoidea > Camarodonta > Echinometridae > Heliocidaris > Heliocidaris tuberculata. Next base: position 19,702,969 of record CM046836.1, read on the forward strand.
ATTACTAAACAACATATAATTTGTTTTTTGTAAATTTAAAGATAGTTTGTTAGCTTTTATCCAATCCGTGACCTTTTTAAGTTCGGCATTTAAAACAGTGACGAGTTCAATAGGATCGTGATGTGAGTAGAACAGATTGGAGTCGTCCGCAAAGAGTATAAAAGAAAGAATATCAGACGACCTTTTAATATCATTTACATAAATTATAAATAAAAGAGGGCCCAGAAGGCTTCCTTGAGGAACTCCGCAATTAACAGGTTTGGTAGAAGAGTCAGAATTGTTTACTCTAACAAATTGTACTCTACCTGTAAGATAACTCTTAAACCAATTCAATGCATTCCCTCTGATGCCATAGTAAGCTAGTTTATGTAGTAGTATCTCATGATTAATGGTATCAAAAGCCTTAGAGAAATCAAGGAACATACCCACAGTGTGATTAGACTTATCAAAAGAACTAGATATTTGATCTATGAGAGTTAAAATAGCGTGGGTCATGTTGTGTTTTTCTCTGAAACCAAACTGAGAGTCGGATATAATATTGTATTTTTTAAGAAAAGCAATGGTTCTTACGTAGACTACTTTTTCCAAAATTTTTGAAAACGAGGTTAATAAAGATATGAGGCGATAATTGTTGACAGATAGGTTATCACCTTTTTTAAATAATGGGATCACTTTAGCAATTTTCATTTTAGTTGGAACTTGGCCAGACTTCAAAGATAAATTGAATATGTAAAGCAACGGATCAGCAATGGAATCGACAATGCTTTTCAAGAGGAAATTGGTTATACCGTCGTAACCAGGAGATTTGTTTGATTTCAATCCTAAGACAATATTAACTAACTCCTGCCTAAATACTGGGGTAAAGAAAATAGAGTTGTCATTTGGCATTGTTAGAAATTCGTGAAAGGATTTATCACCTGGAATAATAGTCTGAGATAATTTGGAGCCTACTTCACAAAAATAGGTGTTAAAGGTATCAGCTATTACGTGATTATCTTCAATAAAGGCGTCATCAACACGCAACTTAGAAACTGACTTGGATTTTTTACCCTTATTCAGAGCACCATTTATGATTTTCCAAGTGTTTTTAACGTCATTTTTCAATAGATCTAGTTGTTCCACAAAATATCCCTTTTTCGCCAAGCGAAGGGTTGTAGTAAGCACATTTTTTTTGTAGGAAGTGTATTTCATTCGTGAAGAATCGCAAGGTTTAGAAATAAAGTCGATATATAAATTATTTTTGCGATTAATGGATCGTAGAATTGATTTTGTAACCCAAGGAAATTTAGGTATACGCTTATAATCATATTTCCGATGTTTTTTCAATGGTATGCAAAAATTTATGCAATTATTTAACATGTTTAAAAATATTTCAAAGGCTTGATCAACATTTTCTTTCACAGAGTAAACATCAGACCAATCAGTAGAGCTTAACTTGTCCTGTAAAGAGGTTATATTTTCAGGAGTGAAAATACGACGTGCTCCTAAGTTCATACCATCATTTTTAGTATTTGGAAGTGCTAACTGAACGTGAGTAAAGATCAGAAAGTGATCAGAAATGTCTGTCACAATAATGCCAGCTTTAGGAACAGGTTGGCAATTACAGAATATGTTTTCTATAAGGGTGGCAGAGTGATCAGTCACTCTCGTAGGTTTAGAGATAAGTGGCAAAAATGATGAAGATAAAAGGTTAGTGAGGAAATCATTAGTAGCCGAATGATTGCTGGATAGGAGATTTATGTTAAAATCCCCTGTAATGATACAATTACTGTTTCTAAATGCATGGTTTTGAAGAAGATCATTGATAGCAATTAAAAATTCATTCATACAAACAGACTGTGGTGGTCTGTATATAACACCGATGAGCAGTTTCTGACCTTTCTGAGTTACAACTTCAACAAATAAAGACTCAATTGCATCAGTCATACATTTCAAGTTGTCTATGACCACATAATCAAGTGAACATGGTATATATAGCGCCACGCCACCCCCTGGTTTGTTAGATCTGTTATTAGTGACGACCCTGTATTCAGGTAGCGTAACAAAATAATTGGCGGTCTCTGAAAACCAGGTTTCTGAGAGAGCAATAACCGGAGGCACTGACAATTCAGTGTTTCCTAAAAATGATCGTAATTTCTCAAAATTTCTATTTGCACTTCTAATATTATCATATAGGGCTTTAAAACTGACAGAGAGGATCTAAAATACAAAATGTTAAACTTCTGAGGTACATGTTTCTCCGAACATTGATCACGGAATTGGATTAGATATAACCTTGGAAATGGTCGCTTTCACATACATGAGGAAAATAACTCGTCAATTAGAGCTTCAAAAACTGGTGTAGGGGAGCAAATGAACAAAAAGTTGAACTTCTGAGGTAGCTCCAAAACATTATTTGGAGGATTTTGATGTATTATAACCTTGGGAATGATTCATATTTGATCTTTTTTTCACATAATAAGAGGGAAATAATGCATCATGTATGGCTTTCACATTGACAGACAAACCAGCTGCAGACAGTTCCCATGACATGGATAGCACATTACTTCTCTCTTTCACTGAGACTTTGATCAATCGCCTTTCCTAGATGATAACCTAAGAAAAAAAATTTGAAATTTGAATATAAAAAGATCACTTTCCTACGCCTGATTCTCCATGTTCTCATTGCAATCTCTGCATGTGTTTCGTGTCCATTTTTTTCCAATCCTTCATAAGGCTTAAATTATTTAATAGATAAATTACCACATTGTAAACTGCAGTTTAGTCAGTTTAAGCAGTTTAAACACGGACATAACCTGTGCAGGTAAAATCATGGCAAGAATTTGCTGAGTGAATTTTGAGAGATTCTGCCAAGTACTTATTCAGAGTGGTTAATTACATGTATGTAGTAACCAGCAAAAGTCAAATTATGAAGTAAAATTAATGCCTTTTGTATTGAATATTCTAAACAAAACCATTACATGCTTATTAAATTCATATTAAGAAAATATTCTGGTATCACAATTTTCTTATGTGGACATTTTCTTATGTTTGAAAGCATAATTAAAGAATAGGGTTCCACATTCTAGAAAGTCTGATTACATCTTTTCAGAAATGATCAATTTTCTATATAAACTCTCAACCAGAACCGGTATGCTCTCCAAGCATGGAGGAAAATACGACACTGTGGTGAGAATCTACACACGTCTCAAGGAACTCTGCATTACTACGTTAATAATCGTCCGGCTCTCAAATGTCATAACAACACCTTTTGACAACTCTGAAACCCGGCCCATCAAAGCGTAATCCTTGGATTGCGGGCAAGGGTGTTCTCTCAACTTTCCTCCACAACAAGACCGTCAAGTACAGTCTAATTGACCTGCAAACTATGTTCATTGCTATTTAATCAGGTTAAAGGGTGAAGTAGATCTCATGATAAACTAACTTTTTTAAAGGTACTGTCAAACCGGTAACTTTCACGACATAAAACTTTCGCGGATTGTTAATGACAGCCAATATTGCAGCGAGAAACTTTCGTAAATTGAAATGCTTTTATTATTTCGCGGCATGAAACTTTCGCAAATCTCGACCACGCGCGAAATTCGCGAAAGTTTCATGCGCGCGGAAATTTCTGGTTTTACAGTATACAGTTTCCAGGGCAGACTGGTCAATGCATTAAGGTAATCACTTTTTGTTTCTTGTGACTGCTGAAAACTAATTTTGCTGGGTTCTTTTTACAATTAAAAGCCCATCAAAAAGCAAAGAAAAAAAATTATAAATCATAATTCTCACAACCACTTACTTCCTTCCAAAATGAGTCTTTAAATGACATTAAAGTGAGATAATTATCCCATGGACGTGGAAATACACCTTACACTATTTACCCTACAGGTCGGCTTTTTATGTGTTTCATTAAAAATGGCATTTCTTTATTTCACTCTCATGTGACAATTAAGGCTCTGATAGATGCTAATCAGCTTCTTTTTTTATCTGCCACAACAACAGCAGCAGAACTGTGTGTGTCATACTGTTGTCTCCAAAACATCAGTCTTAAAAAAAAGCTTTAAAAATGTGTTGATACTGATGATGATAATGATTTATGGTTGCCATATTTCTGTTAAAAACATTCCCTTTACCATGTTACAACATCAGGCAGAAAAGATAAATATCATGCCTAATTCAGACTGATAAGGCATGGGTCACAGCAAGAAGTTGTAAAGAGACAGGGTGCAGCACTATTGTTAATTGTGTAATGTCTTTGCCAATCTCCAAACACGTAAGCACACATTACATCATCCATGTTTTCCTTTGGAAGACATTTCCTCATGGAATACAATGTTCCATTTCAAGTAAAAATGCTCTTGAGAGATATTATCGACTCTTAATCTATATACAAAAAAAAAAAAAGAAGAGAGATCCTTTATGTCATACTATTCACTGCAAAGAGGCATGCACTTTTGAAAAAACAACTTCCGAAGTATGTTGATAAATGATAATGCTCATGATGATTTACATGTATGGCACCATATTTTCGTTAAAAACATTCCCTTTACAATTACAACATTCAGAAAAGATCACTTTCGTGCCTAATTCAGACTCGAATTGAATGGGGTGAAGTTTGAATTTTTTTTAAAAACAGGGCACGATTCTATTGTTAACTGTTCATTCATTGTCTGTGCTAATCTGCTAACGTGCAAGTATGCAAACTGTGCACAGCATCATCATAATCATTTCTTTAATCAACATTTCTTTTTCTCTCATTATGTGAAAAGGCACTGAGAGATGTTTATCAATTCTTCATCTCTCAGTAAAATGACATCCCTGGTTATTTTATACGCAAAGAAAATAAGGGAAGTCTATGTTAAGAAAATCTTCCAGGTGTTAATATTGATGATGATTTATGGCACCATATTTGTGTTAAAAACATTCCCTTTACAATTACAACATTCAGAAATGATATAGCTTTCTTGCCTAATTCAAACTCGAATTGGGTGAAGTTTGACATTTTTCAAAAAACAGGAAGCGATTTTTTTGTTAACTGTTCATTCATTGTCTGTGCTAATCTGCTAACGTGCAAGTATGCAAACTGTACACAGCATCATCATAATCATTTCTTTAATCAACATTTCTTTTTCTCTCATTATGTGAAAAGGCACTGAGAGATGTTTATCAATTCTTCATCTCTCAGTAAAATGACATCCCTGGTTATTTTATACGCAAAGAAAATAAGGGAAGTCTATGTTAAGAAAATCTTCCAGGTGTTAATATTGATGATGATTTATGGCACCATATTTGTGTTAAAAACATTCCCTTTACAATTACAACATTCAGAAATGATATAGCTTTTGTGCCTAATTTAAACTCGAATTGGGTGAAGTTTGACATTTTTCAAAAAACAGGAAGCGATTTTTTTGTTAACTGTTCATTCATTGTCTGTGCTAATCTGCTAACGTGCAAGTATGCAAACTGTACACAGCATCATCATAATCATTTCTTTAATCAACATTTCTTTTTCTCTCATTATGTGAAAAGGCACTGAGAGATGTTTATCAATTCTTCATTTCTCAGTAAAAAGAGATCCCTGGTTATTTTATATGCAAAGAAAATAAACAAAGTCTACGTTAAGAAAATCTTCCAAAAGTGTTAATATTGATGATTTATGGCACCATAATTCTGTTAAAAACATTCCCTTTGCAATTACAACAGTCAGAAAAGATCGCTTTCGTGCCTATTTGAGACTCAAATTGGGTGAAGTTTGACATTTTTTTAAAAACAAGGCAAAATTCTATTGTTAACTGTTTATTCATTGTCTGTGCTAATCTGCAAACGTGCAAGTATGCAAACTGTGCACAGCATCCTCATATTATTTCTTTAATCAATATTTTGTGTCGTTTCCTCTCATTATGTGAAAATGCGCTGAGAGATGTTTATCCATTCTTTACCTGTCACTAAAATGAGATCCCTTGTCATATGCTCAATAAACAAAAAATATAATACATAAGTTTAAAATGGCAGTCATGAGTCATGAGAAAAGCTTCAAAAAGTGTTGAAATTTATATTTATGACACCACATTTTTGTCAAAACCATAACCACGTTAAATTAATGGCACCAGAAAGGATTAAGTTCATGCCTAAAGTGATCCCTTGTCATATTGTTCTCAGCGAAAATGGAGTTTGGGAAAAATGTAAAATATGTTGATTGATAATTTTTTAATCATGATGAGAATGATCATGGTTTATGGCAACACATTTTCTGTTAAAAAACATTAGCTTTTATGACATTACAATAAACCAAGACTATTTCATGCCAACTTCTCATTGAAAATAGGTCGTCGGATGCATGAAGTTTTAAAAGACATGTGATTCTATTGTTAATTGTTTATGGTCTGTGTTAATCTGCAAATGTGGGAGAGTGCCAGGTGTCATTAAATCTGTTTCTCTATTCATTTCAACATTTTTATTTTTTCACGGTGTTCCCTCTCATGTGAAAACGCCATGAGCACCTTGTCATATTGTTCTCTGCAAAAAAGGCAGTCTTGGGAAAAGCTTCCAAAATATGTTGCTCTATGATGATGACTATTATGCTGATGATAATTTACAGCATTTCTCTGGTGCCATATTAAAAAACATTAATTTTTATCTCTTTGTGTTATAATTCAGAGAAAAAATTTAAGTTTCATGCCTAAATTCAGACTGGAAATGGGCACTGCATGAAGTTTTAAAAAGATAGGGTGCAGTTCTATTGTTCACTGCAAACTACTTGTGCCACAGTGTGATTGTGTATTTTTGCCACATCAAGATCAGAAGATTGCATTTTGCACGGAATTGCATTGTATGCAAATTTTTGCCAACAGTCCCCTTTCCTAACTCATTATTTTGGAGGTGTGGCTAAAATGTATAAATAAGAATGTGCGATACATGCTCCAGGCAATATAGGCCATAGGTGGGGCTGATCGAATGATTTCTAAGCCCCACAAGTAGTACGGGACTAAGCTTAGCCCACTTTGTTTTCACACTCGCTCACTTTTACTAAAGTGTGCTAGCCCATCCAATACTACTGGACTTGTTGGCCCTGGAAATATGCTGGGCTAGCACCATATTCGGTGGGGCAAATTAAGCGTCAAACAAAATGCAGCGCTAAGGATTCCAAGTAAGAAAAGGAGAAGAAGAAAAAAATCGTCTGGGGTTATATAAGGATAGTAGGCTAAGAAAAATGAATGTAAAACTTGCAATATTTGTACACATGAGCCGGCGGCTGTCCGACAAATTCGCTCAAGCAGCATCTGGTCTGTAGTCAATTTCTAATGTTGATTTAATTCTTAACTTCAACTGTGTACATACAGTAACCTTAAAGGGAAAGTTGAGTTCTGGGACTGGTGAAAAATAATTTGTGAGCTTTCTCATTCATTTTATGTCAGTTTAGAAGAACATCATATTAGAAACATCCCCTGAAAAGGATTCCTCTTCAAAATGCCCTCATATTTCAAATATGATGAAAAATAGCTGAAGTGTTCGGGCCGAACATTCATGCCACATGTGTGTACAGTCCCATATATACTCATTTCTGTGTGCAGTGCATGTGCTTTTCAGGGAGATGGGTCAATTTCTTATTATTTTGGTGATTCCAAAACCTCACAGTATACACCACTTCTTATCTAGACATAACCAACCTTTCCCGCTTGCTTTGAGAGAGTTTCTTTCAAATTGTAATCGCATTACCAGAACTCAACTTTATCTTTAACCCTAACGCTTAATAACCTAGACGCGATAGCAACCCAAGTCCTAACCCATCATCGTTAACCAAAATACAGCCCTATACATGTCACTAGAGCAAAATGTTGCATCACCACCAATCTGCCTCAACATAATCCTGAAAACATGTATTTGGGAATGTAACGTTAAGTAAAATATATAAAAATGTCCATCATGCATATACAAACTTCTCTTAATTCCTGTTTTCCAAGACAAACATGATTGCAAAGATTTTAGAAAAAAATCAACATGAAGCCATTTCAATAGCCTCGTCCATCATCTATTGAAATGTGCAAACATTACAATGATGTTTGCGTTATCCGAACATGATTTCTAACGGATATACAATGGGGTATTGAAATTGCCCGAGTTGATTTCTCGAAAGTCTTTTGTGATCGCGGCTGACAATGTATTTGCTTCAAGTGCATGCCGACTCCTCCAAAAGGGCTCTCAAATCTATTGTGTCTAGCATGAATTCCCACATGTTGAGCCTCCTAATGTAGGCAACAGACACCTCATCATATCATCATTAACAGATAGTCTTGCTTCCAGGTTGAGGGATTATTTCTACTTTCCTCTTTCTCTGGCTGGCTTGCCAAATATTGTTTAAACCCTACAGACATTTTAAAGTTTTATCAAAGCTCCATCAATATATGAATGGAACACAAAGGTTTCTTTATAAATACATACAGGTTGACATATAAAATCTTTGAATGAGGGGTTTAGCATACAAGGAAACGAAGTACATGTATGTATATAGATCATTCTAACATGTATAACAGATTAGAACACAAAAATATTTATGAATAAGAATGACATACATTAGTTGAGGGAGTGGGGAGTAATTAAGGAAGAATGGCCAGGAGGTGTACACTGGGGAAGAGTAAGATATGAAACAACTCATGAATGAAAATAAGAAGTGAACAGATTTATACACAGCTCCATGAGGACTGAGAAAAGCAAGCTCATAGCACGGCCAGACAGCTGGACAACCCCAAAGCACAATTAATGCCTCCAGCACCAATTTTGGTGGGTGGAGGGATAAAAAATTCAAGGCTTTCATACGTTTCATCAAATATTGATGAAATTTTCCCAGATCTGTTTCTCTAATTTCTCTGTTCCAACTGAAGCAGACATTTTATGGATGGTTAATTCCCCTTTAACGGTAAGAGAAGCTTTCACCCTGATGCGCATGACATGTAGAACTGTTTGGTGACATTTGGAACGAGATGACTGGAATACGCCGCTGTCCATCGTAATTGGTCTCTGACATTATCAGCTCTCACCATTTTTTAAGTCTGTCGAATCGAAAGTAGCGGGGATCATATTAAACTTTAGGGGTGTGAAGGGGCTCTGGGAAAAGTACATTCAACACCTTGTATTTTCACTGTTGTATTAATCCCACAACCAATGGGGAGTAGAATTCTTTTCAGAGACACAGTAGTGTCGTTGAAGGTGGCCAGTACTCATAAATACAGACTATAGTCAAGTTATAAATCCTGACTTATTGGATAGACTTAGTCCACTGCGTGTCTGGGGAGTGTTTCATCAAGTGTCTTGTCAGTGATTTTACTGACAAATTTTCTCTCAGCCAATCAGATGCAAGGATATCAGTAGCTTATAACAGTTGTCGGTAAAAATGCTTGATAAAACGCTCCCCAGATGTCATCAGCCTTGTCATTCAATTAGAAATACCATAATTTTGTATCTACATGTACATGTAGCTGAACACACAAAATCTGATTCCTCATTTTGTATATACATGTAGCTGAACACACAAAATTTAATTCCTCATTTTGTATCTACATGTAACAGAACACAACAAAAATTGATTCCTCATTTTCATTTCACCATTTGATTCCATTTGTTTGATCATTTTGTTACAAAATTACAGCAATTACAGGAATTTGTATGAAATAAAGAGGTGGACACTTGGCGCTCAATAAATCAATGGACAGTTCAAATCAGGTTAAGTTAGTCAGTCTTATGAATATTTGCCTACATGATTGCCTACAATTTCTAGAGACTTTTCCAAAAGGTGATGGTATGTTTAGGCACTTATGATGATGATGATGATGATGATGATGATGATGATGATGATGATGATGATTCACAGCATTTGCATGGCACCATATTTGTGTTAACAACATTCAAAGGTGCAGGCTCCTCCAATAAAGTCATTATTTACACACCTTCTGAAATAGGTATGTTTTGAATCAAGATTTGAAGTGTTCTAGACTGTCAATTTCATGAAGAGAGGATGGGAGTGAGTTCTACAGGCGAGGAGCAATGGATGAAAATGCACAATCTCCATATCCCATAAGATGTGATTTTGTACTTGCTCAAAACACGCTAAAAACTACTTTCAAAAAATAAACTCAAGACAATTTCCATAGCCCTGTCTATCACCTTTAGAAATGTGCGAACATTACAATGGCGTATTACGTAATCCGAACAAGATTTCTACGGGCAGTACAATAGGCCTTTGAAATCGCCCTTGAGTTTATTTTTCGAAAGTAGTTTTTATCGTGTTTCAATTAGTTTGTTTTTTGTCACAATTATTTTGTATGCATCTGTAACTACATTGTAATTCTTTGTAAACATGTTCAGTTTTGGAATCATGTGTATTTATGTGTCTTTTTAAACCGAAATAAATAAATTTTAAAATGTGTTATTGGCACCTTGAGAGTGAGACCAGATGAGCACAAGCCAGGACGGGTGAAGACAGCGCTGTTCAATGAGGGAAATCATATATCCAGGGGCTAGATCATCGACTTAGACGTTGGAAATGTAAATTTGAGAATTGTACAAATAAAGAAGTATATTTGGAACAGGCTACTGGCGAAAAATTTCTACAAAGTTTTAGTGTAGTAAATATGTAATTCCTGCTGCAATAACAAACATAAAATGACTTCACAGGCACAAAATAGAATCTCTGATAAACTATATAAACAAGTGCATCTCAATGAGATGCATATATATAAAATTAAATACACAAAAGCAAAATACATGTACTAAATGAGGTTAAATGACAAAGAGAAATTTAGAAACTTCATGCAAAAAGCATAGAATTCCTCTCTTTAAGGTGATCGACATTTACATGTAAAGGGAAGGTTGAGTTCTGGGAAAGGTGGAAAATAACTTGTGAGCTTTCTCATTCTTTTTATGTCAGTTTGGAAGAACATCATTGTAGAAATGTGCCCTGAGAAGGATTGCTCTTCAGATGCCCTCATATTTGAAATATGACGAGAAATACATGTAGCTGAAATGTTCAGGCCGAACATTCAAGCCACATATTTGTGTGGTCCCATATACCCATTTCTGTGTGCAGTGCATATGTTTTTCAGAGAGATTGTGTCAATTTGTTATCATTTTGATGATTCCACAGTATATATAAACTGTATCAATTCTGAGATAGACATTCAAGACATGATATCAACCTTTCCTAATTGCTTTGAGACAGTTTCTTTCACAAAGTAATTGCATGACCAGTGGAGCTTTTCATCAAGTGTCTTGTCAGTGATTTTTACTGACAAATTTGCTCTCAGCCAATCAGATGCAAGGATTTCAGTAGCTTATAACAGTTGTCGGTTAAACTCACTGACAAAACGCTTGATGAAATGCTCCTCAGAACTCAACTATATCTTTAAAGCTGACAAAGAGAATCTCACTTCTCATTTGTCTCATTCAACTCTCAACCTTGCTCTAATGATCATTACGTCTTTACCACCGAGCTGCCAGGCGGTTTACAGTTTTTGCGTCCGTGATATTTCATTCCCCTTGTCTATTCTCTCCGTGTTCATTAAACTGAAAAGAATCAAATATTTGATGTCCACTTCAGAGCCAGCAAGTGGTGTTAATGAGTAACAAACGATTTCCACTACAGTATATAACAAAATCTATGTTTAACATTTGTCCCTTTCATCAAGTCAAAACAATGGACTTTGTCACATTGGGTGACGTATGGCCAACACACACACGCACAAAAGTGACTTGCATGGATTGCTGTGACCTTTAAAAGCTTTATAAGTCTGGAAAGTGAGATGATAACATTAATACTGTACTGTGTATTTTTAATATAAAAGCTTGATTAAATTCATTTGCAGATTAGTTTCGTTTGTCAACTTCAATTTCTGACGCATCAGTGGTAAGAAGGGGATAGCGCTCATCGACAACTACATGGCTCTTATTCCCTTTTTGCACTGATGCGACAATACAAACCATACAAGAGAAAATCACAAAAATGTGTAACTTTTCCCGAAACCTTTCTTCTTCTTTTTTTGGTGGTTTAAGGAAAATTCTGCCCCATTTATTGAATTTTACTTCCTCTTTTCAAAAGAAATGTTATCAACTCTCAAATTTTGTCACATCATGCTACCATTCCTTAAAAAAGCAGAGTCTGAGTTTTCATGCTATTCACATGTTTATTCCACTGTTAAGTTGTCAGCTGATCTAGATCTCAATGTACATGGAACTAGAATGACAAATCTGTTATTGACTTGCATATTATGACTTTGGGGACATGTGTTTATTCAAAATGCATTTTAAATAGTATATTGCATGTAATTTAATCCCTAAATCTGCATTCTAGGGAGCTGTTGTATCCAAGCCTACAGGGTAAAAAATCTGATTGAGCTCATTCACATATAGCAAGCTCTTTGTATCCTTGATTAGGTTTTCACATCCAGACAATTTAAGAGTCAGGTGCCTACGTGTATATTATCGATCCCCCCCCCAAAAAAAAAAAAGAAGAGAAAAGTAGCCTAACCTTGATAGCAAATTGCTATGAGCAAATAAAAGCAACTAGAGCCATGGGTAATGGCAATGTCAAATTTCCATTATTATTTTCCAGGGAAATTGCCATTTGGTCCAATTGTCAGCTGCTCTAACATCATTTGGTCTAATATCATTTTGTCCATTAACATTTCGTCCAATGACCATTTATTCCAATACTCATTTCGTCCAATGACCAAATAGTCTATAACCATTTGGTCTAAAAACCATTTGGTCCAATATCTATTTGGCCTAAACCCATTAAGTCCAAATAACACTTGGTCTAATACTCAGTTCATCCAATTTTTATTTGGTCCAATACCCATTTCAGCTAATGCCAGTTGGTCTAATATCCACATGGTCAAATCATTCATTCATAAAAATCCAATTACCATTTTGTTCAAGGTCCAATTGCACTACTAATGATATTAGACCAAATGATGTTAGACTGTATTATAATGCTTAGACCAAATGGCATATGACCGAATGGCCATAAACCATTTTCTATTATCCATTACTGTAAAAGTGGAAATTTTCACACGATTAATATTTTGCACTTGGCTGAGTAAGGTGAATTTCATGTGTTTTTAATTTCGCAGATGCACTAGGCTCATGGGCAAAAGAATACAATAGAAAAACTATTCGCGAGTTTTTATTTTCGAGAAACTTTCATGCTGCGCGAAATTCGCGAAAATTTCCACACTGCGAAATTCTCCACGTTTACAGTATTCCCTTTTCCAGTTTCCATTTTCCTCATGTTCATATGCATTTATTTAATGTCACCAAGGACTGTTATAAATGAACTTACATGTATACATGTACTTTATCAAAATATCCATATGTTATAATTTGTAACAGGGATATTTGGATACTGGATTACAATAATTCATTCTTGCATGCCTGTTTTGGAGAAATATGAAAATCTATAACAATTGGAAAGTTGTACCTGATGACGTCAAATGCATCAAAGTTACCCCCCTGTTCCCATAGAATCATCTTTTATTATGCAAACCTAATCATGCATGTTATGATCACTTCACCACAGTCTTTCAGTATGCAGTTCTAATGACTTCCCTAACTACATGTAAATTCAATTACATTTACCATTACAAAAGGAAAGAAAAAAAAAAGAATACCGCTATCCTAATGTTTATTACAAAACCAGGCCTATTTTCATAGGGCTGCATGTCCTATTTATACACCTGCTTCATAATAAACTTATTACTGGAACATATAGGATGTAGAGCATGTTCCCAAAAGCATATTTTGAGAATACAATCATGAAAGGATTCTTTGCTCATATGAAGGGGAAAAAAAGGAGAATATCTATTACATTTCAGAATAATTCTGGATAATGTGGATATATATACTCCCGTTCCCACAGAATCTGCTCTCATGCAAGCCTAATCATGCATGTCATGATCACCTCACAACAGTCTTGAATGTGCAAATCCCATGACTTCCCAAAATAAATACTGTTACATTTACATCTGGAAAAAAAACCAAACCCCAAGAAAAAACAAAGAAAACAAGGGGTTTGTTAGATCCAGCAGATCCAGCAGATCCAGGACCAATCCATGCTTATCATGCTTTTGTTCCTTATGCTAAAGTCTACATGACCTACTGTAAATAGATAAAATGGAACCGAAAGGATGGATGGATTGTTTGGGGGGGGGGGACCTTCAGGCAATTCAAGAGCCACAATGCAGATATTATTGATTATTAATATATTAAAGGATGAGTATGCATCTAGATTAATGATATTACACTCACTCTAAAAAAAAAGAGTGAATTTTCACTGTATTTTCACTCCCTTGGGAGTCAAGCCTGTGATCAATTGCTTAGGAGTGAATACATGCGGAGTGCCTTCTAAAAAGAAGAGTGAATTTTCACTTTATTTTTACTACATCTTCACTCTCCAGGAGTTTGGCAATGATCACTTGTACATGTACAGGAGTGTATATCGATCTATTTTAGAGTGCTGTCGAAAAAGAAAAGAGTAAAATTTTCACTCTATTTTCATTATATTTTCACTCCCCCAGGGATTCCCGTCAGTGCATGATCACTCAATTTTATTAGAGAGTATGTTTCACCCAAGTTTGACACTTCATAACAATTCCATGGTTTGGCAAACCTACTGTATTTTCCGCAACTCTGACCACTCTCCCAATTACCACTATTCCTTTTAACAGAAAGAGAATTGGGTGAATGAAAGGGATTTAGGGGGACAAAGATCGGTATTTGCAAAGGATAGGCCTGAGTACACGACTAAATCCCTCATTTTCTTGTGATGCACTCTTGCTGTAAATGACCATCGATGACCTACAGATATCATAGCTGGGACTCAAAACTAGATTGAATAGGGTAAAACTAATGGAGAAGTTTTGTGAGTCCAAAGTATCACCCAGTTCACATCCCATGTACATGTACACTTTTTTTTTAATTCTAAGGGCTAAAATTATTTTGCATAAATAAGTCGAGCAACAAAGTTTGTCAAAGGCTTGCCCAAAGTAGCAACGAGAACTAAAATGATGTGTCTGTATGCAAACGGGGAAAGTGAAAGGTTGTACATTTAATTGGATTTATGGGCAAAAGAACATGGATACATACAAATAGTTTGAATGAGAGAGAGAGAGAGAGAGAGAGAGAGAGAGAGAGAGGGAGACAAAGGAGATATATACAGAGAAACAAAGAGAAAGAAGAGGAGATATGAGCAGATAGACAAAATTTGATAAACATAAACTTAACAATTTCTACCGTAATTTACAAATGAATAAATATGAAAAAGAATGAATTGTTCAGTGTTCAAATATATACAAGTTTGAATTTTGAATTGAGGACAAACAGAACTTGTACTGTATAGGCATTTAAGAAGCTTATCTCATTGTGCCCATTTACATAAAAAGGGTCAACCAGGTATTATCTGTAGATATCTATTCACTGAAAAGCATAAACCATGGGAAAGGCAAATAATTACCTACATGTAGTACAATCTAAAACATGGAGAGTCTTCCTTTGTAAATTTGACAAAATGCATGGCAAACAACTCCATAAATTTGTCCATGCTGTGCACACCTATTCAGTAGAGTGTTTATTTCAATATTCCTCCTTTTTTGTAAAGCATGCACATTTTACTACACCACAACAGAACTCGACAAGCTTAGCTTACAAGGATATAATATGACCTACATGTACATGTACATGTACATGTGTAGAAGGATGTGTAGAAAAATCAGTTTAAAAATTCGAGTCCCTTCTTCTCCCCTCATGATAACAATTCTGATGTTCGTCTGTATAGCATTATGTGGCAGTTCCGACATTCTAGAAGATCGTTCTAATGCATCGGAAAACGAAATGCACCATACATGTACATCAATGTACACGCAGCAGTGCACACATAAACAGGATGTTTGGGTGGCATGAATGATCATGAGGAAAATAAATGGAGATGAGTGAATATCATGAATTGATCAATAAATAGGGCCTTCTCCAAAATCGTGCCTCTTAGGAAAATCTGTCATAATTTCGCATCTCAACTGGAGACTGAAAATGTTTTGAAGCAAAAATATGATTCTAACAATAATAAAACTAACATTAGTATAGTGCTTAATACTAATGTTTCTAGAATTTGAAATGTTTCTAGAATATGAAATCTTTCCAGAATGTGAAATGTTTAAAGAACATGAAATAATAATAATAATAATAATAAACTATTCTTGTATAGCGCATAACACATTACGTAAGAATGTCTTTATGCGCTTGAGGGGGAAAAAAAATGTTTCTAGAATATGAAATGTTTCTAGAATATGAAACGTTTAGAGAATATGAAATGTTATTAAAATATGAAATACAAGGACAGACAGACAGGCAGAAATTCAAAAGTAGAGAGAAAGAGGAATATAGAATGGAAGACAGAAATAGAGACAAATAATTGTACACAAGACAATGAAATGGAAAGGGAGGTACAGAGACAAGGTATGTCACACAGATGGACAAACAGACAGATTATCCACTGAGAGCTACATAGAAATAACAGTTCACAGAGAGGAAAAAAGATTGATGCACAAAGTGAAAACAAAAATAACCCCCCCCCCCCCGAAAATGCATCTAAATACATAGACAGAAATATCAGAAAATAAGAGAGAAAGAGAAAGAGAAAGAGGCAGAGAGAGAGAGAGAGAGAGAGAGAGGGGGGGGGGGTAGATACATGTAGTCTACAAGTGAAGTAGAAGACAGGAAGGTATATTGACCCCCAGATGAAAAGTAAGAGAATATCAACAATTTGTATCAAAACAATGGGAACTCAAAATGGGAATCAACGAGGGGAACACGATACGCTCCACCAGACAAAACAGTGTCAATTAAATTAAACATATCAAAACAAAAAAATCCATAAGTTGGGCAGAAGTCCAATCAATTCATTTTCCTTGGGGAATTCACAAAACAAAAAAAATGCCCTCTAACGCGTCATATCTTTTCTCTAGTCTAGCTCACTGGCAACAGTAACTGGGTTTTTTTTTTTTTTTATTCCATTCGAAGGCTTGACTATCACCTCATGCCCCTGAGAGGACAAAGATTTCCTAAATTCACTGCTGAATGAATCAGCATTTTTATTAATAATGTAATGCTGGTATATGTAGTTTTCTCATGATATTCCAAACAAAAATTATGTCTTTATCTAGGGGAAAAGTCAATATTAGTATATTGAACAAATAAATTTGAATTTGATTGCATGTACCAATTTTGAAAATATACTGCCTTTAAAACTATATTGCTTTTTAAAAAGTTTTAATAGCAAACCATATTTAGTAGTCTGTACTGTAACAAGACATGGACAAAAATATGTGTCCCTGTTTTCTGTTCATGTACATGTATTTTGGAAATTTGTGAAGAGTTGAGTTCTGGTGATGTAATTATATTGTGAAAGAAACTGTCTCAAAGCCCGTGGGATAGGTTGATCATGTCCACATGAGAATTGGTGTATACTGTGAGGTTTTGGAAACATCAAAATGATATGAAATTGACCTAATCTCGCTGAAAAGCACATGCACTCCACACAGAAATGAGCATATGGGACTGCACACACATGTGGCATGAATGTTCGGCAGCTCGGCCCAAACATTTCACCCATTTCTCATCATATTTTGAATGTGAGGGCATTTGAAGAGCAATGCATTTCAGGGGACATTTCTACTATGATGTTCTTCCAAGCAGACATAAAAGGAATGAATAAGCTCACAGAATATTTTTTCACATTTCCCAGAACTCACCCTTCTCTTTCATGGTGATCACAAGATTTTGCAATATGCATCAATGTTCTGTACATATTGTATCAGATATTCAAATGTTCATCAATTTGTCTTAAAATGAAAGAAAAAAAAAACATTCCCAAAAATTTTGAGAAAATTATCAATGTGTAGGAAAGAGGAAATGAATATTCGTTTTGGAAAAAAAGTTCTATTGGTACTGCAGTACAAATAACCCCCCAAATAATATATATCATCATTTCCTAAAAAAAGTAGGGTAAAATTCATGAGATCGTCATTAAATTAAACTTGCTTCCCATATCCCTTTGGGATGATTTTTCAAAACCTATTCTAAACAGTACCTAAATCTACATGTAAATACCTTTAAATAGAATCTTAACACTTATCCCAGCTAATTTTTTTTTCATCACTAAGAATTAAATTGATGAATCTTACGTCTAGTATGTTCACAGAAGCTCCTCTCCTCCCCTCCCTTCGTATGCCATACACACAACCGTCGGCCATCTTTCTGGAGTAGATTTTCAACACCTGTATGTAGCCCAGGCTAATCACTTCCCTCATTTATAATAGAAATGTCACCATTGATGTGTGAAGGTATCTGACACATGAATAGATCTTACCTAATGTCTACCTCCTCCCAATCAATAGTCTAGTAGGAGATTAAAGAAGGTTTTAAAAGGTATAGATCTAAAGCGACTGATTCTTTTGTCTCACAGCGTTCTCTCTTTTTTTATCAAAGGATGTTCACCTGTCGATGACAGTAAATGTTCGATTCCCAGGCTTCGAACTTGTCAATGTTAGTTTTGGGAAAACACCGCTTTCAGTGATCAAAAACAATTTCACAGTACATGTATATAGGCTCTGCCAATTAGGATCTATTGTGTTCTCATATGCATATTTCATCCTTAAAAATGTCTTTACAGGAAACACTTTTATCAAGCCCTACATAAAAAAATGTATGTTTTTTGTTGTTGTTGTTGTTGTCAGAAAATTTTCGGACATTTTGGACAGGTAAAAAAAGTTAAATCATGTGGTGACCCTCCCCTATTTCAAAATGGATTTGTGCCACTGCCTCCCGCATGGCTGCTTCTGGGAACCCTCTATTGCAAACTTTCTTGAAAAGCTCCCTCTTTTCTTTTTTTTTTTTTTTCTTTCTTTCTTTTTACTAGAGTCTGTGAACCTGGTGGACTAATTTTGAAGACAAAAAGCAGTCCAATGAGAAAGCACAAGAACATTTCATGAAAGGAATAGCTAATCTTGAAATGGAAAAATTTAACATATGAGCCATATTCTGTGCTGTGAATGGGGAATGCCTCTCTTACATGTACATCAAAACCATACTGCCAATTTAAGGAGTACAACACAGTAGGGATTCATTAGTTTCTAAATTGATATCTCTGTCACAGACTGTTTCTTTTAAACTTGCTGCAATCTACAATAGAGGATTCTTTATAAGTAGGTGGGAACAATAACACAATTAAGGCCCCACAATTTTTCTTTGAATTTTATATTTTAAGAGTGCATTCTAGGGGGGGGGGGGGCACTGATCTACATGTACATGTACAATAATAATTCAAAAGATTCAATAATTCAATGCTTCAACAATAAAATAATAATTCAACAGATTGAACAAGGTTACTTTACAATACAGTTAAGAACTTCCACTTACCATAATTATTTTCAGTTTCTGCTATCGCCAATTCATTTTGAATTTGAACGATTGAATGTAAAGATTAGATATTTTTGCTTCTTTCCCTATAAAAAGAATTACTGTGTATATTCGTATTATTTCTAGAATGGTTTTGCAAAGACCGGAAAAAGTGTGTTTAAAAGCAGAAAGGCTTAAAAATATACATGTCAGAAGCCTAGAAAATGGTTTGATATGGCAAACATTTTTTTTTTAAACTCCTTTCTCCTTGGTATCAAAGTGAAATTTTAAATGTAAACACATCAAAGTATATGATGGTGAACATTGAGGGGAAAAAATGGACACAAAATGAAATAGTAATAATGGAGGGCTTTAATTTTGTGAGTTACAAGTATGAAGTATCATGTAGAAAATTCCTTGTCATGCCAACTTGTGAAATACATGTATGCTCTCAATTGATACATGTATGTATGTACCCTTATATCTCACTAAAAGGCATTCAATATTAAAATAGTCACTCAAATGTACAGTTCAACAGTTCAACTTTTGTTTCCCCTTAAATTGCGCATGAACCACAGCAAAACTTATTGTTTTGCTTTCTAAAAATCTGACTCTTCATGTTTTGTTTTTTTTAAAGGTTTTTTTTTTCTAGCCTTATATGTGTACGTTTATGAAATACACAAACGTATACCGCTCATTGTGCTTGGTCTGTAGCCCATAACATGAACTTCAGCCCATAAGAGCAATATGACTATTACATGTGTAACAAGACCGACAGCATACAGTACAAGACCAACAATGCCTCACAGGCCTTCCGAAAATTTATTTGAGGGTTCACAAGACCAACATCTCGGTCTTGCTAGCTTTCTGTCAATTTTTTTTGAAGGTCCACAAGACCAGCATTGTCGGTCTCATGGGCTATCAGTTCTCGTAAGATGTCAGACTGGCTATCAGTCTACTCAGCTGTCCCCCTTGAAATGTTAAACTGTACCTGGTTTAAAAAAACACTAAACTGAAAACACAACAAATGAGTTAAAGGAGAAATGAAATTCAAGTTCAGTTCAAAAGGAAATTTATTTTTGATCAAACATCCTTTTTTTTATACAAAATAATCATCACATTCTTCAGAAATAACCGCATGATATAAATATGTACAAGCACATGACTTTCGTTAACTAGAAATTTGATTTCTAGAACAAAAGGTAGCATCAATCAGTTCCAGTTATAAAACTTGTTACATTTTTTCTGGAATTACATGTAATAACAATAATAATGAAAGCATTAAAGTTTTCAAAAGACAACTGTTAAAGTCAACAGCATGCCTATTTACAAATTATTTGGAAGTGTCGCAAGTATATTTCAAAGCTAACAAGTTTAACATAATATTAGCTTAAAGATAAAGCTGAGTTCTGGTCATGAGATTGAATTGCGAAAGAAATTGTCTCAAAGCAATTGGGAAAGGTTGGTTATATACATGTAGAACATAAGAATTGGTACATGCTGTAAGGTTTTGGAATCACCACAATGATAAGAAATTGACTCAATCCTGTGGAGAGTCACATGCACTGCATGCAGAAATGTGTATATGGGACTACATTACACACAAATGTTCGGCCCGAACATTTCAGCCCAAACATTTCAGCTGTTTCTTGTCATATTTTCAATGTAAGGGGATTTGAAGAGCAATCATTTTCAGGGGACATATATCTACAATGATAATCTTTCAAACTAACATAATAAGAATGAGAAAGCTCGCAAATTATTTTTTTACTTTTTCCAGAACTCAACCTTCCCTTTAAACTCTCATTTTCAAAATGTGCAAAGTGAAAAAAATGTGAGAGTTTGCGCCTGACGTATAAAGGGCTGTATATACATGAACAATAAAGAGATCCGACATGTGCTATGGCGACATTTACTCCAGTCTTTGGTTCAGGTAAAATGTAGAATTTGAGGTGGGGTTGTGATTTGGTTTCAGGTTAGGTTTAGGGTTTAGGAGTTACTAGTAATCCAGGGCTAAAGTTCAAAATAGACCTGTTTACTTTTATCCATGTTTCTCTCCAGAATCCTTATTATAGTTACCAACTACATATCTAGTGCACCTGCTATGCATGATGGCATCTCTATAGGATGGAATCCATCTTGCATACATGTACATTAGTTGTTGCTATGTCGGGCAGCCTCTGGCAAGCTTTTTGAGTCGTCAAGAGAAACTTCTGTTCAAGAAGCATGCATAAAATGAGTTAACAGGTCTACTTGGTTCATGTAGGAAATAGGAAATTGATCATGAAGCAAATGTCACAAGAGCACACGTGTTGTACATGTACAACCATACAATAGATGCGTTGCCGAGATGCATTTTTAAAAAAAAAATTGTGTCTGAATGGGCTCCCCCATGTGAGACTGTTATCCATTCATGAAGATGTCAAGGCATCAAACACAGAGGCTTCAACATCCAGTGTATCCAGCCCTTTATAGTCGTCTGAAAATGTCGACACTACCTTTAAAGATATCGGCCATTATATTCTCGAAAGTGACAGCGTGACTTCAACTTAGTCCATTGCATTATGGAAAGCTAAGTGTCAACCCCTAAGTTATGTATAAATTATAGTCATGATGGAACAAAATTAAGACATAAAAATAATATTTGTCATCAAATGAAAGAAATGAATTTAACAGAGATAAGTTTTTTTTTGTATCTCCATTGAGTTACAGAATCTAAAGTTCAGTGCACTGTAGCTTTCGAGACTACAGGCCATTAAAGTCCATGTAAAACAAAGCATGCAAAAACTAAGCATAACAAAACAAAATGTTCAAACATGCATGAATGAACGCTGCTATACAACTTTAGAGAACATAAAAATATGTTAGCATGGTACATTGATAACAGAATGATAAAAAAACACAAATTCATGTTTTTTAATAGTTGTCATGCAGAATTAAATCTTTCATAAAAGCAAGTGCTGATGAGCTGGTGTGTGTACAAGAACTTCACAGGTAATAAAATACCAACAAAGCACAAATTAATTTCTCGCTTCACATGTATTTTCACTTGAGGGAGGGGTCATGATTACAGCAATTCTTGCAAGCAAAAAGTATCGAGCCTTCCTCAAAGCAAACTGTGTTTTGTTAACCCTTTCAAGACAAATGACCACATTTTGTGGTTTGGCTCAATAACTTTTGATCCAGAGCTCTAAAAAATATACCAAATGCACGAATAGAAAGAGCAAAATTTTCTGCACACACTATGTCCATTTTTATTGCATGGCAATATTGCGTTTGATGCCAGGAATTTTTAAAACAAGAATAAGCTTTGAGATCCTTAAATCGGCAACACATTGAGAGGTTTAGAATCATTGTTTTTCATCAAAATTGGCAATTTCTTTCTTGAAACTATTCAACAAATTTCTAACCATGTATATTGTTTTCAAAGACATTACACCTTATTTGAACCATGTACAGTAGCACTAAAAGAAAAATATTACTGTTGCCAATTTGAAGAACAAAATGTGATCAATTTAGCCCTTAAATAATCCCTGTCCTGAAAGGGTTAAAGCCATTTCTCAACTTCACTAATTGTTTTATGCAGTAGAGTCAAATATTAGTACAATGCCATCAACAAGTACACATGATAATACATGTACATGTACATGCAGCGATTATTATTTTGGTATATTATATGTACTTCAATATTCAAAACCAGTCTTTACTTTTTACCACTATCTTTTTGATTAAAACTATCTACTGTACATCAAACCAGCAAACATTAAAGCAAATTTAGCAAACATGAAAATGAACTACATAAATTGGTAGATCTGTTTGTATAGTTAGATTTCAAAATTTAATACTTAATGACCTTTATCTCTAAATGCTCACACTCCATAAACTACACATGTATACACTGTATATGTGCATGTGCATTACAGGTAGCTCATTGCTTGGCATGCATTTCAGAATAACACGAAACTTGGTGAAAGATTAAAACAATTGGGAACAACATTTGATGTTTTAAGATGAATACCAACAGGAGAAAATAAATAATGAAACACAAGGTGAATGAAATCCATTCAATTTAAATAACATCACAAGGCACTACTTGGAGAAACATTTAACTCTTCTGAATTCCAACCATTATCCATCCTATATAGGCAGGAAGCAAGACCAACAATACATGTACATGTAAATATTATTATTACTACAGTAGCCTGTTTTACAAAGATACAACTTCAGGTACATGTATTAATATCTTCACTAAAGTAGTACATGTATGTTAATTATGTTTTAAATAGTTGAAATTGTTTATAATTTTCATGTTTCAGCTATTTGTTTCATGAATGAACACAAATCGTACCCATGTACATGTAGGTTTTTGAATACTTGGATTGAGATACATGTGGAAGCATTCTAAAATGATTGTGGAGTGTACACCTGTAATTCTATAAAGACTCTAAATTAATATTTGTCCATATTTGTGACTATCAATGATTTAAAAAAAAAAAAAATTATAACTCTCGCTGAACCAGAAACTATTTTACAAAAGAAGTTGGTCAAATGAAACATTCTTGCATTTCAATGCCAAGGTTACATTGAATACATGTACAGTACATGTATACTTTTATAGCTTTCTTGAATATATTCTTATTGCAAAATACTATGTACATGTACATGAACATGTAGGGAAAATTACTTTTAAAAGAGTTTAACACCCCCCAAATAACGTCATCTTTATGCGCCCATTTTCAAAAGTAATCACATCAGATACATGTAAATGTTCAGGGATACATGTACACTGTATGTACATCAAGGGGCAACAAATACATGTACCTTTTAAATGGAATAAATGAAGACTAACCAACTTAAGAAAGAAAAAAACATTCTGAGAAGAAAAACTAGTCAGAAGAAAATCTGGGTCAGTACTATACTATCTGGGTCAATAATATTCTATATCTGGGTCAATCCTACACTGTACATCTAGTACAAATGTAAATAAAGCAGACCCACGGGACAAGCCAATCACTTTAAAAAGGTGGAATGAAGTTATAGAATAAGAACATCTTCATAAATTCAGAGACAAAAGACATCTCTAAAGCCATCCCTCAACCTCAAACTGGCAACGGCCATCGGTCCAAGAGTTGCCCAGCCTCCCAGAGCCCCCATCGCAAACCGAAGCCGTCACTCCTAATTACCACGACTATCTCTCCAGATATGGCTTACTTGCTATGCACCCTCATTACAATATAAATAGCATCCCGTAAACGAGAACACGTCTCTTTTACAGGTCGATCACATGGCACAGATTTGAGGGAGTATTTTTGGATGGTGGGCACAAATCATATGGAAATGTGAGCCAGGTTATGAGATATAATCCCACTCTTATCAGTCTGGCACAATTCCTAGATGGCTGATACAAATCAACCAACTAAGATGAACGTCAAGAAATTCACTTGAAAGGTTATATCCTAGTTCCCATGGAAGACAGTTGGACAAGCTGATGATGCCAACAGCTTTTCAACATCTTGAACAAGAAAACTAAGTTCAAAACTTCAAACTTGCATAAATGTTTCAACAGAAGAAGCTACATACATTATTTGCAAACTGTTTTGTGCTTACAAAGTTATAAGATTTGAAGATGGTACAAGCACTTAAGAATTTCATTCACTGCTCTCTTGCAACAATTGAATACCATTTTCTTACACACAATACGAAATAACCTCATCCTCATAATGAAAGAAACTTGTAAAATGTATATTGATATTTGATATATATACAAATATATCTCTCTGAACACACATAATCTGCACTGCAATTCTGTACAAGGATCTTACCATTTCCTCAAGTAGTACTGCTATACATTGGACTCTTTCCGCTTTATCTCATCAGGCATCTCTTTCAGGGCTTCTTCCGGTAGCGGGCTTGGCTGACTGTTCAGTGACAGTTCCTCTGTGGTCTGAGAATCGCAAGACCTCAGAGGATGCATCTCATGGGAGCCCTCGTGGGAACCCTGTGACTCGATGGAAACAAGCCTTCCAACATCCGGGGGCTTCCACTTTAGAGTCAAGTGTTCGGTGCTCCTGCTTCTGCCGTTGCAGTCTCCACGCGCAAACTGCTTGAAGCGACGAGTGAAGACTTCCTCCGTCATCCTGGGATTCCATCTCTGCATCTTCTGCTCCTCGATTACACTGGTGATCAGGTCTTTGAGCTGAGCCAGTTGGCTCTCTGTTGTTTCTTCTTCCTTTTGCTCTATTTCGTCCAGCTCTTTGGCACTCTTCCTTGGATGGTTCGGTACAAGGTAGGTTTCCTCAAACTTGGAATAGTCAATATCGTACTGCTTGTCGAACTCGCTGTGCAGGCACAGAACAGAGCTGCAGAAGCGGTAGCCCCACTGGATCTCTCCAGGCATGTAGGAGGTACGGGCCTGAGTCGTCAATCCAGTTTGTTCGACAATGCCTTCAAGGATCACTACAATCTCAAAGTCAGCAGTATCTATGGTGTTGCAGGAGTATTCATAGAGTGGACTGTCTTGGTCTATTGTGTGTGATATAATGATGGGCCACACCAAGAAGATGCGGTCTTCCCCAGTGTCATAGCCCAGGTCCATGTTGTGATGGAACAGAGGTATAATTTCCCCCTCTTGAGTGACTTTGGGTTTAATCATGTAGACTCGTAAGTGAGCCTCAAATAAGTGGCTGTTGCGAATGTCTCCTACCCTGAACATGAAGCACAATTTACCGTCCCTTTGGGCGATCACAGCTTTCCGGCTGAACTTGAGGGTGGCGGCTCGTTTCTTTGGACGAGCAATTTTAGCGAAGATGCAACCGATGAACACGGCATCAATGAGGCAGCTGATGACAGACTGTACTACAACTAGCAATACTGCATGTGGACATTCTTCAGTCACACTTCTGAAACCATATCCAATTGTCGTTTGAGTTTCCAACGAGAAGAGAAATGCACCTGTGAAGGTTTCCATGTTGTACACACACGGTTCCCAGTCTGTTAAGTTGCGATTTGACGCGTTCAGGTCACCATGCCCTGCAGCGATGAGAAACCAGACGAGTCCAAACAAGAACCACCCAATGACGTACGCAAAGGTGAACACCATGAGGTTCCATCTCCATCTCAAATCCACCAATGTCGTGAACATGTCTTCTAGGAAGCGTAACCTCGCTACTCGCGTGTGAACCACATTGCACACCCCGTCCTTACCCACTAATCTCTGCATCAATTTCCTGCGCTTGAGTTTCCTGCGCAGTTTGTAGGAGCGGACAGAGTCCTTGCGGTTGTGGTGTGTTGGAATGGGAGGTCCGTTCCCATTGCTGCTGTACGCACTCTCCGATGAGAGGCTGGTGTTGCTAACGCGTCGGTCCATCTCTGTCTCCATCTTGGGCGGCTCCATCAGCCCAAGGGGCTCATACAGGTCCGTCTCGCCGACGGAACGAGACTGAGACATGGCGAGGCCTCTCTCAGCACTCCTGCTTCAGAAGAAACCTGAAAGAAATAAAATCAAAGAACATTTGAGTCCACCTTGGTTTTCAAATGAGTCAACATCATGACTAAAGTCATTTTGCTCCTAATAAAGGATGCAGTGTAAAAAAAAAAAAAAAGAGTTTGTATCACCTTCAGTGCACTTCGGCATAACACAATTGCTCGATGTTCCTCAATTAAAATTCAGACCTTGAGATATCTCAATAATGTGCACCTGCCTGATATGAACAAGTTTGAATCCTTTTGCACATGCCACCAACAGACACATCAAATTAGCTCCTACACTCCATGCTGCGTAAAGGTTCTCAAGTTCTGACAATCATTTAATTTCCACAGCACATCACCCTCCAATGAACAAGTACATGCTATGTCAATTCTTCAGCCTGCTCAATTAATAACATCCCTGCTCGGCCTCTCCGATGATGCTACTTAACATGTCAATCTAGTCTGAGATTGCAAGCAGGAACAATCCATTCACACGTAACCTTTGAAAAATAATTACTTTGGCAAATATTCCATCACACCCTGATTGGGAAGCGTTACGTAATGATCAATCGCATGAATAATGACGTCTGTGAAACAAGTAGATGAATTCTTACTGGAAAGGGCACAAAGTACAAGCTGAAAACTAGATCAGAATATCACAGGGATAAAGTCCTACTGAGGTTCTTTTGTGGAACTTTTTAAGGCAAGGGTTGACACCAAAGTGAACAAAGTCGCCTAACTTTCAGGCCGAGTTAAATTTGTTCACAAGAAACCCAAACCTGCTGTCATGATCCAAATTATTGCTATGCATGTGCATGTATTTAAACATTCTTTCAGAGAAATTTTAAAATCATTATCACTGAAATTTCATGAATGAGACCATATTTGTATTTAAGCACATGGACTTGCAGCTGAATAAAAAGGGACGATGGGTCAACATTATTTCCTCTTACAGTACGCAAAATGTATAAAGTGGCTTCAACATCATTAATTTCTGGCCTCGTGTGTATCCAATTCTACAGGGCTTCTTTTCATTTTTTCATACAAAACAAGACATTTTTAATTATGTACCTCAGTTAATTAGCAGGAACTAAAGAGATTCAGCATACATATAAGACAACACATTGCACACTGTTTTAAAGTAATAGATTTCAGAATCTGGCCACCTCCTTTCAAATCAACAATTTCATTTAATATCAGGGAATTCCAAATACGGTACACTATGCTAATGCGCTCCTGACAGTGATAGCACACCTTACATACATTGTACAAGTATACAGTGTACGTACGATATCCTAATGAAGTACCCCTAAAAAAGAGATCAGGGACTTCTTGCAGACAAAAGAGTGTGATGAATGCAACCTTGTTTGCTCCTAATCTGTATCACCTATATCACATTTGCTATTTTGAGTGGCATTTTATTGCGATCTTTATGCCAAATGCCAGAGGAGGGAATCATATTATGCAAATTGTGTACCTGTTAATTGAACTTTGGTTTGAAAAAAAATACAAGTAGTGACGGCTTTTGCACTTCATCATCATATTGGTTCACGTACGTTGTCTACCTCATACAGAAGGTTGAGTTCTGAGAAAGGTGAAAAATAATTTGTGAGTTTTCTCATTCCTTTTATGTCAGTTTGGATGAACATCATAATAATAGAAATTGTCTCCTGAAAAGGATTGCCCCTCAAATGCCCTCAACTTCAAAATATGACAAGAAATAGCTGAAGTGTTCGGGCCGAACATTCATGCCACATGTATTTGCAGTCCCATATACTAATTTCTGTGTGTAGAGCACATGCTTTTCAGCGAAATTGCGTCAATTTCTTTTCATTATGATGATTCAAAACCTCACAGTATACACAAATTTTTATGTACACTGTAGACGTGATCAAACTTTCCTAATGGCTTTGAGACAGTTTCTTACATCTCATGACCAGAACTCAACTTTATCTTCAAACAGCTTTCATTCACAGTTGCATATCAAGTTTGCCTACATTCTATTCTTGATGTACATGTACATGTATGCATTGCAATAAACAAAAAAAATGCATTATAAGACTCTATTCAGCTTACACTGAGTAAATAGTGAATGTTTTATACCACTAACCATTTCTTCTTCCGCAACTCAAACAGGCAGGTCGCGGCAAAAAAGAGTTTATTGATTTTTGCCTTTTGTCCGAGATCCAAGGCAAAATGCCGGCCCGCTATAACCAAAAGGCTTAGCCCTGGAGCTCCTTCCTAACTTTCTTTTTGTCTGCTGGCATGAATAATGAATCACGGAAGATTATTAAGGCAACAAGGTGGGAAATAAGTGAGGAGGATAATAAGTGAAGTGTGAAAAAGATGCGGGATGTCACAGTCAGGCAAAAGAAATACCAGCATGGGGTCTGTTCTTCTACATATAGGGAGCCAAGCACATGAATTTTTTAGCATGCCATGAAACAGAAAAGCAGTGGTCCCTCTCGGTAGAACAATCATTGTTCATCAAACTTTCATAAGTGTGAACATTTGTTGTCCCATTCATGTGATGTGAACTCAAGTAAACTTCAGAGACAACCAAGGTTAAAATAGGAATTACATTCTTAAAGGCAACTTGTACGCCGAACTAGACTTCACTGTGACGTTCAAATGACTTTATGCAGTACAACATGCCAAACAGAAACTAATTTTAACAAGGCATTGTTTCAGGAGTGTTGAGGGCCCTGTAACTAACTATTTCTTTCTCTCCTGGAGACAGCAAGGCTTCTCTTCGAGAACAATCTTCTTCGAGTGATAAAATCAGTCAAAATCTTTTTGTAATTTCATAATGGTAGGATATGTACTAGGATATATTTTGAAAAAAATATTGCAGAAGTGTTGTGTCTATGTAGTTTGTGGATTACATGATGCAGTGTCCATGCTTGGAATCCCTGAAACAGCACTACATTAAAGGGAAAGTCCACCCTACACATGTAATTAGAAGTTGGTTTTAAAAGAAGCAAAAGAATTAAGTGAAGGTTTGTTTCGCCGATCAACAATTAGCAACAGCCAACAGCTGGAGAAAACCTACTGTAGAACCAAGGAGCTATCTGATAACTCCTTGGTAGAACTGATGCCTTCAAATTTTCCTTTTTCCCACGTACATGTACGTGTAAAGACTGGAATAGACTACCTGACATCATTAATATTATTTCCCTGGACACTTTTAAGACTGAAACCCTAAAGCATATCAAACAGAGATCGTTCTAGTCCATGGTCACTCGACCCTCATCCGTGTCTCTACATGGACTAGCAAAAATTGTTGACACGTACCGAAGAAGAAGAAGAAGCAGCAAAATACGATAAAAAATAAGAAAGCTATGAATTTTTGACCTATCTTGCGAGCTCCTCTCCGATTTGCCCTGTAATGAAAAAAAAATCCTAAATTTTCATTTTCTCTAAAGAAAATATTTAATCATACATGCACCCTAGATACAATTATTGCAAATATGCTTTGTGTTTGCACACAGCCTGTATATGAAACAGATCTATTCCTTCATCAAAAAAATGAGAAAATGAACAATCATGAAATTTTTGTACTGAGCAAATGGGAGAGGAGCTCGCCAATTTGTGTTTGATTGATTACAACTTCAAAAATTCATAACTTTCTTATTTCTTATCGGATTTTGCTCAAAGTCAGCGACTGCCTGTCTGCCAATGCATGGTCGTGTATTCAGGCAACCTAAAAGCTGTTTTTGTAATGTAATGTAGCCTGTGGGTAGCAATTATAAAATACAGCAAAATATACATGTATGTGCAGTTCACTAAAAATGAGCACAGTGTACAATGTAGATGTCAGATGAATTTTAGCATGCAATAGTCTACATGCAGGTTGCCCAGCTGAGCTGACAACACAAATAAAATGTTAATAAGAGTAGCTCTAATAGTGTCATTAACAAAACTATAG
Organism: Heliocidaris tuberculata; assembly: GCA_025618425.1. Taxonomy (NCBI): domain Eukaryota; kingdom Metazoa; phylum Echinodermata; class Echinoidea; order Camarodonta; family Echinometridae; genus Heliocidaris; species Heliocidaris tuberculata. The sequence continues at coordinate 19,733,783 of CM046836.1, forward strand.
AATCATTCAGACATGAAATAAAATCTTCAAAAAAATACCATTTACAGTAATTGAATTTAAGTAAAACAATGAAATGATTAAGGATCAAACTGCTTGAATGGGTGATGTACATTTTGTAAATCTATGGTAATGTATTCAAAAAATGGATACTGACACTGCAAATGTTCATGCCTACAACAGTTTGTTATTTTCTGTTTCATGAATGTTATTCAGTTTGATCATTCTAACATAGATGATATCCACATTATAGCATTATATCATTGGTCACACATGACAATATTTAATCATTTCATTGATTTATGGGTACATGTACCTTCCAGAATATTTCTTATTGTTATGAAAGTGTGGCATAACAATGTACACCAAAATGGTCCCCAAGGACTTATCAATTTCTAATGATATTTATCTAATGTCAACAATAGATAATGGTCTCCTTGCTACCATATTCAGTCCAATGGGTTAGTTTCAGCCGGACCGGTATTGAAGGGATATTGATCGGGTACATTTTATGGAGGAAGAATCATTGATTGATATTTCATTGTTCGTGCGTAGGAGCGAAGATGGCGGGTTTGGACAAAACCTTGGCAAGAAATATTAGTTTATATTGCATCCTTTCCCATATCATTGTTCACTGTCATTGATGATTCTTTAAAGTCTGTGACTGGAATTCATGCAAATTATAATTTAAGGTCTTCAGCTATAGCTTTTGCCAACAATTACCACTTTTACATTGAACATGGAGGCATCTATCTACAAAAAAAAACTTGTTCAATTCATTTGTTCAATATATCATATCATGTAGACAAAAGACAATACAATTTCACTTGTTAAATTTCTGTATATTATGCATAATATTTGCATAAAATATGCATTTATTGGACATCTACATCAAGCTTTAAATAAAGCTTAAAACAATCCATTCATGTCTTAATGATTATACCTTGTAATTACTTTACAATTGATGATTTATGTAATACTGACATGTACATGTGTGTTTAATAAATAAATCAATTGAATTAAATTCAGTATTAAATAACAGCATACATGTACATGTAAATGTGTGTACCACATTATAATTTGTTATTTACTTCACAATTTTGGCATGATTCCAGATAGGGTACAGGAAATTTGTTGTTATTATTAGTGGAAACATGTACATGTACATCTATATAATTCATAACTGTATCTTGATAATAAAACAATTTTCTCACACATACATGTATAGGAATGAAATCATCCATGATTCTGGCCAACAATTTGATAATTTTTCTAATGAAATTGCCAGGGGATTTTCAGTTGTGTCCAAGCCAGGACAACAAAGCTGTCCTAAAGCCCAATGGGATTACCTATTTAGGTGAATTAAGAGGATTAAGCTTAAGCCCAAGGACATAATCTCCCTAATTGGGATCATTAATCTGTTAAGACTCTGGACTAATTCTCACTGACCTGATCATACAAGGGCAACAATGATTAGAATGCTCCAATACCTAACTGTAACTGTGTGTTATAAGACAAAGAAGTGTAAAGCACACTACACTTACATGTACATTTGACTTTGTTGTGGCTGTTATTTTGAGCCGGTTTACCACATTATGAGTGAAAGGCCAGTAGCTTAAACAGACCCAACACTACTTTTTGTTAACCTGACCTTTTGGGGGCTTGTTGTAAAATTACAGTACCTAAAAAAAAAAAAAAAAAAAAAAAAAAAAAAAATTGTTCCTTTTTACACTGGTACAATATCTGTAGGTATGTAAATAATTACTATCATCTCTCACTTTCAATTCTTTTGAAAGTACATGTATGTTTACATCCTATATGTTCAGGCCTCCATAATACATTGTGTAATTATTTCTTTGTGAATAATGAGTCTAGTTTTGGTTTTTAATCACTGATACAATCTAACATGCCAATCACACAGATTCTATAAAGGGTCTCTTAATTACATACTGAAAGTTCTTTGAAAAGTACAAAGGAGGGCACTTTACTGGACTACAAAATGAAAGAATGTGCTAATTAGATTTCCTTTAATTATATTACAGTTACAGTGTAATAAAACGTTAACTGGATGAAAACACTTGCAAGCTGTATGCACAGCCATTGACCAAAAACTTTTGGGTAGTTGCCAATTTACAAGCTCTCCATATCCAGCTACACATGTACATTGATGAACAATGAATGCTTAATTTATTATTTAATTTCATGGCACTCATCATCAGCCATGTCAGAATATGAACATGAATAATCAATACTTTGAGGCTCATTAACCAGACAGGTCATAAGTCACTATGCCTGGGACTGAGAAAGAAAAATCAATGATTCTAGACTGTGCTTCTACATTAGCAATTTAATCTCCCAATTGGCTGGAGGCTAATAAAAAAAAGATAATGAACTACATGTAAGATGTTGAGGAGCTACGGGCTTGGGAAATAACCATTATCCTAACCATCCCCCTCTCCCCAATAAAACAAGAAAGAACAGTACTACTGAATGGCTTTTTTTTTTAATGAAATAAACAATTGTTATACAACCTCTAAAACAATTAAGTTGTTGTAGCCTGTACACAAATGTATACATACATGTACATACTGCACATTTCTGGTTTTGACTCTTGTGCAATACAGCTTTCATCAGGTAGAAGGTACGAATCTCAACTACATAAAATGTATGTATCGGAGCCACCCCCCCCCCCCCCAAAAAAAAAAAAAAAATAAAAATAGTAATAATAATAATAACAAATTAATTAATTAATTAATTAATTAAAAAAATAAATGAATAAATACATGTAAATAAATAAATTTTAAAAATAAATAAATAAAAATAAAAAACTATTCCAATTGATGCACCCTATAACTATCCCAATGCACCCTGTAACTATGCCAATGCACCCTGTAACAATCCCAATGCATCCTGCAACTATTCCAGTGTACCCTGTATTCCCATGCACCCTGTAACTATCCCAATGCACCCTGTAACTATCCCAATGCACCCTGTAACCCTGTATTAAACTATTCCAATGCACACTACAATTGACATCACCTGCTCTGTGTACTGGACAGTGCAGGACACTGAACACACAGAGGCTACACTTGCTGAGGAAGAGCTACAATGCTCATTGTATGGTTAACAGTCGTAGTACAAAAAGAGGTGTGAAGTGCAAACAAACATGGAAGGTACAACTGTACATTGCATAACTTACATGTACTTGTACATCACACAACGACTTCTGACAAAGCTTTAAGCCCTTAGTAAAACCTGTATGAACGATACGAATATATCTCCAAAGCTCTAGAAGGCTTTAAATGAGTATTATCATGTTGGATGTATGCACTAGAAAATAGTGAATGATACACATTCACCTTAATACACCTTAATACAAGTAAATGCTGTTTAAAAATCTATTGAAAAACAGTACATTTGGTTGCAGTAATTCACTGAGCAGATCTGCAGCTCTTCAAAATTGTGAAATTTATTTACCACAATTACATATATGTATGTGTATAATTCGAACTTGGAATTCGAACTTTTCTGCCCATGCTTGATCACACGAAAAACAACAATTAACAAGCTCAGGTGTGCAACTCACTTATGTCAGCCTATATACATGTATGCCATGTTCAAAGCAGGCCTACATACATGTATCCTGCATGTAGACCTACATCAATAGCAAATTATATCGCCGAATGTTACCTTTTGAAATATATATATATATATATTTCATTAGATACCTACTTAGGGCGAAAATATGTGGTAAAAAATGCAGTAAAAGGGGGAAATTGACTATAAGGAGAAATATGCATTTCTCCTTTACGTTTTGAACTAGACTTTCTGTCCTTTGCCTGCCATATCACAACCTGTAACTTCGCTGTCACAATGCTATAATGAGCGTCCACCGATATGAGGACCCTTCCATTTTCTTTTTACTGTAGGGTAGCCTTACATGTATGCATGCATCTCAAATTGCAGGTTTCATATTGTACCATGGGTAAAATATGTGCTGGTTTGGGATGTATAAACAGGTTTATATAAATTTTCTCCTTTGCTATGCTTTTTTTACCATTTCCCCTTTTAGGGCGAATTAGTGGTATATACATTGTATATATATATATATATATACATATATATATATATATATATATACATGTATATATATATATATATATATATATATATATATATATATATATATATATATATGCACATATACACATTAATAGTATGTGCATGTAAGTACATGTAGCTACAGAGTCTGCAATTGAAATTTCAAACACAAACTTACTTGAAGTAATGTTGGCATTGTGTACAGGCAAACAAGACAAGCAAGGCTCAACAGAAAGAGCTGGTCCAGTGGACAAACTTGAGACCAGCATTGTTCGCTACAGTTCCTAACTCCTGCTTCCTACATTAGACTGCTGAGAAAAACACCGTCCCTCAGATAGGATGTCAAATAGAGGCATACATCTGAGAGTCAGTCACTGTAACGCAACATAAAGCAACTTCACTTCATATTTTCCTATCTGCCCAACCAACTCCATCTACCTATTTAGCAGTGCGTCAACTGTTACAAAGATTTACATGTACATTCAATTCAAACACTCAGCAGTTTTACCAAACAAAAGCGTGACCCAATGAACCTGATTTGCTGACTTGCAAGTTGCCACCACAGTCATTCAACAAAAGATGCAAACGATACGAGTCGACTCGCATGGCTTCATCACAATTGCTTCGCACATTAGATGACTAATACAGGGCTCACAGTGCTTAGCATGGTGATGTGTGCCTCCGCTGCCCTCATCATCGCATTGATGACGTTCATTCAGACGATTTGGGGAAAATTGGGGGGGAATTCACGCTGAGCATCCCATATGACGTTTGGTTCCCACTGATGATGCATCATTCCTCTTCATCAAGTGATTCAATGCATAATTTGATTTCTTGACTGGATCACAATGTGCATGTAAGAGATAAGTCAGAATCTAGAAACAACCTCTTTCATATTGTTGTTGCCATCAGTCATGGCCTTCAACAGCCTTCACAATCGGACAGCACAAGTATTTCTTAAACAGCGGAACATACAACTGATGCATTACTAACAGCAATTAATTGTAAGAATAACTACAGGGAGAGAGGAGCATGTGACTTACCCCCCCCCCCCCCTCCCTTCTGCCTGCAATTTTGAATTTTTGGAGCTTTGTCTCCATATTAATGAAACAAAAATTCTTTCCTGTTTACTCAAGTTTTTAGAAAATCAGGGTCATTTATGAGAAAATTTGACATATCCAATGACTAGTTTTTACCCCTGTTGGCGAACCTGCAAATATGAGGGCTATTTTTTGTTCCTTTGTAGGAAATTCTTATACGGAGAACTTGTCAACAAATTTAGTTGGATGCTCCCTCCCCATTTCAAAATGGTCTAACAACACACCAGATTACCATAACACAGAATAAACGTAGAATCTTAATACAAGAGCAGTATTCAAACAATCACATGCAAAAGGCAAGATGTTGCAGCAATTTTCTCAATAAATTGTATTCCCACAATGCACTGTGCTTGGCTTTTCACAACAGTGTACCATGATACTGATATAAACTAAGTGCATAATAACCAGGCTCTTTGGTAGACACTTTTGTTTGGTTTTCAGTTTTTCACTACAGTCTTTTGACCCTTGTCCTCCTAGTTCTAACTCACACATACACATGGTTATTATACATGTACATGTAGATAACCTCACACTCCATACCTTCATAACACAGAGAATTGCTTCCCATAGAGAGTGTGTAATCTCCAGCACATTTGTGTGTTTTGAAGAAGCAAGATCGCCATAAAAAAATATAGCCCAAAAATTTCACTTGCTCAAGGTGATAAAGATCCTATTGAAGAATTTAGCACGAAATCAGCTTTTCGATCATCCGAAAATGTAGAAGGAAGTATTTTCTCAAAATTGTGCCTATTGGTGTTTTCAACTCTTCAACTTAGAGGTCGCGACTGCCGCCGAAATTGACACAACCCTACATACATGTAGTGATGGTTCCATTAGTGCCCAGTTCTCTTTTGGTTGCTCTTCCTCAAGGACCTTAGGCAACAGCTGATTTACCCCCCCCCCTTTTTTTTTCTATGCATGCCCTTTATTTAGGGTGGCATCAACTTGTTAAAAGAAGATAAATTATGTAAGATAACCAATTCATGCAGGAGCAGACCTTCCCAGACAATCCAACAAACAACTTTCAAGATCACATGACCAGATAACCTACAGTGCTACGTCAATCACCGGGCCAGGCAAGTCCTGATCTTGGGTACTGTATGTACAGCTACATTGTACATGTATGTCAATGATGCTAATGACAAGTCAGTTGCAGAGGTAACTGTGCCAGAATGACAGGCAAAAATCAGGGGAAAGCTTGCTTCATAGATCCACAATTACAAATGCAATATAATCTCTTGATTGAATCTCTCTCATCATAATCATGTGGTATCTTGACCGTATTTTTTTTTTTTTTTGGTAACAAAACATTAACTGAGGTTCGTGCACACACTGATAACCGACTACTGTACGAGAGTATCCCAGGACCCAGATAACCTAGTAGCGTGTATGAGTGGTGTAACAGTAACAAGCTGGACGACCTGCCAAAGCCAGGCCCCAACTAAAAGTTTTTTGACCATTTGACCAAAATGAAAAGAGTATTATTGCGACCTACATGCATTGCATTTCCAACATTTGTATGACTCATACTGTCTCATCTACAAACATGCTACATGCTGGGCTCTGCATGTCTAATGAAATTGAAATAAGCCACACTATCCTAATCTCCCTGATCCAAAGCAATTATTCAAATTAGATTCTATTCATTTCTTCACCTTCGACTTCAGAAATAAACGAAGCCCTCTCAAAATTTAACATAATATAATTCCATTGTCTAAATCTTCAGCTGTATTTTCAAAGTGCTTTCCTGAGCTGTGCACGTGGCCAACCATACACATTGGCGTGGGCGGTGTCTAACAAAGCAGTCATCATTAACGTTAGAAGATGGAAAATTTCATGAATGGTGTCGCAGGAATGCAGCGCCACGCCGGCAGATCGCCGCCCCGTCAGTACCGGGGAAACTTCATCTCAGTTTTCGAGGATAAAACATGTGACTTCTCTTCTTAAAATATATACACATACATACAATGACGGCTGAATTTTAATACTTACTGTATTCTATAACTGTTTTGTGTTTAATTCCAATGTAAAATCAAAATCCTGGTAAAAATAGAGAAATTTTCCAGCAATCAACGTGCACTCTCTACTTGTCTCCTCGGAAATCGTGTTCTTCAACTAAAATATGTTGCACACACACATATCGCACAGCAGCTAGCATTGTATACACACAAAGCCCGCGCCTTTAGCTAGAGAGCTATAGAGACAATGCATATTGGCGCGATTAGGACGATCCATTACGTATGGGTATATTGATATTTATAAATACATATATTTTTAATAAACTACCATAATTGTAACCCTATTTTCATGATTGAATATAAAATTATGTGAATTTTTGACAAATGAATATTACGTGGTTTTCATAGAAATATCGATGGATTCTGAAAATATGAATGTCCCTCAAGTGACACTTGCACACATCAACAAATAATAGACTCTCCCAAAACTTCTATCCATTCTACACGCAGTTGCTTGATGTTTATCCAGTAGTGCAATATACTGTATTCATTAAGAGAGAAAAAAAAAATAAGAGAGAAGTCAAATAAAACTCATAATATAATGAAATTTTGCTGGTGATAATAGTCAAATTTGACTGATTGCCGTTATAACATGTACCAAACACAACATAGGATGACGTGGCGGTATTTTTTATGTCGAGGCCCCCCCCCCCCCCCCCGGTCTCTTTTTGAAATATTTTTGAATAGCTGTAATTGTAATGGAAAATATATCATAATTATATGAATTTGCTTCTCCAGCATGAGGTTATATTTATTTCTCACCGTAGGACCTACTGTTCTGTTCTGTCCTTCTTCTTCTGCAACTTTTGATTTCATTTTTCTTTTCTCTCTTGCCCCACCCCCATATTTGGCATACCTTTGAATTATTGCCAGATTATTTTTTTTTTTTCAATACCGTTTCTTTCCCCCTTTCTTTCCCTTTCACATGGGTGTCGATATAAAAAAAAAAAGTTGAGGTGTGGGGGGGGGGGGGGATGACCTGTATTATCATCCCCCAATAATTTGGGATAAAATAAATAAGAATTATGATACATTAACTTAAAACTAATGATAATCATCCATACTCATTATGTTTGATCTTGAAATACCATCACATTTTTTAATGATTAGAAGTAAGGAAATAAGAAATGCCATAATTTCAATACAAAAATATCGAGGAACAAAAATTGTTCGCTCACATTCTCAATTAATTGGGTTCCGTCCATTGGCGTAGATCCGTGCTTTCCTTCTTTTTATTAAAAACCATTTCGGAATGCTCTAAAATGCAAGTTTTATAGACAGATGTTTGAAAAAGTCCCTGGTGTGAGAGGGGGATACCCCCCCCCCACCCACACCCTCCCCCACTCGGTCGCTTCACTCTCTCGCCAGTCACCCCCCCCCCCCCCATCATGAACACGGATCGACGCCCCCTGCCCTTTTACCTTGTATTGACTAACTTATTCATTTTCCTTTTTCTTTTCTTTTTTTCAACTTGAAGAAAGAAGACAGTGGCAGCCGGGTGCATGTCGATCCATTTTTAATTGCAGGGGGGGGGGGGGGGTGAATACACCAAGTCGCAAGCATATTTGCCAGCACGGTACTCGTAGTTTACTAGTAGTCCTACTGCATCCTGTAATAATGTAGGGAAATTACCCCACCCCTCGTAATCGACACTCCTGCAAAATCAAGGATATTATTTTCCCACTTTAATTTTTTTTTTTTAATGCCAATATGCAATAAGCATAGGCGCTTTCATTTTTCTTCAATATTTGACAGAGAAGTTGGACAGAGAATTCTGTAGCAAATTTTGAAGGATAATTAATGTGCATGTGCGTTAAGGGGCTGCTGCGGCACTGATGTGCCCTCCTGGTTGTACCAAACGACAAGACAACTTTAAGGTCTGCTATCTCTTCCCTTCTAAAACAAAGAAATCATGGGGTGATCGATCATTTTTCGGCGTGTTTCCATTCCCCGCCCCCTGTTTTCAATGTAAGCTGTCTGTATTACATTCATTCATAGTCTTCCTGTACTTTTACAGCGCCTCGAGCATTTTGTGGAACTTTTTTTTCATTTCATAGAAATGGCACTTTATAAATACTCAATATTATCATTATTATCAAACCTAACCTAAAACCCAATGCAACCCTAATCCTCACTCTAAACCTATATCTTTAACGAAATAAAGGAGAGAGCAAAATAATGTCGTCGGACTCGGAACAAATGTTGCATGAGTCATCTGCCCAGCGGATGCTATGGTACTACGACATCAATTATTAATTCTTATTTTGTGTTTCCTGGTCTATTGTGATGCCCAACTTGAGAAATGTGTCTCATAATTCAGTGGCACAGCATGCAGAGGTCCAGTCATAGACGGGGAAGGGTTTGGGCTTCATTATTACGAGGCGGACACAATGTGATGGAGCCTTTGACTGGAAGCGGGTTGGTGATAATTTTCTTCTAAAGTTCCCTTTGCCCCTTCCTTTCTCTTTTCTCCCCCCCCCCCCTTCCCCCTGTGACTCTAGTGCCAAACCCCTTGTGTACCTCCTTATCAGAGCCATGTTATTGATTAATTAATGCTTCATCGTCTGCAGCTGTAGTTTTCAAGACGATTGCGAAGGTGCATGCAGGTTTTTACTATTTAGGTCGAGCGCCCTCTTCGCAATATCCATGAAAGGTGTCTATTTCGAATGTATATAATCTATCTTTTCTTTTCTTCTTCTTCTTCTTCTTCTTCTTCTTCTTCTTCTTCTTCTTCTTCTTCTTCTTCTTCTTCTTCTTCTTCTTCTTCTTCTTCTTCTTCTTCTTCTTCTTCTTCTTCTTCTTCTTCTTCTTCTTCTTCTTCTTCTTCTTCTTCTTCTTCTTCTTCTTCTTCTTCTTCTTCTTCTTCTTCTTCTTCTTCTTCTTCTTCTTCTTCTTCTTCTTCTTCTTCTTCTTCTTCTTCTTCTTCTTCTTCTTCTTCTTCTTCTTCTTCTTCTTCTTCTTCTTCTTCTTCTTCTTCTTCTTCTTCTTCTTCTTCTTCTACTTCTTGAGAAAAGTAACGATTGTTTTCTTTATTTAAAAAAAAGGGATTCTACGGACCTGCATGGTAGAATCATATTTTGTAAGATGAAAAAGGGGTCAAGAGCGAAAGCTTAACATTTCAGAAAGAAAGAAATGCAGAAATACCATCATGTCATGATACGATATTGATCTTAAATTTTAAAAAAGAACACACATGATATTAGTATACTTGACAATTTAGCTTCTGAAAAAATACCTTCAGAGGCATTCCTTCTTGCAATTTGTATGAATTTATTTTCATTGTTATTTTTGTATCTTTTAAAATTATTTTCTTCAGTCGTTTTAGTCAATGTTTCCAATCTTTCCCCTCACGCACTTGATGAAAAACGCATTTTAGTATAAACTTTCCCTTTTTCAAAGAGAGATAGTTTGAGGTAAAGGAGATAATGACTCAACGAAATAAATTTCTAATCTGTTTGTTTTTGTTTCTTTTTAGAAGGTAGGTTGTTTGAAAAAAATCTTCTGGTCCCGGAAAGATAAAAGTAAGTTTCTGTTGTGAATAAAATAATGAAAGAGAGAAACAGAGAGAGAGAGAGATGTAGAGGTAGAAAGAGAGAGAAAGAGAGAGTGAGAAAGAGAGGGAGAGAGAGAGAGAGAGAGAGAGAGAGAGAGAGAGAGAGGAAGAGAAGGACGGGGGGGGGGGATTACACTTCATTCTACAGCCCCTCTTCTCTCGTTCGTCGTGTTCCATCGTGTGTCAGTACCCCACTTTGTTGTGCCTTTCTGTGCTCACACAAAATATAAACTGTGTGAAGGACAGTCACAGAAGCTAAACACTTCCAAGTGGATAAAATAATGACATAAATAATCCACGGATTTCAGGGCTAAGCCGAGCCGGGTTTGAGCAAGGTACATATCTTTTTTTTGGTGTTTTAAATAATGTTTTATTTCCTTCCTCTTGTCATACATTCACAATACATGAAATTATTACATTAAATCATATAGAACGTGATCATCGATATAAGATACATTCATAAACACTTAATCATCTGCTTCATTAATTATATCACTCAATGATCATAGAAAAATCTCAAATTATACATGATTATACATTTTTTTCTCAAATAAAACAGCTTATAATAAAAATAGAGGAAGGTATGAAATTATATTACCCCACCCCATCACACACCCAGGGAGGTGTACGACTCTCACTCCTCCCTCACCTCAACTCAACATTCATAACCATGCCCAACATACTCATGACGACCCCCCGACACGCACGCACATACACACACACAAACTGCATGCACCCTGTTCCGGTTCATCTGTCTGTACATAAGAGAGAGTCCCATTTTTGTAAGTGCACCCCCAGTTTTCCCTTTTTGTTGGCTATTTTATATTCTTCGTCTCTGTAATCTTTCATCATATCTATTACTTTCTGTCCGGGTGGCAGAGTGCCTTGTTTTCTAGAAATGAAAATGATATGTTTTACTAGAAAGATTAAACAATTTATTACATATATTCTAACAGTTTTGCCGGATACTCCCATAAAAATTGATTTCCAATCATCACTATCAACTTCCTTTAAGTGTAACTTTTTAATTACCTCCTGCCATAATCGTTTCACTTTTGGGCAATCTAAAAATAAATGTTGGTATGTTTCTACTTCTTTTTTACAAAAGGAACAAAAGTGAAAAACCAAATTTAAAGAGCTCCTGTTTCGTATATATACAGCCCCTTGTAATAGTTTGTATTGAAACTCTCTTTGTTTACTACATAACATTGCATTTTTCACTCTTGTGAATGTTTCTTTCAATTCCCCCATTCCAAGATCATATTGACAATGCCTGTCTGTAATGTGTAATCTTTTTGAAATTGTTCAATGAAGTAATCATATAAACCTATTATTGAAAATAACAGGATTAATCTTATTTTCTCCAAAATGTCTGCATTTGTCTAATTCTTGCCATGCTTTCAACATATCTTTATAAAACATTGGTATACCATTCAGATTCATTTTATTTATATCATAATTACATAGAAATATAATTCGACCGCCCAATAATCTGAAAAAGTAGTCAAATGTTACTTTCCAACCTGAATATTTTTCACCATAAAGCAACCGTTTAATCCACATTATTCTCTGAGTCTTAATGAATACTTCGAAGTTCGTTACTCTAAGTCCCCCAACACAGTAATCTTGATATAATATTTTCCGTTTTATTCTGTCTTTCCCTCCCCAAATGAAATTAAAAGAAATCTTTTCGATTTCTTCAAAGATCCTATGGGGGACTGACATAAGAGAAGAAACATAATTCAGTTTTGATAATGCATACATTTTCAACAATTTGATTTTACCAAACATTGTCAAATCTCGTTGTTTCCACCAACCGATTAATCTTTTGATTTTACTAAGAATTTCCTTATAGTTCAAATCATCTTTTATCTTGGAGTTACGTGAGAAATAGACCCCTAGGATTTTTATGTCTTGTACCCAATGTCCGAACAGAGGTAAACCCGGCCTATCACTTTCCTCTCCTAACCACATAAAATTTGTCTTATCCATATTTATCTTTAATCCACTCAATTTCTCAAAGTCTTTGAAAACTTTCTTCACTCTATAAATTGAATCCATATCTTTTAAAAACAATGTAATGTCATCTGCATACAGCACCTGTTTTATTTCTCTCGTCCCAAACCCTACTCCTTTAATACTACCATCCTTCCGAATATAATGAGCTAGTAATTCAATAGCTATTATGAATAAATATGGCGAAAGGGGGTCACCTTGTCTTACTCCTCTTTTAACCTCAAAATATCCAGTTGAGTGTCCCCCGTTCATCACACAACTACTAACATTATTGTAAAGAATTTTAACCCAAGAACATAATACTTTACCAAACCCAAATAATTCCAATGCTTTCAATAAAAGCCTATGTGAAATACAGTCAAATGCTTTTTCAAAATCTACAGCAATTAAAAAACCTACTGGTTGATACAAGGATTGAAAGAACATGTCATCTATTAACCGCACCGCTTCCCCAATATTCCTATCTTTAACATAGCCCACCTGATCGTAATGAATAATATCCCCTAACACCTCTTTTACCCTTGTAGCTAATACTTTAGACAATATTTTGTAATCTACATTTAAAAGAGTTATTGGCCTATAGTTTTTCATATACAAAGGGTCTTTGCCATCTTTCTCAATAAGCGTAATTACTCCCTGTCTCTGTGACAGGAAGTAATTACTGTATCGCTGCAATGTTATTTAGAAAGAGCGCCAGCTCTCGTCCATTTACAACGAGGTGCTATCGTGATAGAAACTAGAAATTTTCAATCTACTTCTTTATTTTCGCCTTTATTTCCTTTAACACTCTCTCCCTGTCTGCAAGTAGGCTTATCTTCCCCCTCTCTCTGTGAATATTCTGAAAGACTATAAAAAGCTTAACCCACATTCTCTCTTTCTTTCTTTTTCACATGATTACCATATTTCACTTCTCTCTTCCTATAGCTACCTCTGTTTCTTATTTTCATTTCATATCATTTCTTGGTCAAGCTCCTATCTTATTTTCTCTAGCTTACATTTCATACGTTTTCTCTATTCTCATCATTAATCACTCCCCCCCCCCCTCTATCCTCAGTTATATTTCCAAGGACACTTCACACTGTATCTCATCCACTCTTATACCTATAAAAATCAGTCACAAGACACATTATCTCACAATAACTAGTATATATTCACAGTAGTTCAGAAGAGACAGAACAGTGAGAATTCTATTTCATTTCACCACAGCCTTTTATTGTTTACATCACTGCAATCTTACAAGCTTTTTTAATATCATTATTTACAAATTGCTCCCTATAAAGGAAAATAATATCTTCCAATTTTTACACATAATTGAACACAGTCAATGACATAATAATCTTAGATGCATTTGCATTCTGAAATATAATATAATGAAATATGTGATGGAAAAAATAGCCATGAAGAGAAAATAAAAATATGAATGTTTCGAAAACATGAACAACGAAAAATATAGTTTAGCATTACATTATTTTGAATACCTTTCAGAGCCTTTTTAGTTAATAGATTATTAATTAGATTTAGTGCAATTATTAAAGGTACTTCACCCCTTTTCGAAACTTACACAAAATTTCGCAAAACCTTACACAGGTTTAGTAGACACCTCGTAGATACTGCCTATGAAATTTCAAGGTCACTACCTCTATAACTCCTTTGTAAAAAATGAAAATCTTGCTTTTGTTGCAGAAAAAGCTATTCAGAAATCAACACAACTACATGTACTAGTAATAGTCAAAAAATAATTTGAAAAATTACATGATTTAAAAAAAAAGAAAAAGAAAATTAAGTATCATCAAATTGTTGTTATTACTTATAAAAGCTAATCATATCCTTTTCACATCCGCAAAAGTTTTCCAATTATAATTCTTTTGTAATTTATCGCATATTCACACACAACTTCAAAATCTAGGGCTGCAAAAGGGATGAAGTACCTTTAAGTCTACCACATACATTTCAAGAATATAGATATGACTTTGGTTTCTACCATTACATATAAAACCAACAATGATCACAGTGGTACAATTATTACACGTTTGACCATTTTAGGCATTCTTTGGTGCTGCATTCTTGTGATCGCTTTGTTTGATATTAGCCTACAGGATTCCTACAATCAGATACCATAATTCAAAATCAAAACGAAAATAGCCCAACATTAGTTAACAGATCATGAATTAAATTACCATTATCATACTGGTTTAAAGAACATGGCAAGCTTTAAGGGTGACACATACATGTATATAATTTGTAGAAAGAAACTCCCTTGCATATTGTTTTATTGTTTTAAAAAAATTAGACATCAAACTTACTCTATTTTATCATGATTTTACTTAAATAACTTTCATCAAAAGACACTTACATGTACAATGTAGTGAACTGGAAGGTTTTTCTTGGTTATTCCAAATCGAACTTGCCACTTGCAAATCTTACTACGAAAATGTACTAATCTGAAACATGATTGGAACATGATTTGAAGGTGAAAATAAAAGAAAAAAAACAACATGATTTTAGTTTATAGACATCTAGCAAACAACCATATCATTGGCTGCAACAGTTAGCAACATGTGAATACATACATAGTCCTACCACCTTTTAGATCACAGCTGATATCCATTTCAGCAATATGTGAACCATCATATCGTCCGTTCAGAGCCAGAAGGGCAGTAATTCATATATGTTAACACAGAGTTAACACCCTTCTGGCTCCAAACAGATCTTATATTCCTCATAAAACAACAGAATACAAGCTTTACAAGACATATTATGAATAGAATACAGCAGTTATTTGTCAAATAGTTTGTAAACAGAATAAAACAGGAATGTCTACGTTACGCACATTCAAGACTACGTTTATGAAAGAGAAGTGTATAGAAAATGGAAGATGCAAATGGAATGAAATATACTTGAGAAAATTCCTAGAATAAGCTGCAATATATGACACTGGGAAGACGTTTACAAAAAAAGAATTACATCTTCAAGACAAAGAAAAACTTTTTTTTTCCTTCCAGTTTTTGTTTAAACTTTCAAGTCAATATGAAACATACCATGATGAACGTTTCTGACTATCAGAGAGTTTGAAACAAACTCTATTTTAAGAAACTAATTTGACATCTTTCATTCATGTAGAAATGAATCACCAAAAAAGAGGAAGAAGAAAAGACAACAAGAGAGAGAGAGAGAGAGAGATACATTGATGATGGTAGTATTGAAACAAAATTTTCCACTCTGATCATATAATCTATATATGAATAACAATGTTCGATGAATACACGATAGTATTATAGAAAATGGAATATACATAAGAGAAAAGAAAGATGGCGAATACCATGGATAAAAGATGAAAGAACTTGAAACTTACAAGGCAAAAATGTGAGAGTTGATGTTGAAATCAACAACTTCTGTGTAAATTCCAGTAGAAAGAAATCCACCCAACATACATGAAGTTTAGATTTCAACCGAATAACGTGTGACTACCTGTAGAACACATTGAGGTATTTTGTTGGATGCTGTTAGAAAGTATCAAAACAAGCATCATTTGGTCACAATTTGGATATGTAGATAGATTTCCACAGTAATACGCACATGTAGACCAATCTAGCTGACTAAAACAATGAAAATACTTCATTTCCCACAAGACATAGTGAATTCTGAACATGTAACACTGAAATCTTCAAAATATGAAATGTTATATCATATCCATGTTTATTATATTGCTTACAAAATGATTTTTAAAATTGAAGACACTACAATAACACAGGCACAATGAATACTCTATTTGGATAGGCTGGTTTGGAATAGATTTGTTTGGAATTGTTTGAGATATTTAGAAGACGAAGTGCAGACACCATCTCCATATCGATCTAGCTAAAAAATCTTGGATACAAATTGAATCCAGACAATGGAATTGAAGATGAATTTGGAGAAAAAATTAAATTCTTCATCTTTTGCAAAGGAATGGCAAAAGTCATGAAGAGAGAGAGAGAGAGAGAGAGAGAGAGAGAAGAAACATGTACATAGTACATTACATTGTAATTCACATTTGGGCATGCCCTCACTTTTAGATAATATATATGCCATTTCTTTCCAAGAAATTGCCCAGTTTTTTTTAATCTAATGTATTCCTTATTTAAATACAAATACAAAAGATGAAAAGACCTTATGAAATTCATCAGAACATCAATGTTGATGGAAGAACAACATAAAGAACACATGCAAATGCAAAGCATGTGTACAAAGACTTGCCGATTTCATGCATTTTTTTTTCTTAGTAAAGGCATAATATAAATGTTTGGTATGAAATATATACAATGTATACTTTGTATAATTGACAATGATATCTGAATAGCCATGCATATATATTTTATTGCTTTAGATATATACAATTACTGTTACATAATAATTTTACTTTAACTGAAGGAATAAATATCATGGCATACCAGCTTTTATAAGGCTACCCAAGACAATGAGCAATTCCACAAGGGCAAAAACCAGACAATTCTTTTTAATTTGATTTCATCTGTTTTCAACTTGTCTTGATCTGATGAGATTAGAAGCATAATTTCCTTCTGAAACTACAGTTGCTATGCAGCAAATGTCTTCATTACTAAATGAAGAATAATTTTGCAACAACTTCACTGGATGATGATCCATTTTTTTGCTATCAAGTCAAAGTTCAAAATACACCAAATTTTCTGATTCAATTCTGTTACTAACATTCTTCTAAATAAACCTTCAGCTTGCATGAGGTAATTTTTTCCCCTTCAAATTTGACATGAATTATGTCATGAAGTAGGATCTAAATATAAATCTGAGAAGTGGAAACTTGTAGCAAAATCTGTAATGTATGCCTGTGTTGGAATTGCCCTGAAAATACAAAATTCAAATCATACCTGCATGAAAATGGGTAAAATCAAGATTTAAGAGTTACTTGCAAGTCCACCCCTGTACTGTTTTTATTCCGTAACCTTATTCCGTAACCTCTTATTTAAAAAAAAGAAGGTTAAATTCATAATTTGGTGTCGAAATTACAATGCAGTCCACAGCAGCCCTGAGACTTGTACAAATTCAAAATGCCATACAATTCAAGTTGCTTCATATAGTCTACGAAAAATCTCAAATGGGCTGTAACTATGCAAATATTGCTCAAAGTCGACATTTCTTGGATAAGGAGTTTCTCAAACTAAATCACAAATTTGTATTATTAAAAAAACAATACCTGGTTGCTTTCAATTTTCTGTGAAGTACTAATGATATTTCCACACTGACTATATACCTATAAAGAGCACTGATGGAAGTTAGTACAGAGTAGTGCGATGACATTAGTACTCAAAACACTCCTTCCCTACCCCTCAGATATCATATTTTACTTGCAAAAATAACTGTTTCAAATTAGATGGATACCCCTCATATTTTTATCACAAAATATTTTATTAGATTTCATCTCTGGATCTATGTTTCTTTACTGTATTTTGAAGTAATTTCATGAAATATTGGCAATATCTGCTTCCACCCCACCCTAATCATTTTAGATTGCAGGAGATGATCAGTTCAAGGAGGACTTTGGTCCTTTACTGCTTTAACATTCTTCAATTTGGGAGCAATATTTCTCATACATCTCTAAAAACCCAAAACAGAAGCCTCATTGATGTTACATTATAATAAAACAAAAGTTCATAAAAACTACATTTTCATTTGTATTTGTTTTCTTTTACATTGGATCAATGGAATAGTACCTTTACTGAATTCAACTGCAATATTGAGGTTGTTACACTTGTATTTCCTTTTTACGCCGACACTACAAAGAGGCTAGTTTTCCGTAAAAATATCATTTTTGTCTTCTTCATAAACAAGATACCCTGATTTTCTTACTGTACACATTGTATGTATTTCACGTTTGAGGGAAAAGAAGTGTATTACTGTGCTACAAATCAAGAATACTGAGAAATCATTATGAATTACCAGTACAATGACAAAATTACCACTACATTGTGCACGTATTATACCGCTAAAGGAAGAAAAACCTGGATTACATTATTAAGAACAACATTAATATGCTTATAATACATCTAGACCTGCTAGCAGATTAATGATGCAGTACAAAAGTTATGAATTTGGATTTAAGGTATAGAAATAAAATACTCCCACCACCAAATTTATTCCACGACACTCCACAATACATGATCAAATGGATATAAATATTCTAGATTAATACTTTTTCAAACTTACTGAATAGATGTTGATATTGCTCAAGTCTTCAAGAATGTTACATGACTTAAAAAAAAAAATTGGAAAGTCTCCGTAAATAATAGAGAGATGACTGGAATACATAGAGCTTTAATATGTTAGAAGAAGAAAAAAATCTGGAAGAGTGTTAGGAGAGTAAAATGAACCACCAAGTGTACACTTTGAATGATTGCCTGAGAAAAATGTCCGCTGAAAGCCTGGAGGGCATTAACTCTTTGTAAACATATATATGTTAACACCCAGTGTTATAGCTACGGTGGTCGGCGGTGGACGGGCCCGTCCAGCACGGGGGATTTCCGTCCACCACTTCGGGTGAAAAACACTGCTTCCGACCGGCACTAATTTCACATAAGAAACTGCATTAAACGTAACTGTTTGTGAAGAAACGTGGTACTTACATTCATATTTCCATCTTTAATCGTGTTTTATTTGCAATTTTACGAGAATCATGCTTTCAATTTGACAATAAATGATTATTTACTAAAGATTTGCCGAGTTTTATTGTCTTTTGTTACGCACTATACTGTACTACGGTCCGTAATTTGCACGTACATACAGATAGCATGTTTTACGTAGCGTATACCGGAAGCTGCTGTTCTGACAGCTGTACTGTCGCCATACCATCGATCTCTTTGGAACGACTTGTTGCTTGTCAAGTCAGTGAAATTTGAACCACCACTAAAAAGTTCCTAGCTATAACACTGTTAACACCTATCTCTTTTTCAGCAGGCCATTCATTAGTTCACTTCATTATGCCTTTTGAATTAAGTTGTCTCTTGTCAATGAAATTACCTGACACAGACAACTAAAAACACTTCTCTTTGGTAATTTCCAATATCTCCTACTGGATTGCCAGTAGAAATCATGTTTTGATTACGTGAAAGCAATCTGTGACGTAAACCCTTTGGCTACTGGCCCTGTTTCATAAAACTTGTCATCAATGACAAGTTGCAATAACTGTTATAAGCTACTGAAATCCTTGCATCTGATTGGCTGAGAGCAAATTTGTCGGTAAAAATCACTGACAAGACACTGGATGAAATGCCTCCCCTGAATCCACCCATTCCCCATAGGCTTACTACAGGGACTAGCCGATTCCCATAGGCAAAGGGTTTAACACATTTCAATAGGAAACACACTCAGATATTACATCTCATGCAATAGCTACCGTTCTGGAAATGCTAGTAACCCTGTTACAAGAAAGGTGAATCATATCGATTAAGAGATACAACAGTGGTCTACACTTTGATTCCAAATTTTTTGGGCAAAATCTTTACATTACATAATCACAAGAACAAGACAAAATATTCTATTACAATAACAACATTTTTCTTAAGGCCATTACACAACATGTTTTACTTAAGCCTTGTATAACATGAAAAAAGTAACATAAAACATCACATTTTCAAACGACGTCTGGGCACCATGCATTCATAGAAAGGTTATTCATATATTATAGATTTATTTCTTATAAACATATTTATATTTTGTCTGCTTTTTTTTTTTAACCAGGCACATTGATCCTGTTGCATTTTGCTGCTATCTTGCTTGCTGGCTTGCTTGCTTGCTTGCTTACTGCTTTGCTGAACATGCATAATAGACGTATGGCTTCTCACACACTAGGGCTGGCTTGGCAGAAACATGCTCAAACAAAGATGGCCTATTTCTGTGATAGACAAGAGAAAAAAGAACAAAAGAGAAAGATCTAGGTTAATTATCTTTTATGACTTGAACACTTAAAGGCATTGATTAACTTTGCCCAGGATTGAAAAAAAAAATCACTGTTCCAGCTAATGCTGTAATCATAATTGCAAACCTTTCGCTCAGACAGGAATCGCCTGAATTTTATAAGCTGATCGGTCGTTTATATATCACGATATTTACGATTGAACACTGATGTCGGGATAGAGTACCACCGAACCCTAAAGAACTCTTACGGTTGGCATACCTCGCTCTATCACAGAATACCGTACGAGCTGGAAACCCGCTCTGAAATCGCCAAGAGCTGGTGCTTGGTTTTTGTGACTGCAGCGCAGCGAAGAAGCCGAGCAACTTGCGCTAGTGATTGATCGCGATTTTCTCTTTTTTAGGATAGTAAACGGGTTCCATTTTCTCTATTTTCTCTCATACTTTCACATATCCTTAGTTATATATGTAGTTAGAGGACTGCACACAATTCACTGGCATTTGAGCTGATTTTACAATTTTTCACAAAGTTAATCAATCACTTTAATGTATGCTATGTACAGTAAGAATACAATCCAATCTCATTGTTCAAGCTCTGCGCCAAATACAAAGTTTGAGACTGAATGAGACTTAGGGAAATACTTGGCTAAAGGTAGCTTGAAATCACAGACTCCCCAAACAAATATTTTATTCTATAGTACTTGACAGCCCAAAGCAATTTATGAGCCAGTGTCTCCCAGTATTCTTAAGTATGACTCATCAAGTAATTCTCTTTCAATACCACAAGCTGAAAATCAAGCCAAATTCGTTACTGTTCCCCATGCCAATAACACAGAAGAGCACCCCCAACAACATTTACATCCATTTTGAGCTATTAAAACAAATCAATATCTTCATGACAATTGTTAATATTGCACACATTACATATATTTTCCAAGGCAGTAACATGAAGAAGAATAATAAAAAGCAAACGAACAAAAACCATGGTTTACATTTTCATTTTTCAGGGAATTTAAATGACTACCCACATTCTCTTATATAATAACACAGGCACACACAAAAAGGTAAAGTTGCAAAATAAAACACTCTTTGGGTCATGGACTGGTTACTTACAAATGTACCATAAATTATAGAAAGTTCACTTTCAGAGCTGTCAAAAATATGATCTAAATCTAGACCTACACAAGACATCAAAAGAAAGATATTGAAGAAGATAGAAATAGAATTAGTGTAAGAGAGGGCATTCACGACTTGCTTATATAGCATATTTGCATATTTCTCTAAAAAGAACTTAAACGTGATAAACTTCCCTAAATGCTGATAAAATACATATATCAGATACAATATTTCATAACAATGAATCCTGTTGTTATATAAAACTTTTGGATGCAAAGAAAAGTCTGCACTTTGGAACACAAATAACACAGTAGACTTTCTTTGTGTTCTATGCTAATGCAAGTGGGCCAATTTCTTGACATTTCCCATTTTGAGTCCGAGGCAACTCCCCTTTTAATATTTGGTTTCAGATGATACCTCATTCAAGACACAAAGTAAGATCTTTCTATTAAACAATGTTTTTCTTTCTTCAGACTAGAAGATGAACTGAATAAAATAAATTGACAGAACAAAATGGGATGAGCCCTTGGATTTGCACCCCATTGTTTTCAATTTGTCATAATTTAAAATCTGTTTGCTATTCACCCAGGGGGGTCTGTTTGCAAATACATGTAATACATGTACAATCAAATATTTATCTAACCTGTACTGAATGGGCATTACTCTGCAATTTGTATCCAAGTCACGGCTGGGGAGTAAAAGTAAAAGCAACAGATAAACCAAGATTCAAGAACTTAACAGAATTAAGAAAATATGTTTGATTTTACAAAGTCATAATTTCTAGTGTAGTAGTGCTGGCCTGACTATCTCTACATGTATGACATACACTTTAGAATTTAAAGTAATCTTGATAAGAGTCGATTTCTTTGTTTCATTGTTCAACTAGCCTATAGATATACCCTTGTTCTGTATCAGGTTCAAAAATTGCTCCTTTAAGATTAAATATGTATGATAATACGGTTTTAGACCCTTGCATGAAATTTGCTGCATATAACAGAGAAAGCAGTATGTAGATAAATAAATTTAAAACAATAAACAAATGAATGAACTACCTGAAAGTAACCATTTTTGGTACAGAGAACCATTGACAAAGCAGTACAAAACAAAGAGATATAAAACACAATAAATCAAGATTTTGTCAGAAGAAACTAGAAATATACAATTCATAGACTTTTAGATGGGACTGAGAGAGGTCAGTGTATCACAGTAATCTTGGACCCGCCCCCCTCGTGGAGATTATGGGACGATGGTCAGAGTTGGCAAGTGGTTGCAACAATGGAGACTTGTAGATTGGTCAGCTTTCATGGAGTTTGAGAGAAATTGGCAGCTGATCAAAGCAAGGTCCAATTCAAGGGCAAGATGCATCTTGCATATATTGAAGGATATACTTTTAAAACTCGTTTTTGTTCCTTTAAGATGAAAACTGCAGATGCAACTACATGCTAAAATGTACATCTGCAGATGAAAGAAGAGGATCATAAAGTGTACAATATAAAAATTCTATACATCAACTTTCTACATTGAAACAAATAAGAGACAATATCAGTTTTTGGTAATTTCTCGTTTTATTCCATATATAAGTTTTATTGTAGCTGAAAGAAAGCATTCATTCTTTAAAAAGTAAATTCCTTTGCATGATCTTCAATTGAACCCACAGAAGACTAGCTTAACCCTTTCAGGACAGGAATCATTGATAGGCAAAATTTATCACAATTCGTTCTTCAAAGTGGCAACAATAATATCATTTTAGTGCTATTTGGTTCTAATAAGGTGTAATGACTCTGAAAACAATAGACATGGTTAGGAATTTTGTCGAAAAGTTGAAAAAAATTGCCAATTTTGATGAACAACAATGATTTTGAACCTCTCATTGTGTTGCCAATTTAAGAATTTTAAAGCTTATTCTCGTTTTAAAATTTCCTGGAAACAAACGCAATATAGTCATGCAACAAAAATGGACATAGTTTGTGCAGAAATTTTTGCTCTTTCTACTCATGCATCTTGAATATTTTTTTTAGAGCTCTGAATCAAAAGTTATTGAGCAAAACCACAAAATGTGGTCTCAAAAGGGTTAAGGTGCATTTCATTTGTAAATATTCAAGACCAATTCAACCTTACAACTACATGTAAATGTATACTGTCACTAGTTTTGTTTTGTAACAGGTTAATAAAATATTACAATAATTTGATTAAATGCTAGTGGCAAAAGGACGTAATATTCTGGGTTTTTTCCAAATAAATGGCAGCTTACTTAAACACCATTGCTACAAACTTAATTATGCATGTGAAAATGACATGGCCCTAAAACGACTGTATATTTCTAGTGCCTTCTGTTACTAAGTAGGCTGATATTGTTTCTTATCAGTCCCTTATCACTACACTTTGAGCTCCTTTACTTTAATCAATATAGATCCATATCTTGCTTCTATTTCTCTTCCAATATTGATAGAGAGAGATAAGAACTGTTTGTGACAATTGCTCTCGATAATGGTGTGTTACAATGCCCTATCAATGACTGCAAAAAACCGTTTGCACAAGACCAATAAAGTGTAGACGTGCCTACTTCTCAGAGCTCCTTATTACAGCAACATGTACAATTATACATTGTATTTGTTGCATTTTCCACCAAGTTTCAGACACACTTCTTTGAAGATTCCAGAAAGCCCAACATAGAGTGTCCACGAGTATAAAAAAGCAGTTCAAGCACTTGTAATTTAAAAAGGAGTATTTAATAATATTTTACTTCAAAGCAAAAGCTGGATAACTATTAGTATTTGGTATATCATACGACAATAAGACTTTAAATTTTGACAGAAAAAAGGTACATTTACATGAATGACTGAATAGCCTTATGTATTTGCTACATTACAGCAAAATACAGCACATACTCAGTTGTTTTTTTTATTCTGCTGTGTGAATTTCAAAATCCTTGCGGTATTTCAAGGAAGATATGAATATTGGTACAACGTTTGGTCAAAAACAAAAGAGATACCTGGGGAATGAGGAAGAAAATAGCAAAAAATGGAAGGCAGGTAAAACAATTTTTTTAAAATAAGAATGGGGAAAAGAATGAAAAAGAAAACAGAGAGAGAGAGAGAGAGAGAGAAAGAGAAAGAGAGAAAGAAATAAAATGTTTTTGTGGCCAAACATTGACAATTTTTAAAACTCATTTTTAACCAGTCAGCCAGAAATCCATTTCAACAGACTACAGATTGGCACTGAATCACAATGAGAATTCAACCACAAAAAATCTCTGCATTGTACTAAATTCCCTACATCTGTAATTCTATTGTGTCTTGAAAATAAAATTGTGTATATTCTCTGCGAACTGTGACAAAGGACTGTTGAGGACATGCCAAGTTGATCAGGAAGAATAAGGCAGTTTATTCATACACTGTATAATATTGACTTGGAGGTAGTGAGGTGAATGAAACTTTTATACTTCTTATATAAAGATCCATTTAACACCGTTTGGCTCTAAGAATTTATATTAAATCTATATCAGGACTGTCCACGCATGAACAAAAACAAGAAACTTCTTGTGAAAATGAAATGACCTAAAACATTGTTAACAGAATGCTATGGACAGATTTGTATTTTTAAAAATCTGGATAGAACAAGAAG
Organism: Heliocidaris tuberculata; assembly: GCA_025618425.1. Lineage (NCBI taxonomy): Eukaryota > Metazoa > Echinodermata > Echinoidea > Camarodonta > Echinometridae > Heliocidaris > Heliocidaris tuberculata. The sequence goes on from CM046836.1 coordinate 19,759,231, forward strand.
GGCATTAAACTCTACATAAAGCGATATCAGAGTGATCGCCCTTAACGCTCTCGGCAGACGAGTAGTAAATGATTTTGTATTTTTGATATATCATATTATTTTACACAGAGTTAATACCCTTCGAGCTCGTGGGAGATTAATTCCAGTAGCTATATGATCCTGCATGGACGTTCCTTTGTCTTGGTTCTCAGGGGATGGCATTTGTCAATTATTTTGAGAAATGAAGTAGTCTGCAACTTGCTTCCTTTCATTCATGGCACCGAAACGAAACAGACCATTATCAAATTCCTGCCCTGGGACTAATTATCAATATCAAAATTACTTCTAAACAAACTATATTTAGAAAATAAACAAACTGACACTATAGGCCTATAAAATTGCCTAAATATAGGTGCATACTTGCCTTAGAATTACAAGTTATGGCAGAAGATTATCATTTCAGTAAGATTTGCTCATGGCCATTTTGAATTTGGTCAAGGACCTACATAAAAAAATTGATATTTTTTGGTCAACAAGTCTGCGGTATAACAAAGAGAACTGGACAGACACAACAATGATAAATCAAAGTAGAAGAATTTTATATTGAACAGAAATATCTGGAGAGTAAGGTCAACAACTGATAAAGGAAACTGTCCCAGGATCATTTTATGATTTTGAACTTTTTATGATCTTATGTAAATCAATCATTATTTTGTAGGTGGAAATATGGGCTTTGTGGACACATATACATGTTTCACTCAGGGTGAACATAATATCTCCCCCCCCCCCCCTCCCCACAGGACTTTGAGCCACCCTCATCTAAGATGAAGATGACCATGTTTTCCTGTGCTTCCTACTTGGATGTCTATCTTAAACTTCGGCTTAAGATGGTGAAATTATCTTAAATACCTATCGCAGTACAACATTAAGTCATTTTAGTTCAAAGAAACTGTAGAAATAAAGATATTCGCTGATTAGAATTGAAACACAAATAATTCATAATTATTCAAAAAGTTTGAAAACATTTTTTTATTTCCAGAATTCAAGTTAGTTCTGATCATATTCATGTGACATAAGTTAGCTTTAATGAAAGGGCTTGATTCATACATTTTCATAAATATTCAATTGTCTATGACATTCCTCAGGGCATTTACTGGTAAAACCATATTTCGAGGGATGTTTTTGCTCATTATCGCATGGGAGGTGGTAAATGGTAATTATAGATGCAAGTCAGTCCCGGCATTGCTCATGGAACTGGTTCAGCGATTCTCTTAAAAACATTTCAAAATGGCCCCTTTCCCGAAGTGAAGGGAGCAAAGATACATGACTATGGATACTTTTGTGGCTGAAAAAATTCTTTTTCATTCTTTTTAAGTAACATGAAAATGTGAATCAAGTCCAGGCATTAATTCCTAGATTTTCTTTCATTTTAACATTTTTTTTATAAAGCCCTTTATTATCTTAAGTGATATCTACACAAAACTAAATCTACCAGTATAAATCAAATTGTGCAGAATGCAGTCATTTCTTTAGAGTCAGAACTAAATTATCTGGGGTGAAAATGCCCTTTTTCCCACCATCGTCACATTTTGGATCACATAATTTGAAAGATATATATCATTTCAACATAATTTGAAAGACATAAATCATTTCAGAGCATAAGCTAGAAACACGAACACAACAATGTGGAGAATAAAGATATGTGTACGTGACTAGGAATATTTTTGTGTCTGAACTATACTTTCCTGCTTTCAAGGTAAGATTTTTAAAATGTGAATCAAGAAAGGCATTAACTTCTTAACTTTCTTTCATTGAAAAAACTTAATATTCCTTCATAATCTTTAGTGACATCCGCACAAAACTGCACCTGTAAATCAAGCTGTGCAAAATGCAATCATTTCTTTGAAGTAAAAAACTCATTATTTAGAAGAAAGAAAAACTGCTGTTTTGTCCATTTTTTTGTTATATTTTGGATCATAACAAGAAACAACCTTGGGGGAAGAACTGTAAACAAAACATGACAAAAACCCTGTCAAAATCTTGTCGTAATGAGTTGTGCACGCTCCCCCTCAGTTCAATATTTTCACCAGATACCCTTGGGATTGACGTCATTCACCACGTTTCTGAGTTTACATGCTTCAGAAGTTCAATATCTTTTCAAGGCAAATGTTTAATGCTAATTAATCATGAAATGGCATATATCTTTGAAAAGCAAATATAAAACACAAAACAAGCATACAAGTATTCTCAAAAGAAACTTCAACAGAAGGAGTAGCAAAATTAGTGATGATGGCTGTAATATCCACAGAAATAAAACATATTTCTCTTCTTGATATAACAGGTGGCCACAATTATACTGCCTAGAACATTATCACTATTTTAGGAATCTGTCTTTTTCTCATTTTCAAACAATAATTTTCTATTCACTTGTTCACATTTGATGCTATTTTGGCTGAAAAATTCCATTCTAAAATAAAATGTTAGGAAGCTTCATTGAAGAGATTTCTAAAAAAAAAGAATGTTTGCTGTTACTCCAAGCGTGTGAGATCATATGTGAGATCATATGTACGATCTATATATGAATGGAAAAAATGTCCCATCCACATCGAATCCGGCCATAAAAATTACTATCAAAATACAGTCTGTTTCTCAGGGGCATTATTTTTCTTGAAACCTACATGATATTTATGACCTGACATATGTCTGGATCCATTGGTGAACCTTGATTTTTTAAGAGCATCACAGTCTCCTTCAGGTGGTACAAGCCTTGGCATAGTAACCCTTTGGTATAGATGCACTAATCTATACTGGTAATGGTTGAGATAAGTCACAAGCGAATAGAAATCAAACTGAAGCGGATAGCGATTCAACTTGAGAAAGCTCTTAACCCATAGGTTTAATACAGGAGCCATCAGGTTCCCATAGGAAATGGGTTACCGTTACGTAGTGAAAAACTGAAGGCCCATTCACATATGAAGCGGCGAACTGTTGCAAAAAAAAAAAAAATGTTGCGGTTTTTTGTGTACTAAATGAATGGCAATAACATAAAAAGGTCCTGTGCGTACCGCTAATCGCTTCATATTTGGACGAGCCTTAAATTAAGAGTGCTGAAAAAAATATGACATCTAAAATTATTCTTGAAGGAATTTCGCAATTCCACCTTTCTGTAGAAAATTTACACAAAAAGAGCATAAGCAGAGAGGGCTTCACACTAATGTTTTCCACATGAACAAGTACTCACAATAATCAGGAAATACATGTACAGTGTGATTCTCTTTGTCTTGTAGACAAAGGCAAATATTCAAAAAGCCATTTACATCCTGTTTGTGCAGGCAATCTACAAAAAAAGGGGGAAAAAAGAAAGGTATTCATGTCATGAGCAGGGACCTTAATTAGCTGTCAACTACCATTTGCTCTAGACTCTATTTTAGATGGAAAAAAATAATGGCTACAGCTTAATTGTGAATATCGGGCTACTGACCCTTAAATACTCAAATCTGACAATATCTTTTTTTTTGAGGGGGGGGGGGGGCTAATAGAAAAGCAGAATTACAAGCATATAGAAATTCAGTACTTGGGGAAAATACATGAACAATTACTCTCTTAATCATAGTAATTTGAATACTTTCTATCATTATCATCGCTCTGAAATATGCTTATCTCTATTTAGCGGTGTCTCAGAAAATTCCAGCAAATTCGGGAGAGGAAAATTCAGATTAAGACTTAAAAAGAATTCTTAGGGAAAAATGAATTCAAAGACATATCTACATCAAAACAATTGACAAAGCCGGAAGTTAGCTTGATACAAGCCTGAGTACAACTAAAAGTCCACACAAATAAAGTCCCATATAGGCCTGTACCAGCAACTAGATGTGAGCATGTTCAAGTACAAAACAAACCCACCCACATAAAATTTTGAGTTAAAAGGATATCCTTATTTCAAGAGAAACTGTCTTCAGTTTAAAGGGGAATTAACCTCAAAATGTAAATGTGCTTATATTCAAAGATGTTATCTATTCCTTCTTCTTGTTCTACGCAGTTTTGCATTCAGATATACGAGATGGGTATAAATCGAGATTTTCTCAGCAAAATTTATCGTCTGCTAGCGATACCTGGGGGCTGCCATTTTCTTGATGTGTACATAAAGATATTTTTAATCCAAATGCTAAATTGTCTTTCTTCCTGATACAAAATCCCACTTGAGATTTCAAATATCTAACAGATATATATACTGTATATAAAAGCGAAAATGTGTTTTATATTATTCTTTGAAAATTACCATTTTACTAAAGAGAAATCTATTTTCTTGATACTGTGATGTACGGGACGGAGCAAATTAATTCAAATTTATGGATGATAACTTTCCTGAGCGTCAACAGTGACAAACTATGCATTCACCTGCTTTGAGATAATGGACTTCAATAGTCAGAATGCATGTTGTATAAATTATGTTCTGCAAGGCAAGGCAAGCCCAAGAAATCGATTTCTATTTAGCAAAACAAGAGAATTTAAAAAGAAATCTATAAATTACAAATTTTAGGATATATACACCTGTTATATATTTTCCATCATATATGGGGATTTTTTGTAATGAAGAGAAGCAATTTAGCTCTAGGATTAAAAATATCTTGCTGACCAAAATGGTTTCCGATGGTTCATGTACAACTCCATATCATCAAGAAAATGGCATCCCCCATGTAAAGTGTCAGCAGATGATACCATGTCCTAGAATGTCTTGATTTAAACCCTTTTCTGATATTTTATTTCTAAAGTGATACAGGCCAATGATTAAGAATATATTACACCTTTGAACATAAGTACATTTATAATCTGGGGTTAATTCTCCTTCAAGCTGAATTGTGTATTATGCATAGATAGCTTGTATGAACCAGAAAAAATATGAATAAACTAAAGAACACTTGCCGGAAATCGTAATTATTGAAAAAGAACAACTCTCATTTGCACATCATTCGCAGGCAGAGTCCATGTGTTACACACTTGCATCTGGATGAATCAGCTTAATTTCTATATTTTTATTTGCCCATATTGTTCAGCTTCTCCAGATTTTCTAACAGCCATTTGGTAGGTAAATACTAGGTATCATAGTGTGAAACCTGTATATAAAGACAGCCCAAAGGAGAAGCAAAAGGTGGTCTAGGCAGGTGGTCTTTACATACAGGTCACATGACCCTGAGTTGCCAATGTGAGATTTCCATAAAAATTCATAACTCTCTTATTCTTTGTCAGATTTTTCTCAAACTTTCACCGATCTATTTCTCTTATTTTTGTGCTTTTGTTTAAAGCAACGTTTTTTTTCTCATGAATGTGCCCTTTTAACACATCAATGAGAAGCATCATTTCACAAGAAACAAAAAAAATTTAAACATGTGGTCTTTATAGACAGGGTGTCTTTCTATACAGGTGGTTGCTATAAAAAGCGGGTTTGACTGTTTTAATATTTCGACCACATATACATGTAGAGTCAAACCTGCTTATTCACTTCTTATACAGAATTAAATAAATATTGTTTCTGATTCTGTAAGAATTCATTTTCTGCCATTACCAAAACAAAAAAAGGAAGTTTTAAGTTATCATTTGCTAAACAGAAACATTCTCCAACCAGAGAACACAATATGCATTATTCAATTTTAGAAGCTTCAGAATGACAAAGTGTTGCAGATTGCAGACTGATACTGTTCAACCAGGGAAGTGTAACTAGTTACACTTCCCTGGTTCAACAAGGTAATTACAGAGAAGCATAAATACAGTAATCACTGCATATGTCTTGTAACTTTTAGAAACTAGATACCAGGAAACAAACCCGAGTGAAAGTACTTGAAGTAGCATTGACTTGCACAATTCTATAACTGCAAATTTACCCATGTGCACTTTCAATATTATACCTTTTACCAGACAATATAGCTCTCAAGCACGTCTATAAACAAAACAAAAAAGACATACGAAAAGAAGACGGAAATGGAAAAATGAGGGGCACATTTCTCTATAAAAGAGTAAGAACCTCTCTTCCATACAGGATTTGGGGGGTAAAATACAGTGCTCTGACATGTGCCTTGCGACAACCGCTCCGGGCTTTATTTCGTAAAAGATACAGGGTTAAGGGCTGGTCACATTTGTTCGATAACGATAACGATAACAAGATTTTTTATTAAAGGTACACCCCAGAGTTGCTTTACTATTAACAGTCATGAGCATACTCACATGTACACACCATGTAGTAGAGCGTACCTTTAATTGGAAAGCTCCTTACTGTTACCCTTATTATAGGACAAATGTGACGAACCCTTACAGGAAAGGGTTATGACTGGGTTTCTTAGGCTAGGTTCACATCGTCAATGATTGCATGCTGACAAGGTTCCCAGGAGGCATCAAGGAACTCCATCTTGTGTCAGATGAAGCCCTTGCCTAACTCACAAATTTTGAATTGGCCACTCTAGCCATACGAAAGAAGAAGAAGAAGACGGTTAGGAACTTATGGTTAGGGTTAGGGTTAGGGTTAGGAATAGTGCTGGGTCAAGGGTTAAATTTAGGAGTTTGGTTAGCACTATAAATTACCGCAGAGCAATTGTCGCCATAACATGCGTCACACAACCATAAAATTTATGAGTCAGGTTTTATCTTTTGTCTTTTCTTTAAGCCTTCACAAAAACCAATGTTATCATACTATTTCCAAGAAAGTGTAAAACCTTCTTGGCTTTCCCAACACCACTGGCATTTTGACATCCAGTTACCTTACTTAAATTCATTGATATATATATATATATATGCACTTCAGCTAACACTTAAAACCTCTACGGTATGTAGAAGTCTAGGAGAAACTGCAGTGTTTGGTTTTGAAGAGGTAAACAACACAGCGGGCTTTGAGCTATTTGTATTAGGATAAGTAAACTCTGGTACAATATGCATATGAAGAGGGAAAGAACTCAGTATTTAGTGGTTCCAAATAAACATAGACTGGTCTAAGGAGATGTGGTCAATTTGTCAGCCAAAGCCTAAATAGAAGGACTACAGGTATCCACACTTTGTTTCTATTGGTAGGGATGAGGAAAATTCTATGTTCTTGGAATATTGAAATTAACAGAAAAAATATTAATTTATAAGTATTTGTTAAAACTTTCAGCATAACTATACATCAAATAGACATATTTCAAGGTAAAATGATTTAGATGAATTATACAGTCACAGATTATGAATCCAATATATTTTATAATGTTTTTTTTTTTTTTTTTACCTCTGTTTAATCTTATTATAACGAACAAGGTAGAGTCTTCAAATGCTTAAAGCTTACAGAACCCAGATGTGGATACATGTATCATATCAAATATTTTGCGACATAAAATTAAAAACACGGTATCATCTCATGTATTGTGATCTATTGTGAAGTGAGGCATCCCAGAATGTCTTTTGGATCAAGAGAAGCAATTTTTTAAAAGGGCAACTGACTGAGAACATGTCTCACAAAATTCAACTTATTGTACATGTTTGTAAACTTAGAGGCACGTACCACAAGGATTAATTCGCTCCAACAAAAAAAAAAAGGTTTCTCTTACAAACATTAACTATATTTCCTTCCTGACACTGACAGGTACATTAACAATGAAGCACTAACCGTAAACAATATTGTATTGTTATTCCTTGTCTTCTATCATATTGGTACCAAGAACAGGTTTATCCTTCATGTGAAGTTTCCCATGAATTTAATTATTAACTCAGAACAAAATGGAAAAATAACAATGAAACTGATATGTAAGCTAATCTTAACTTATCTATCCAGCTGATAAATCTGTGAGCCAACAAAAATGTGAGCAGCGCGATGATGTACCAGCTTTAAACTGGTGCAATAAGATATGAGCAATGCTATTGTTAATTCTTCGATGAGCAAGGGTGAATAGTATGTGTCAAGAAAGATTGATGAATTCTGTTAACCACCTTTTTATGTTTTGATTCATAACTTCTGTGGCTAAAAGGAAATAAAGCCACATTATGTGATTAAGGCAAAACTCCAATTAGTTTTTCTCCTCGCCACTTTCAGTCACTTTCAGAAGGACATTATTTTCCGGTATTCCTATACAAATATAGCACAACACAGCATACAAATGCCTGCATCACTGCTGTGTGAAGAACAGAACGATGCACAGCGCAAGCAATAGAAACCGAAAGCAGCAACCAGGAAACAACGCTACCTTATAAATCTCGGAAACGTGACACAGAAAAACTTGTACATGTCAGAATACCCTTAATTAGTTCACAGAAGTTACATCCAAAATGTTATGCCAATGTGGAGAATTAAGTATTACTTTTAGATTTGATAATTTTTAAAATCTTAAACAGACATCAGGAAACAGAGACATATCCCAGAAGAAAAAAAGAAGATGAAGTATGCCAAAATCTCTCTAAAACCTGAACAAAAAATGACTTCTATTTAATAAAACTTGCTGAATTTGCAAACCTTTATACATGCTATTTTTTATATGGCAATGGCAGAAGAAAGGGGGATATTTAATTCTATGAAATTTACGGAATGTGCAAAAAACAAACAAAATAAAAACAATACCTCATGTTATTCTCAGATAAAGTTCCCTGGATGTCCAAATGATGAATTATATACTGCATTTTACTCTCTAATAGAATATGCTGAATGTGCACACACAAAAAAGTCTTTTTACTGTTTGAACTCTCAAGGCCTGTATTGTATATTATTTCGAACATAACAATAGAAATTAGGGGTGGATCAGATCAAAAGAGAAAAATTCTAAACAATTAAAGGTAATATACAGTAGTGGTAGCAAAATAAAAGTTGGCATGAAACTGCTCAAATATAGTCTCATATTGTTCGGCTTCAATAAAAAGATACATGAGTGAGATAATCCGGTATTCTATTCATGATTTCCAGTGATTTTCAGTAAAATAATTTAAATGATCGAATATCAACGGTTACCTTATACCCTCGCTAAGGACCACCTACCCTGACTCTCCCGGCTCAACGGTGCATAGCGGTTCGCACACACTTGTTACACACACTGTTTTCACATCAAATTACAAGCACGGTACCGCGCTTGTAATTCGATGTTTATTTTTTGGGACATTTTAGCCATTTCTAAACCATTTTTCTTCAAACAAACGTCACCTATGTTCGAAATTAATAATTTCACAACAGTATATGTAATAATTTCCATTCCAGCTGACAAAGTAGTTAAATATCCAAAGTGCCACCTTTCCCACTACTGTACGATACCTTTAAAGGCATTGATTAACTTTGCCCAGGATTGAAAAAAAAAAATCACTGTTCCAGCTAATGCTGTAATCATAATTGCAAACCTTTAGCTCAGGCAGGAATCGCCTGAGTTTTATAAGCTGATCGGTCGTTTATATATCAAGATATTTACGATTGAACATTGATGTCGGGATAGAGTACCACCGAACCCTAATGAACTCTTACGGTTGGCATACCTCGCTCTATCACAGAAATACCATACGGGCTGGAAACCCGCTCTGAAATCGCCAAGCGCTGGTGCTTGGTTTTTGTGACTGCAGCGCAGCGAAGAAGCCGAGTGACTTGCGCTAGCGATTGATCGCGATTTTCTCTTTTTTAGGATAGTAAACGGGTTCCATTTTCTCTCATACTTTCACACATCCTTAATTTTATATGTAGTTAGAGGACTGCACACAATTCACTGGCATTTGAGCTGATTTTACAATTTTTCACAAAGTTAATCAATCACTTTAATGCAGAACATACTTTAGTTTTCTCCTCTATAGATTTGAAAAGATCTCATAGTTTTGTCCATTGTTAGTCAACCATGCCATCGACATGCATGCAATAACACTTTGAAAAGTTCAAACTGCTTTGATGAAGCATATTTCTGTCTCCGACAACTAAAAGGGGGATTATTCTCTGATCTTTTTTGACACATGAACCAGCAAACAAACAGACAAGTTTATTACCCTCGCTGGAAAAGTTCATCACAATTGACATAAATTAATTCAAGTCTAGTTGTCACAAAAAGAAACTGCAACTACAAGGCCCAGTCCCTAATATCTGACAATGATACTGATTTTTATTTTGTTCCAAAAAAAAGAAGAAAAAAAAAATGTTAAAAAAACAATATTAAAAAGATTCAAAGCCAAAAAGAGCATTTTTACTTTTAATGCCAATTTTGCATTTCTTTATTTTCTGAGTATATTTCTTTATTTTCTATCTTGGAACTGGGTAGAAGATATCTAAATCTCCTACAAATCTCTGACAAACGACACTTTTTGGAGAGAAATACCTGAGGGGGCACCAGGCCTTAATTCTTTTATCTCTAGAATCCTGAATCAGAATTCAGTTTTACCCTTGAATATGAACTTTACATTAAGATGTATCATAGATCTATGTATTCTGTCAGCTCTGAGTAAAAGCTCATTTCTGATCTCAATAAATTGACCTATGAAAAATATGACTGTTCGTCAAGGATTTTGTAGTCTAGCAAGGGTCCTGAAACATTGGTCCAGGTCACCAGATGTCCAGAATCTTTTTTTTTTTTTATCACGGCACATACTTGATGCATCTGACCAATCACCAGAAACCCCTTGAAAGCACAAGAGACCATTTGTAAAGGTTGTCTCTGAAAAGTGATCTGCATACTATCCAGATATCTTCTGCATGATAAGAGCCAGAAGGGTAATTACTTCAACACAGAGTTAAAGGAGAATGAAACCCTGGGGAAAATCAATTTTAATGAAACAAGAGGACAGAGAGAAGCAATTCTAAAAAAAGTTCCATCAAAATCGGTTGCGAAATGAGAAAGTTATGAAAGTTTGAAAAGTCTCAATTTACTTTCTATGGCAATCCTAAAATGGGCAATGTTACTTCAAAGTGACAGGTTTAATAGTACAACTCTCCATATGTTTTGTACACAAAATTTCATATTTTCTCCATTATCCCTAAAGATGCTGCTTGTCTTTTTGTGAACTCAACATGTGTGGTATCAAGTACATTTTCCCATGATGTATCTTGAGCTTAGAAGGAGACAAGCTGGATCTTGAGAGATAATGGGGAAAATATGAAATTTTGTGTACAAAACATATGGAGAGTTGTACTACTAAACCTGTCACTTTGAATAACATTGCCAATTTGAGGATCATCACAGAAAGTAAATTGAGACTTTTCAAACTTTCATAACTTTCTTATTTCGTAACCAATTTTGATGGAACTTTTTAAAAATTGCTTCTCTCTATCTTCTTTTTTCATTAAAACTGATTTTTCCCCCAGGGGTTTCATTCTCTTTTAATGGCCTTCTGGCTCTCGATAGACACTAATACAGAAATGTAAATGTCAGATTAAAGATAAAGTTGAGTTCTGGTCATGCAGTTTTTATTGTGAAACAAACTCTTTCAAAGCAATTGGGATATGATGATCATAAAGAATTGGTGTATATACTGTGAGGTTTTGGAATCTTCAAAATGACAAGAAATTAACCTAATCAATGCACTGCACACAGAAATGGTATATGGAACTGCACACACATGTGGCATGACTGTTTGGCCCGAACACTTCAGATTTTTCTCGTCATACTCCGAATGTGAGGGCATTATTCTGAAGAGCAGTTTCTTCTCAGGGGACATTTCTACTTTGATGTTCTTCCAAACTAACATCAAATTATTGAGAAAGCTCACAAATTATTTTTCACCTTTTTCAGAACTCAACCTTTGTCTGATAATATCATACCAGACAAAATCTCATACTGAATATTGAAGTGCTTGATCTGATACTGTATGTATACAGCTGCTGGAAATAGTACCTCTCTTTAAGACTTTAATGCCAGTTCTGGTTTTTAAAAAAATACACTGAACAGTAACCACTAAATATGTTTTCTTGAAAATGCAGGCATTCCAGGGCTAACTTTTCGGGAGTTGTAGACTTGTGGTCAAACCTCATAGATGTATCTGAAAAGTGGTATATAATTGATTAATCATGATTTTTCAAACTGTGCTTGCATATCTATACAACTTTTGAAAGATAAAAGTAAATTAAACTGGATGTATTCATCTTAATTTATGAACCTACTTGACCATTTTCAGCAAGAAAAAGAAAAAGTTAAATGAAAACTGCACTGAACTTAAAACTAAAACTAAAACCTGAAGAGCATGTCATTTTTAATGTTTCATTGAAATATAATGATAATGTGATTTCTTTGGTAATTTCCTGAGATAAAAGACTATAAATTTGCATAACAATCAAGGAAGAAAGATATAGGGTGAGTTTATACTTTCTTTGCGAAGTTAGAATGAGCGTTTTGAAACGCTCATCTAAAATGCACATCTAAAAAGCAGTTTACGGGGTACTGTTTCCAATTCTTTTCTTCAGGGGCATTCGAGCTTGGAAGCTGGTTTCACAAACCTCACTTCATTTGCCACACGTTTATATGACGCCATATAAACATGTTTACAAATGATTGTGCATTCATGCTTGGAGAAACAGCGATTCAAAACGCAACTTCTTGTGAGTTTTACATCAGCGTTTTAAATCAGCGATTATACTATAATGAATGTGGTAGCAACCATGCTCTGAAGTCTGAACTCAACATGTCACCAAAGGCTCATTCTGGTCTGGAAAATGAAAGTATAAATACACAAATAGAAGAGTACACCCTCATTTAACCTTGTAATCAAATACCAACTATATGAACAAACCTTTCATATACATCACAAACACACAGAGAATCTGTGAAATTATACTGGTAGTGAACGGTATATTCTGCAAAGTGCCTGTTTGTGTTTTCACCTCTTCAACTTGGAGGTGTTTGTTTATTTTGTCTTAACTGTTGCTTATTTTCACAATCATACAAGCTACAGAGTACTCTTCCATGGTGTGAATCATTTATTTCCTTCTCTCTCTCTCTCTTTCTCTCTGTTGCTGGTAGGATATGTATTTTTGTCAATTCAACATTCAAATAAAAAGAGCTTATTTGATTTGAATTGATATCTTCTACTTAATTGACAAAATTCATCTAATGAAAATAATATTGTACACCAGTACAATTGTCATAAAACCCATGTTATGTCTTCTTTCTCTTCCTCTCATTGTGTATTCACTATCTGACCTCTTTCTCTAGTTGAAAGAGTTTATATTTTCACCCAAAATACCTTGGGAAAAAATCTGAAAAGAATGCAGAATATAAAACAAAATATATATGTAAAACTGAAAAAATGGGCAATTTGATTATTATGGAAGCATGTAATCAACTCAAATACAAAAAATGACTAAATGATGAATATTCACTGAATATCTAGCACAAGTCTCACCTAAACGGGAGATTCTCTTGAAGGTGATCTCTTCATTCCATTTCCATTAGAAAGGTGTCCATTGGTCAGCGACTCCACAGAGGCCATACTGGCCTTCGAACTGGACATGTTCATTTTCTCTCCACTGTCAGGTTCATCCGCAAAACGGATGGTCCCATTTCCGTTGTAGGCACCGTTTGGTGATTTTGGCAAGCTGTATTGGAAGACACTTTTCTTTGGGGAAGACTTGACTGATGGTGAAGACTTCATCTTGGAGTTGTTTAGTAAGTCCGTATCTGCTGACCTCATGCGCTCTAGCTCGGCCGCACTGCAGCTGGGCATGTTCTGGACGGGGTAGGTGGAGTTAAAGTCACGGTAGTCCACTTTGAATTGTTCGTTGTTGTTGATGCTGATCAGGTGACTGCTGAAGCGATGTCCCCACTGGATCTCAGACGGCAAGTATGATGTGCGTGCTTGCGTGACCAGTCCGGTCTGTTCTAAAACTCCCTCCATGCATACAATAATCTCAAAGTTATTCTCCAGGAGATCCGCTGCTGAGATGCTGTACAGGGGACTTCTCTCATCTATTACATGGCATATTATGATAGGCCATACCAGAAAGATTCGGTCCTCCCCGGTATTGTTACTGAAATCCATGTTATAGGTGTGTAGAGGGATGCATTCTCCTTCATCCGTGACTTTGGGTCCGATTAGCTGCCCCCTGATGTGAGCCTCGTAAATATGCGACCGGCGTATATCTCCTATCCTGAACATCAAACACAACTTGCCGTCTCGCTCGGCGATGACTGCATTCTGGCTGAATTTAATTGTTGCGGCACGTTTCTTTGGTCGTGCTATTTTCGCGAAAACCATGCCGATGAAGACGGCATCCACCAGACAGCTGAAAACGGACTGGATAACGACGATAGTTCCTCCTAACCAACATTCTTCAGTTGTACCACGGTAACCATATCCAATTGTTGTCTGCGTCTCAACAGAGAAAAGGAAAGCACCGATAAAGTTTTGCACATTATAAACACAAGGTTCCCAGTCTTCATACTCTGTAACATTTGCTGCCATCTTGTCCTGGTACCCGAGATCTCCATGGTACCAGACCAGTGCGTACCAAATAAACGTAAAACCGACCCAACCGAGCACGTATGCCAGCGAGAATATCAGCAGCAACCACCTCCATTTCAAATCAATGAGTGTTGTGAATATATCAGCAAAGAAGTCATACCACCTGGAAGGCACATGTGTGTAAATCACGTTGCATTCTCCATTCTTGCTCACGAGTCTCTGAAGTTTCTGCTTTCTTCGCAAACTCAGCTGACGCGCAAAGTTGTGCACGGAATGCCTGCGCTTTATCGGACCTTTCATGTTGGGATGAGAGACAACGCCATCCAAAGAATCAGAGAGACTGGCTGTACCACTGCCTGCCAACTCGCCATTTGCCTCTCTTTCCTTCCAATCTCTACCACTCATGTCTGTGATCAACTAGCAAGCTGACTCACAAATAAACTTTATACTAGCTAGAGAAGGGTGCACACGGATCACACAGTGTGTACAAAAGATTGCAGTGTGTACAATGTGTGTGCCTGAAAACCACCAGCTAGTTCAAGAAAACACTGGTTTCAGATTACCACCAGGCTCCCACTATATAGTTTCAACCAATCAGAATGCAGGACTGAAAGCTAAGTACAAACACAGCTCACAACATACAGAGCTTCTCCACACAGATCTCCCCCAAACCTAAATTGCAAAAGAGCAAAGTTCACACATGTGGATTCCCACACTCATAAAAATGTCTACTTTTCCCCCATATGGAAGTTTCAATTCCAAGTCCAAACTATTTTGGGGGTGCAAAAGGTCAACCAAAGGAGGGTTAAGTGGTAGGAAGTGGTTCCCCAGTAGAGTGACAAGTTTCAATTAATTTCTGCTTTGATAATTCTGCTGCTCTAACTGCTGTGTGTGATCAATGCAGACTTGAATAAAACACCTGCTGAGTGTTGATAACGTACTTGGAGAGTACTTCTATTTGCATGTAACAGTCAATGAATGAATGCTAGGGAATTTCTATATCAGCTGGTAGATTCCACAAAGAATGTGCCAGGGATGTTCTTTACATCTTAGTCAACACAAGTTCTTCAGCATAAAAAGGTACAATGCACTGCATACAATCAAGTTTTTATTCTCAAATAAAATCCTAATCCTTGCTAATGTTCAGCTCAATTCAAAGTGATGCTTGTATCAAGGTTTGTTTGTATACTGTTTGTATTCAAAACAATTGGAAAGCTAATGTAAGGCTCCTTTCATTAATGCCACTTTACAGTGAATAATAGTCCAGTCCAGTCAGGGATTAAAACACTGACAAACTTGGCAAAAGCAATACACATTATTTGCCAATTTGCAAAGTTGCACAATTTTCAATCACATCCCTTATAAGCAGTAGACACATTAATACTGAAGTCGCTTGTCTCTTTTTCTAAGAAAAAAATTTCTGTAAGCGCTCTGCTGCCGAATAACTATAGCTATACACCACCAACTCTTTTATGAAAGTTCAAAATTCACCAGCTGCAACACAGGACCTTGCTGTTTTATACATCTACAGTCCTCTCAAAGAATAAGCCAAAAAGTAATGGGGGAAAAATGAAATTCGCTTTGTTGTGAAGTCATGCTCCAATGGCTGTTGGGTAGGCTGTTAATTCACTTCAGTTCACCGGCAAGCACAATAGATGATAATATTTTGAAAGCCCGCCAAGCCGAATGACCAAAAATAGGTGACGATTTGAGAGTCCGTCCACACTGGTGTCCTTATAACAATAGGTAGAGGATTCCTAAAGAGTTTTCCAAAGAACAAATTTTGTACGAGGATGTAATTAGATGAAGTTCAGTCACAGATGATTTGTTCAATATGTATACAACCAATGCTAGCAACAACTCACACAAAACTGTTCAGCTGCTTCAACAAGTGAGTAAGCAAGCCGAATGAGTCGTAAACTTTCCAGCCGTGGCCTTATAAACGTCCCGTGAAGTAAGGGGGAACAAACTTTTTGTGTCAGGATTTGGAGCACTTCCCCCCTCCCCCTCCTTTCTTTCCCCATGTGATTGACATGCTGTACGGGAACGTGCGCTCGTCTTCCTGCTATATGTATGTGTCATAGTTAGTACAGGGAGAGCCGAATAGGCGCTCACGTCACCCGGTATCCGCTCTGCCAACGTTTCGCTATTTTAAGGTACAACGTCACGTTCAAACTGAAGTGGCGAAAAGTCAGTCCAAACAGTTACTTGCAGCAAGATAGCAAAGAAAATCTTCAGCGGGGGAACATTTTTCCAAAAAAGTAAATTTTTTGAAATAAGTTTCAAAAGTAATAATTACAGTTAAGTACATCTGTATTCTTCCCTATGAAATATTTTCTTTTACTTGCTCCTTTTGAAAAACTTTGAAACTCATAGCAACTTGGATCATTAGCAAGAATCTTCCAACCTACAGGAAGTAGATAAACCCACAAGATAAAAAAGAACATTTTCTTAGAACAATTGTTACTTTTTAACTTCTATAGAAATTAAATAATCAAATAGAATTAAAAAAAAAATGGTGGGTTTATTTCTTTTTTTTTGGGGGGGGGGGGGCAAAGGGGCATTTTGCTCCCACTTCTGGAAGTTGTTTTTTTCCAGAAGGGTACACATTTGTTTTTCTTCTGCCATCTCTCTTCACACATTGCACCTGTAGTTTTTGAACAGGTTTATCATGACTTCAGACAAACACTCACACGTCAGAGGTGCAAATGAGGGGGGTCAACCCTGCACCCCTCCGCAGAGAGAATAAAGGGGAAAGCAGGGGGTACAGGGATGACCCCCCCCCCCCATGTCATGGCAGTTAGCAGCCCGGAAGGGAGCTGTCATGCTAATGCTGCGCTAGGACTGTCAGATGGCCATAGGCCTTTGAGTTGTCTGATGAAAAGGGGGATGTCCCAATTATCAGGTAGCAAGTCACTTCAAATGATGTCAGCTGTTAGATACTGTCCTTTTACCCTTCTTACATAGTAACAAGTCACTAAAAATACTGTCAGCTGTTATATACTGTCCCTCTAATCGCCAAAGGACAGTACCTTGAGGAGGGCTTCAAAAAGAAAAAAGGATCCAGAGGTAAATGATATCAGACATAAAGAAACCACTGCAATATGGGATGTATGGTGATTCTTCTGCAATGAGTTGTATGCAGGCCTACATGGCAAATGTTAATGACAATGTGAAATCTTTCAGAGACATTTTTTTTTGGGGGGGGGGGATCAATAGACCAGTATATATATATACATTATGCTTTTATAACACATTATACAGGGGTGTCTCTATGCCCTTACAAGGGATCCTGAGAAGAAGCATATATTGATCTCTACATTTGTTATACAATACTATATTGGTCTGTTCAAAACACTAATGATATAACTGATAAAATCTAACCTGGCCTATTTGTTAGTAAAGGGGTGGGATGCATTACAGATTCACAAAAAGAGGATTTTGAAGCCAAGGATTTCTAACCAATTGTGGCCAACATTCCTAGATAGATTATTACTTTGATATTTGACACTGATGACCCTTTTCATAAACAAGGGGTTTAAATACAGATATGTATTGGGGATTGGTCATCCATTCACTAACCCTCCAAATTGGATTCATGATAAACAATAACATATACATCTACCTTGAAAAACCCAAACTTCCCAAAGCATGTAGATCCGTTTACAGCTCTCTCTTCCAACTTTGTCCTTAAAAAAAATCAAATAATAATAATAATAACAATTCTCAAAACTTTCTAAAAGTATATGTTTTCTTACTTTTTTAATAGAAAATCAATATACAAACATGTACACAAGTACAAAAGTTTTATTGTTTTCAAAACTTAAACCACATAGCTTTTATCAACAGGTTTATCAGCAGGTTTACAACATTTTCAAGGTAAGGGTCTACCTTACCTTAAATTCTTACAACCTTTTCTGGCCCTGATAACACTATGATCCTGTTATATATAGTCTACAACTATGGACAAAAGTTACATACTGTTTAATAACACTTGTTATCAATAATCTTGGCCACGATTCTACAAATATGCACACAGCCAATCAAATGCAACAATTTCAGTAGCTTATATCAGGTTTTTTTTTCTTTTAAACAGTGGTCTAGACAACCAGAGATTGTTTGAGGATCAAATTTGACATCCTAAGGATCCTGTTATTAATCCATCTCTTTACCCCTCCCTTCCCCCTCTCTAATCCCCCATACCCTGCTTTCATCCCTAGTGATACAAATCTGTATGGATCAGAGTCAATTGTGAGAACATTCACATTCCAACACTCTGTTTTTTCATATCTTCTTATCTTGTGATTTTATAACTTTTCCATCTTTTCTTCTGATTTGTCTGCGTAAATATGAAGAGGTGAAGCAGCAGGCATGTCTTATCATTTATTTATCAACAATAGCTCACTTTATCAAGGTTGAAGCAATATAATGAAGAAAAAAAAAAATAGGTAAAAAAACAAATGCCAATGTTGAATAGGTCAGGGAATCAGAGTAATGATCTGAAATCACCCCAAAGTCCATTTCCTATAATTCAAAGCCTCCAGGAATCCTTTATGACTTGTAAATAAGCCAATAAAATGATCTTTAAATTTTATCTCTTTTTACGTCAAGGGTTCCTCATTATATGTTGATAAGAAGCTATCAAATATATCATAAAGTGTGATATCCATACCAAGTCCAATAAATTGTTTCCAAAAATAATTTTAAATATAGACAGTGAATGGCATTGCAAATTTTGGCTCGCGTGATGTGTAACTCAATGCGGATAAGCAGGTATGAGGTATACGTTTCTACAAATGCATGGAATTACGAAAGTTTTTAGGCATGCCAATCAGTACTTGTATTGTCAAATGAAGTGTAAATCCGGAAATGTGATACAAAGAAGCGTGATATAAATTGTTCATCAGGGTTTTTTTCACATATATTTTAGGTGACTTTCATTGACTCAAATCCTACACAGATCATTTCATGTTCCCAGGAAAGAAAACAGGAAAAAAATCTGGAGATTAAGTAACACTGGTTCACAAAAAAAATCACATGTCAATCATGATTTTATTAAAAAACATATATATATATACACCTACGAAATGATTTCTGATAATCATCAAAATAAGAGGAAATGTCATCTGCAGAGAGCCAGAAGTGTGTTAACTCTTTTTACATAAATTTAATGCCCTCATATACATTTTACATATCAAAATCCAACGCCCCTCTGCATCTCAACATACGATATAGTCGTGAATATGTTGCAAGTGGCTATTGCAACAGTGGATTTGTAGGGTAGTATTATACTGTGGGATGTATAAAATGAAGATGGCATGAATTTCATCTAAAAAATAGGCCAGGAAAGTAATTCACTAACCACCATATTAAATGAATACTGCTTTAGGGCGATTCCGTGGAATGTGTCCCATACGACATATGAAATTTATCCACTGGCGTAGCTAGGATTTTTCAATAGGGGGGGAGGCAGACGTGAAGGATCCAACCACGTAGCCAGGATTTCCGCGTGAAAAGTGGAAGCTCTGATGTTTGAACAAATTTGAGAGAAAGATAACAGCTCGTAGCAAACAATTTTTTTAGGCGGAAAGTTATAGGTCGATGCCCTGACTGCTTTTCAATAATTTGGACGCAATATTTTACTGTATGTAACAGGTGTGGGTGCAGGGAGGGGGAGTTATTTCCCCCTTCCCGCGCAAAGCGCGAAAACTTTTTTGGGGGGCTGAATGGGGGGGGGGGGGCAGTGCCCCCTTGGGCCCCTCCTGGCTATGCCTATGGCATGTATATTTCATTCACAATTGAAAAATCTATTTGATATGACCAGGACTAATGGTAGTGATACCAGAAATTGCTACCAATGTTCAATAGAGTTTCCTCATTTTATGGATTGAGATTTAAATGTATGAGGAAAAAGACATATGTTGTACAGGACACATTGCACAATCTCCCTTTATCCTATGTTTTTATTTTACTCTGATTTATCCTTGGTTTTGAATCGAGGTTAAAGGCAAAATAACTTTGTCACTGAAATGAGAATACACGTGCATGCATGATACTCTGCTTGCACGCGAAAAAATCAAAAGATTCGGCCCTCATGCAGTTAATCTATACGACGGTAAGATATAGCATTTACTACAGCCACTAAAATTCAATATCAAATTTACAGTAATGACATTAAATATGATATGCTTCTTGGACAATATGAACAACACCAATTCATTCAGATCATAAGATATGTAATCCACAAATTATCCTTGCTTCCCTCCTTCCCAAAGTGTAAACATCACACCAATGAAGAAAAATAATTTTGAAGGGAGTTTTTTTGTTTTTAATCCACTATATCCTGTATAAAGGGCTTGACAAGGAGTGTAAAGATTATGTTTTTAATTTTTATCTTGTCTTACCATTAATTAATCCTCTGATAGCAAATATTGAATGTAGTATGCTGAAAAAATGATATCCCCGGGGAGTGTAATGATATTCCAAAAGGTGTGTTATAAAAAAGAATATTTATTTCTAATTTGGGTTATACTCTGAAATCAAGAGCTGAGTAAGATCTATTCTTCAAAAATATTGTAGCAAAAGTGCTGATTTATTTTCAATTCTGGAAATTATCTTTATATGCATGAGCAATAGGGGAGACAGAATATATCATGACAGGATGGTCAAATTTATAGTCAAATTACTTTGTAGAGGATTTTACAAACTATTTATTTTAAATTTTATTTTATTTGTCTTATTTACCCAGGGTAACCTAGTCAGTTATTATTATTCTTTAGGGCCCTTCACAAAAACACATATAGATATATATGTGTTTACATATATTAATAAAATAAAAATACAGCACAAAAAATGCTTTTTCCAAGAAGTGTAAATTCATCGTTTTCCAATTAAACAAGTTATATAATTCCAGGGCATCACTTTCATGATGTACACATATTCCGTAGAAGGAAATGAAAGTTACACTATCAAAATTCAATAAACGCAGGAGACTGACGTAATGAAACACAATACAATGGAATTCCTTGGTTGTCTTCCTCTTCTACAAAGTAGCCTAGATACATTTAAATTCATCTCTTTTCATTTCTCCCTTTCAGACGTGCAAAAGCATATTAGACAGCTTATATGATATGGCCCTACAGCTATGGACAGCAAGAAGGGCGTTTGCTCTACTCAACTCTTACTGTGCCAAGAGGTTTAGCTCTTTTCAAAATTTTACCAAAATGAGATCAATGCTTACTTTTCAAATGTCTGCACTTCATTAACCATCTATCATTTCATAAAATATTGCATACAAAACTTGTTGAAAATTTATTATCATTTCTCATGATACCAAACATTATTACTTTACCCAACTTTATGCATAAGAATTATTTAAAATTACATTTGAGTTTCTTTTTTGTCCATTGCTTTTGGGTTTCTCATTTGTTTATTATTGTTTAATGTTGAAATCAGCTAATATCTTTTTTAAAATTTGCAAATTTCTTTTAAAATGTCTATGGTAGCATATAATTATAAACATGTATTTAGAACGCTTGATTTACGCTCTAAATTATGATATACACTGACCACCATATACCTTTCCTGTGGTTGAGCAATTGGTGAATGAAAATGACAAGTCTTTTTGTCACATGTATGTGACATCGGCACTGAAAGAGTTAAATGTAGGATTCAAAACCTTCTGGCTCTCAGCAGATGTAGCAATTAATTAATTCTTATTTTAATGTTGGGACAAATCAATATTGCAAAATGTTTTGGGCATTGTTCCATTTGCAAACTTTGTATGGAATCTAGATCGACTTGCCTTGTCAATGCTGTGAGTAGTACAGTCAAGCAGGCTTGACTGTAAAGCGACCACCTGTATAGAAAGACCACCTGTCTATAAAGACCGCAATTTTTGTTTCTCTTGAACAGCATTTTTAATTGAAACATGTATTAGAGGAACCTGTCCATAAAGACCACCAGCTCATAAAGACTGATTTTCTTGTCTCCCTTGAGTGGTCTTTATAGACAGATTTCACCGTACCATGAAAAATGCACATCATCAATCATTTACCTCCTAATAAAGGCTTATTTCTATAAAATTTCTTAATATAATATTCATCTTTTGTGTTCCCCTCTTTTGCTAAACAGTTTTGTTTATTCATACGACATATCTTTATACAAATTTTTTCCTCTAGTGTGAAAGGGTCATGAGTGCATGCTAATGTCAACTGAAGAAATGTCTCAAGAATACAACCCTTACAGAGTTTCCTATAACCTGGGTGTTTATATTTCCTTGTCTTTTGTCTTCCAGGAATTTTTACATAGATAATTTGAACAGAAGAGATTCACAAGTAATTAAAAATGGTAGACAGGCTCTGTTGTCCTAATGGGGTTGCTCTATTGCTAACGAGGAAATGGATACAAGAGGAGGATGAAGTGGTGGTGGTGGGGGGGGGGGGTTCAGATTGGAATGGGAGGAAATTCTACAAGGTGATTAATGAAAAAAATAACTGATTCAACAGAAAAGAAGAGACAGAGAGGGGAGCGGTGCAGGGAGGGATGGGGAGAGAAATAGAGGGGGTTTATGCTAGAGTTTACCAAAGGCAGAGATTTTTCATAAAAATAAGAGAAATAGAGAGAAGGGGTGGACAACTTGCCTCATCAGTTGAGATAGAAAAGAAAGAAGGTAAAATTTTAAGTTTGCAAAGGAAATTTTCTATGATCTTTTTAGCAAGTTGATGAATAGTCAAGTGTTAATGTGTTGACAGACTTATTATGAATATGTTCAGTGACTACAATGTTGCAACCCTAAATTCTAATTTCCTCAAGCTAATTCCAGGGGCATTTTATATCTCCATCAAGTGTGAGACATGGTATCTACTTTTAAACACGAAGCTTCCTCCAAACTAAGTATTGACACACAAACAACATCGCTGTAGAATTATTCAATTTGTTCACATTGTAGTCAGTTTTGTACAATTATTTATACTTTCTCCAAATCTGCATCTCCATTCTTGCTTTTCTTTTATGAACTGCATTCCCCTGAAATACTTAAGACAAATTACCCTCTACACTGTATATCAAGTTAGTAGTCAGTATGAAGATAACACTTCTTTTATATCTTCTTCCTTTTTAATGTGTTTTTGTGTTCAAAACAAGATTATAATAAAAGTAAATCTGTTTGTATTAATCTGAGCTTCAATTCTCTACTTTTGTAGTAACTGCATTTAGTAACCACTTCAGCATTTTATCAACATTTATCTCTGATACACAGCATGAAACAACTTGCAAGAACAAGGCCCTTCATATATGATATGTCTAAGGGAGCCTGTCCATCTGTACACAACAGAGGGAGCCATTCCAGAGAGGACTAGTGAATGACCAGGCACCAATGGGCAACAGGTAAAAGGAAACTCCCATGTAAATGCTGTAGGAATATATTTGGATCCCTCTATTTCAGAGAGGGAGAGAGAGAGAGAGAGAGAGAGAGATAGAGAGAGAGAGAGAGAGAGGGAGAGGGGGGGGGGGGGGGGGGGGGGGGAGGAGAGGGAGGGGTACTGTATGATTTTCAGTTGTTATCCCTTTTAAAATACTTCTGATAGGTGAGAAACTGAGAATAAGCTCTAGCAGTATCCTCTCTAGAGTGGACTTGGAACTAAATTGATGACCAAAGACAGTGACTGAAATTTCTTCTCTTACTTCCTATCCTGAGTATGCCATTGACAAGGTCATCTTGGACTGAAGATTGAATTACACTCTGGCAAATTACAGAAAATGCAGCATCACCCGATTTTGACTCAAGAAGAAGGGCATTAACCTGTAATTTTACATCCATACCATGAATAGCTTTCTGGTTTATCTCAGTTGATATATTGTGTGCTAACAACCTAAGAGACTATTTTATTCATTTATTTGTTTCCTTCAAATTGATTTATTTATTTGATTTATTTCTTTATTTATTTTATTTATTTATTGTATGTTTATCTATTTATTTTTTCAACTATTTACTTATTTATTCATTTATTTATTTATTCATTATTTATTTACTTATTCATTTATCTATTCATTTATTTACTTACTTATTATTCATTTATTCATTATTCATCGGGGGTGTTATAAAGATATCGGATCATATTTTCTAGTTTTTTGGAGTTTAAAGGGCAATCCCACCTTAGTAATAAGATGATTTGTGTGAAAGCAGAAAAATAAGAAAAACAGGATGGTGAAAGTTTGAAAGAAATCGGACAAGGACTAAGAAAGTTATGGATGTTTGAAAAATGAGATCACTACATCTATGCGAATCTCAAATTGGCAATTTGGTGAGTCGATTGTGACATTTTTGTGGACAACTCTACCATTTGTCGTACACAAAAATATCATTAATTTGCGGTTTTCTTCGAGGCGCTTTTACCCTCGGGGCAGTACTCAAAATATATTGGAGATAGCATATTGTTATAGGTCCTCATGAAAGAAAAAGATCCTACTGAGTAATACATTTTGAAAAAAGTGACATTTTAGTCATTTTGTGTGTTGGAGCGAATGGGGGAGTTGTCCACAGCTACATCACAGTGACATTACCTATTCGGCCAATTTGAAATTCCCACATGTACAGTGATTACAACTTTCAAAAATTCATAACTTTCTTATTGCTTGTCCGATTTCGTTCAAACTTTCACCAATCTGCTTCTCTGATTTTTCCTCTTTCTTTCAAAGCAACTTGCTATTAAGGTTGGATTTCCCTTTAAATCACTATTGTCCTATACCTACCTTTTAATGTAATGCAAACATGAATATAAAACAGCTTTAACAGTTGAGTTAGATTTCTTATTTGAGTCAATCACTTGACCAGGTACATATTATGTTTGATTTCATTAAAATATAAAAGGCCTTCTGGCTTAGAGAATGATGTGATGAGCATGGATTACGAATGTATTTGAATAATGCGCAAAGCACAAATTAGAGGGTGATGTGGACAATTTTGAAAACTCAGTCAAAGCTTACAACAACTAGTGATTGACTGATTTCAATCAATTAAGCTCACCATATTAATGCTCAATTACCTAATTTGGGACAGTAAATAAAAAAGATTATTTTCATATATATCAAAATGCTTGGTAGATTGATAGGTTTGTTGGCCCCTGTTGAATGAGGCAATGCTAAAAGTCCTCTATCTATATATTACATGTACATGGCATGTCCATCAATGACAGACACATCAGGTGAGCTAGATATGCCTTTAAAAATGACTCATTTTCTGTCCTCTTTGAAGGACAAAAAAAAAGACGACAAAGACAAGAAAAAAAACTTGGCATAACAGTTGTAACATATCTCCGTTCTGTCCTCTTTGAAGGACAAGAAAAGACAAGAATGGAAAAATCCCAACGTAACAGTTGTAAAAATATCTCTATCTCAGGGGCACCGTTATTCTTGTCACCCATGAAGGTGCAGGCCTATCCATAGTTGATGATTACCACAAGTTGTACATGTATCTATCTTTGGTTGGACAATGAATCACACTTTAAATGTGGAACAAATCTCCAGACAAAATACCAGGGGGGGGGGGGGCACTCAATATATTGGACAGACGGGTATGTGCTGGGGTAACCTCGCTAGTCATAAGGACCGCTATTCATAAGGACCACTTATTCATAAGGACCGCTATCCATAACGCGTGACTAAATGAATAGCAGTTTTGTATGAATAGCGATCCTTCTACATAGCGAGCAAACCATAGACAAATTACCTCGCTATTCATAAGGACTTTCGTTTATAAGGACCACTATTCATAACTATTCATAAGGACCACTATTCATAACGCGTGTTAAATGAATAGTGGTTTTCTATGATTAGCGGTCCTTATGAATAGCGAGTGGACCCCGTGCCGCTTTGACAACCCCTTTTTTCAACGGTGAATCGCCGTTCTCAAGATACCCAAATTTCCATAAACTGCCGTTCTTACCCTCCTCACGCGTTCTCAAGATACTAGTACCCGGCCGGAACAAAAGCGCTCATCTCTCTCCGTTTCCCCCAGCGCGCCCCGTTCCCTAGCTCTCGCGTACGTACGTCCATTCACTTACATGCGTACTTGCATATGTATTCACTATAGAATCCCCACACTAAGTGCCATAGTTCCGTAGACTATGTTTTTCGCCCAGCTGGGTATAGATCCACTGTTCCAAAGACCTTTTGTTTTTCGCTTCTAGTCAGTTCCTTAGACCCCCGTTTCGTGGGCGGCTGCAGCACACCCGTCTGAAAAAAAAATTGAGTGCCCCCCCCCCGAGACAAAATATCATCTGCAACATCATTTACAACTATCACACAAGAGATATGTCAAATGCGAGAAATATATCTATGCATCATACTACTTTTTGAAATCAATTCTTTTATCACTTCATGGGAATAGGTTTACAGAACATGAACAAGATGTCTTTATCTATTTGTTGTTTTGGCGTGTTGTGAAAAGATAAATTTAGAAACAGAGGTAGGCTAGATAGAGATAAACCGGAATGGGAAAAGCAATGAAGTAAGAGAGAGAGAGGGAGAGGGGGAGAGAGAGAGAGAGAGGGGGGGGGGGGGGGTAGTAGGTAAGATACTTTGAGAGTGATGGTAAAAGTGATCAAGAGGTATGTTTACATTACTCCAAAAAAGACAATCACAATAAGAGCAATAAAATTAATAAAATTAAATAAAAACATCAACAAAAGTCTCAAATCATTACAGAATAACATGTTTTTCTACTTGGCACCTAGAGGAAAAACAAGCTTGTCGCTTCTTCTGACAGGTCTTCAGAAAAGCAAAACATCACATTTTCGAAGGAGTTTGGAATAAGTTCAACTTAGGCACTTAATGCTGTCGTACAAATCCTGTCTTCCTTTCAAATGGATTTGCGGATTAGACAACAAGCAATCCACTTAAAAATAACAAAGTAATCCAATCTTTTTGTTGACTGGCTTATGACAGACAGATGTAAATCTTGTTGAAGTACAAACAAGGTTTTAAAGATTCTAACAAATTTAAGGGGAAAGCAAAGCTAAGGAGCCTCCTTCCAACCATGTATATGTGAGGATAAATTAAAAAAAAAAAGATTGAATGTCATGTATATGATCATTTATAATAGTAATGAAATTACCAAACTACCTGGTAAATGATACAGGATGAAAAGAACTGAATATCATAAGTGTTCTCAAACATATTACTGAAGTAATAAGTACATGTAGTTTAGCCATTTTTAAAATCCATTGTCATGTTAAGGTTACCTTTAATCTTTCTAAAAACAACTAACAATTAAATCAATTCAAGGATTTTTTTACTATCAAATCAAGCACCGCAGGAAATGCTTCATTTGGGGGTTAATGAGTAGCTTATGAAATCACCACCTATTCATCAGGTTAGACCGGAAGATCAAAATTCATGCAAATCCTTGAAATAAAAAACAGTTCATGATATTGAATTACACAAAGGAAATAGATGTTATCACATTAAAAGAACCATACAGTTACATGTACACATGCACCTCTATGGAATGAGTATTTTTTAAATGTTTCTAGTAGGAAAAGGAATAATTTTATTCAAAGAATTCTGAAAATGGTGCCAAATGGACTTAATTCACAGACATGTTGCAATAGCACTTAGGAAAAGGAAATTAATAATAATGATGTTTCAAAATTTCAGAAATTGGTGCAAAACAGATTCACAGATATGTTGCAATGCAACCTGGGGAAATGAAATATTTCACAAAATATTTTAAATACCCCTTTCATTTCTAACATAATACAGTTTCTTTTATCATCAGTGTCACAAAGGGAATAAAGGTATATCATCTGCCAAGAGCCAGAAGGGCGTTAATTCTGTATAACATAATGTGAGTTAATACCTTCCTGGCCCTCAGCAGATGATATTTACCCATATCACAATAAGTACATTTTCACTGCTCACCTCAGAATAAGTGTATTTCCAGGTGGAATTTAGGACGTCCATCTTCATCCCTCTTCATCTACTGTTTCCATGGAAAGCATCGACTTTTCATCTCATGCACATGAGGTGAAGCCCGCTATCTTTGTAGCTGTTCTTCAAATTTTCTTTTTAAGAAGTAAGCAATGTCAAACCTGTCGTCATGCAGCTAGAATTTAGACTGGCAGTGTTTCATGGTCTCCTGGTCTTTTTTCAAAGTGTCCATTATAATTTTGTTGTTGTAGCTCCTGATAGATTTTGCTTATGTTCAAGAAAGAATCTCCTTTTCCTTTGTGTATGCAACAGATCTATGTACCATAATAACCAAGAAGATGTAATCCACAAGATACCACTTGCCCTCTTGGTTCCCAGCAATGTAAAAATTCAGAAGAAGCTAAACCAACTTTAAACTTTTGAATGCTGACTTTGACATAATAGCATAGGTGAAGTACGGGTGCAACAGTTTTGGGTGATGATAGGTTAAGGTCATGAGATGAAGAAGATTCCAGCAGCCAATTGTCATCAGCCTGTCGCATCATCTTGTGCATGGTGTCAAGAGAAAGAGTGGTACACAAACACATCTGGAGCACCTTTGGGGACCTACGTAAGTTGAGTTCACGGCAAATTAACGGAGCGACAGTCTCTCTGTCTTCCCAAGTCTGTACAAGATATTTACATATTATCTGTACACTGTACATCAGAGATGCCTTTTAGTATTTTTTTTTACAAAATGATTAGCATTTTCAGCTTTTGTTCATCCATGCAATTGAATTCACAGAGTCATATAAAGCCATTCATGCATCGTTCTTTCATTAAATCGTTTTCATTTCAATTCCATCCAAGTTGTTCTGTCACATTGAAACGCCTCTTTGCATTGGTTACGGCATGTCCAAATGAGAAGTTAACATAAACACAACAACTGATGCTGTCACTTTTGGTCTTTGGAGATACTTCACAATTTTTTATCTTTTTTTATACTCTCTCATTTATGTTGTCCATTGTCTAACCTTGCTCCACTTTAATCCAACCACGCAAAGTCTTGGTAAGGGTTTCCAGTTGTCCATTCAATGTATTTATTTTTCTTGTCTCCTTGCTTCACATGTTGCCACACTAGACTGAAGCCATGACAATGTTATCTGTAAGAAAGAGAAAAGATTTTTTTAAAAGGAGGAAATATTTAAGTTATCATCATATGGAATGATTGTACCAACAAAAAACTAAATATTTGTTGTCTAATGGATTCACATGCACACTGAAACTGAAAAAAAAAATAAGGAGTATCAATATGGAATATCTATGCATTATAAAACATATAAAAGTATGTTTCAAAATGAAAATAACATTCATTTAATAATCTCTCTCAGCTTCTTTTTTATATATCTTATCAAGGAATAAGCTTTTCTTGCCTTATTTTCATAGATACAATGTTTGTTCTAAAACTATCTAAAGACTCTGCTTCAGAGAAACAAATCTTTGTTAAAATGTCTGGTTGAGTGAGAGCAAAAAAGGAGATAACTGTAGACCTGTATAGAAGTTTACAGGAATTTAAAAGGAAAAGATACAAATTGTTGAAAGTGGATATCAACATCTTTTAACCCGTTGACGACTGAATTATCTCATTCCCATAGGCTTAACACAGGAACCGTCCGGTTCCCGTAGGTAATGGGTTAACTATAATGAATCAAATGTCAAATTGAACAATGAAAAAAAATCTATTTTATATTGGATGTTATCCCATCAGCACGCTCCCACCAAGTATTATAGTTTCAAAATGGTACATGTAGGTTTGTACTATATAATTACAAAATTATGTTACAAAACATTTATAAATAAGTTGCATTTAAGGTAAGTGATCCAATAAAATGTATCAAAATGAAGGACAATCCCAGAAAACAGGTGTTTGTTCATAGACTCTGGGTCAAAAATAAAGTTAGGCTATTAATAAAGAATATAACAAGGACTATCTGTTTCCATAATTCAGATGTTGGCAAACTGCCAAGACCAAAAATGCTAGTAAACCAACAGGATAAATAATCTCTACAGATCTACAGGCATTGGAAAAGTTTGTTAATCTTTCATCTCACAATAGATTATTGATTATTAGAGAGGAATGGCTCCTGTCTTTCTTGGGGTAATTGTACGCTTGCACCCTAGGGGGCGGGGGTGAATGCACCAATGAGAGAGGAGCTGGGTATTTCAAGAGATACAGTTGAGTGCAGTCCTAAGGGGAGTGTCCTCATAGCAAAACACATACAGATGGAAAATTTCGTATACTGGTATGCTCTTTCAGTCATCTTATCATTCACAGATGGGTCTATGCAAGCTGGCATATATAACATTTGTATGGACCCTGGCAATATACATATATGTGGACATATGATTTTGGAATGTCAAGTGACCACAACTTTTTCTCTATAAATCAATGGACAATGTGAGAGCTTTATTATGTGGACTTTAAAAAAAATTGTAATGTATATGCAGCAAAAGAGACTGACGATTTATAAACATATGCACGCCTCTGGAGTCGAGGCAGCTTAAATGAACAGATTTGGTGAAGGTGAAAGCTGTGTAAGCCTAGTGTAAAAGTATAATGGTATTGAGGGCATAGTTGTTCATTCTTCATCAGATACAGAGACGACATCCTGAAAGCATGTAGACCTTTAATGCACAGGATGTACAAAAATACCTTGCCAAAACTGGAACAGCTTTTACACACAGACATGACACTACTAATTTCATGGTCAATCAATACTGTAAACAACACGAATCCTAAAATTAGCCATTTTACTGTTTGAATTCCAAACATTTACCAAGTCATATTTAGGACCCATACTAAGAAGAACTTTTCCCCTCGTCCTCACAAATGAAGGCATCTCTTTTTTGCAAATGTCTATCGGCGCACAATGTAAGAAATGTCTGTTGAGACCAAGGGCATCAACTCTGTGTTCAACTACGTGAGCTTACATACTTCTGGCACGATCAGCAGACGAGAATGCCTTTTGATTTTTTATCATGACCGATCCTGGCCCTGCCGAACTTTAGACATTCAAAAATGTCATAATCTGACATAATAAAATAAGAAATGTCATTACACAACCCAACCCATGAAAACTTCCCTGCCAATCATAAAATTGGTCATCTTAATTCGTAAATGCTACAATACGACATGATACTAGAAATGTCACGGTGTCACATCCCAACCTATGGAAACCTGCCAGCCAAACCTAAATTTAGCCACCCAACTTCGTAAATGTCAAGCTGCAAAAGAGTGCTAATGTGTCTTGATTTCACATCCTACACTATAAAAAACTTTCCTGCCAATCCTTAAAATGGGACATCTTATTCTTTAAAAAATCATACTGCAAAGGATATCTCACAATTTCTTTTGATTTTATAAGTTATAACCTATTCCATGAAGGCTTCCCCTCTCAATCCTAGAATGACAGCTTGTATTTCATCATCAGGTTCTTTATGCAGAAGGTTCATAACCCTGAAGGTTCATCATTATAAAGCCTGTTTTGTTTTAGGAAATACAAGCCCTAACTGTTTCTTTCCCAGAATTAGGGCCCTTTGACAACCTTTTGGAATAAAGAACCTTCTGAATAACGTGTCTTTGGACTGATCGATGCACAAAATGATATAAAAACAGAATTTATTTCATTTTTGGAGAGATGATATCCCTGGTCCAATAAATTTTGTGTGTTAGGAATTATGAACTTTCAGAAAATGAGCATCCTCCCAAACCTAAAAGTGGCCATCACACTTCATGAACGTCATACCCATAAATGATATTCAATATCTTTTTATTTTCACAACCCATCCTAAGGAGTGCTTCCCTTTCACCGTTTCTCCGATTTGAGTCAGCGACCCTTTGAGTGTGAGTAGAGGCAAGACATGAAATCCCCCTTCCCCTTCCCTGGCGACTCATTGACCTCACGATGACCTTTCTATACAGTGATTACCTCTCTCATCACCTGATGTTGATTGCTAATCAACTGTTCCCACATTTTGACAGCCAGGAGTAGAAAATGATCACAAAAAAGACATATTGCAGACAAAGGTATACTTGATCTATCATTCTACTCTATTAACCCATATAGCAATTCAGTGTCTCCTTTTAGTGACCCTTTTTGAGTATCTTTAGATCCAGAATGCTAGGAATTACACATTATACACGAGCAGGAAGAGCAAAAATCACAGAAAATCTTTAATCCATTTCTAATGCACAGGAAATTGTCCTGTTTATGAATAAGAATAATTTAACTGTAAGAAATCATTAAAGTCTCTAAATTGACAATGCAGTGTGAAATTTAAAATCACTATTTTCGAGTACAAATTGGCAAATTCTTTGTAGAATTTATCAATTTTAATTCACATTTTTTTAATTTGATAAAAAAATTTATTTTTGACTATGTAGGAGTAGGAAAAAAAAAGAATATATGTTGCCAATTTGAGGAGGAAATGTTATGAAAACTCTGAACTGCTAAGGGTTAAAGAAAAAGACTGCACAATGTCAGAGAATGCTTAACACTTTCAAAGATAAACTACATGTAGAAACCTTGCATAGCACTTTTACTTTATGTTTCAGATTATATGGTATTCAAATCTGTATTGTATTTTCATCTTTGCTATGAGAATGTACTTTTATATGTTCCCCACAAAGCCTACTTATTCTGCTATTAATTGCTTCAGTTTTATTACTTATGAGTTAAGTTCTTTAGAAGATATATTTAAGAAAATGTGTACAAAGTGTTATATCATTGGTAATTAGATACTGCTATTGATATTTCACATACTTTTGCAATATGAATGAGAATTTAACTTATAATTATAATTATTATAATTATTTATGTATGATCGGTCACGGTCAGTATCATTGGACACATTTTAAGGACATGCTAAATATGTGTAGATAATTAAGCATGAATTTCAATATCTCATATAATAGGTAAAAATTGTCAGTGGTTATACATTCAATGTATTTTCAAACAAATATAACTTTGACAAAAGATTCAGTACATTGTCATACATCTTTAACATTTCTACAACCCTTTTTGTGCAATGAATCGGTCACTTTCGGTCACTTTACACATTTAGGTCATCGTGTGTCTTGTATTCAACAAGTGCCAATGATTTCTGTACATGTCTAGCTGTCGCTGGTTGATAAATGCTAACCAGGTAGTGATGCTATAACCCAATTTGTTCAATTAATCTGTTCACATCCTGCGTGTGAGTAAGATCATGTGACTCACATTCCTGCCCTCGCTTGGTCACTTTGCGTAGGCGCCAGGTGATAATGCAACGATGTCCATGTGATTTGTTTCCTCCGTCGTATTCTTTTAGAGCTACCACAATAAATGATGTCTTAATTAGGTGCTGACCATTTTCTATATACGGCCACACCAACCAGATCGTATCTAGCTCTGACAACTGTAGAATTAAATTGAAAGTAAACTTTTGATTTCAGTCTGCCATTTTTATTTTACCCTTACTTTATGCTCCCAAATTTATAAATATGTATCACAAATAAGATTTCATGATTTCTTTTAATGATGGTTTTTGTTACTTGCCATCATAGTCTTGATACAAACAGTGTTCCATTATATCTAACTTCAAATTTGTGAGCCCATTAGGAATTGTAAAAAGAAAGGCAGTTTTTTTTTTATTACTGTCCAAGAATGTTTGATACGGTAGTTAACTTGTGCTACTGGAACAACCTACATGTATGCACTGAAAGTCTTTATAAAAAAACCCAGAACACAATTAATAGAAAATTAAGATTTAGGAAGGAGCTATGACGGTATTCAGTGTAAAGCATTCAGATAATGAAGTGTTTTATTATTGTACTGCCAAATTTCCAATCGAGGAAAAAACTTGAAACAACGTACGGTAATGTTCAAAATAAATGAGTCAGCTCTACTTATATTTTTCAGGGAGAAAATATAAATAGTTCTCCTATATAAAAGTGTGATGTTGATTTAGAAGAGGTAATGGAGCAAAACATAGGACATCTCTCTGTCCTTCACTAAGACCAAGTTGTTTGTTTGTTTTTATCTCCAGATGACGTCAATGGAAGCTGTGAACAAACATGACATTCAGCTTACCTTGATAGCTCAATTGTGGAATTCTTATACAATAGCTTATTAAAACACGGGAGGAAATATTTTCTTAATGACATGTCTTCCACATGAGTTAAACCCCACAAATAATTTAATTTCCTCTTTTATTTCACTTGTTTTGAGCTATCGGAGGGGTGAGGAAGTGTGAATTTGGCAATTAAAGCGATGTAGACAGTCTTCAAGGTTGAATATATGCATCATTGATCATGGAGTATTCATCACTTGTTCTAATCCTAACATGAATCATCATGGATGGGGCTACATGCAAGAGGTCATGATGATGGTACTGTAACAACACACAAAGTATAACTTGCTGAAGCCTTCATCACAGCTAAGGACAAAGTAATATTGATTGCTATTGTCTCGTCCCAATACAAACATTCACTCCGTAGAACGGAGGGGTTCTGCGCTTGGGAGACTGCAAATGGTACCTGTGGCCTTCGAAGGAGATAAATGAATTGATTGATATGATTCGTAAGGGGATGGGTGATATGGCCATGCGTACGCAGACCATGCAAGATGGAGTTTGTAGTTATAGGATTGTCAACATCAGCTGGTAACAAAAATAGGCCACCACCTCAATATGTGTGTCCCCTGAGAAATTATGCATGCATGTATAGCACAGAAATAATATTTAATTAGTTGTCTTCGGCACCAGCAATTCTCTTTCAGTTCTTTCCGTTTCATTCACTTTTGTTTTCCTAGTCCATTTTTGTGTTAACATCAAATATGAGGCACCCACATGTAGAGACAAAGTAAAAATAGATCTAGTTTAGACCTGGGGTGAAGACTTTTGATCCAAGGGTCACTGTTAACATGCCCATACAGTTTTGACCTATTGGTTGCAAGTCTTTCAGGTGGCACAAGGACTACATGTTGTTGTACCTGTACTGGTACGTCTAATACACCATACCACTCCACATCTCTCTTTCCTTTGTCTTTGCTACCAGAAAAGATGGGCAATGGGCATGTTTACATCTACCTAGGATAGTGTAGGGAAGGGAGGGAGGGAGGAAGGGAGGGAGGGAGGAAGGGAGGTAGGGGGGGGGGAGAGAGAAAGAGCAGAAGGAAGATAGGAATATAAGGGGAAAGGCACAGAGAGTGAGTTAGAGAAAGAGAGTGAGTTAGAGAGAGAAAGAGAGTGAGTGAGAGGGAGAAAGAGAGCAGAAGAAAGATAGGAAGAGAAGAAGGAAAGGCACAGAGAGAGAGAGAGCAAGAGAGGGAGAGCAAAAGAGAGAGAGAAAGAGAAAGAGAGAGAGAGAGAGAAAGAGAGAGAGAGAGAGAGAGAGAGAGAGGGGGGGGGGGGGGGAGAGTGGGAGAGCCACAAGACAGAGATGGTAGGGTGCAGGACAGGGATTAAATGTTGAGACAGATCGAGAGAGTAGGAAATTCATCTTGCTCAACTAAGAAAAGTAGAAACAAATCTGCACCAAACAAAGAAATAGGTCAGAAAGCAAAAAACAAGAAACAAACAAACAAACAAAACAACAATGTGCAAGTTAACCAAAAGAGAAACACAGTAGCATATGATAACCAAAGAAACTTCAAAGATTCTGTTCCTTCATCTTCCATCTCTCTCTGTCTGTCTCTCTCTCTCTTTCTTCTCTCCTACTGAAGTCATCGCCTGTTATTATTTCCAATATATTTTATTTGTACACATACCACTGTCACAATTATTCTGTTTTGTAGTGTAAGGGGGGGGGGGTGGGATAGTGTAAAATATATATATTTAGTAATTATTTCCATAAACTTAGAGCATTTGTAAGTATACTTTTTCTCACAAAGGGGTCTATAAAATACAAGCTGTGCTTTTTAATAGACTCCTCCACTTTTGTTTCTTTACTATGCCTGATATCACCGAAATTATGATAGTATAATTGTTTATTATATGTAATTACTGTACTTAATTTTTTGTTTTTCTTTATAAATTTTTTAAAATAATTTTTCCATTTATGTAAACACTTCTTATTGTAATTTTGTTTGATATTATGTAATATAAATTTGTATATATGTAAAACACTGAAAAACATGTGGAAAATAAAGAAACCTTGAAACCTTGAAATATTCAGAATGGACAGCTTTGTGAATATATATATATCCAAGTTACAGACCAGACAAGTCCAAACCCTGTGCTAATAATAATTCTCAGACATTCAGTCTCTGAAAATCTAATGATGAAGGTTAAATTGGTAAGTCAAGGACACCTTGATCTTAGTAATGGATCCACGTAATGCACTGATCTTTGCTCATTTTTCTTACATCATATTTATCTGGAAATTGAATCTGTCTGGCACAAATTGAATTAACTGTGGATCGTTGCCCCTATCAACAATATCCTTTTTTGTTTAAATCATCATGCTTAATATTAGCAACAAAGTGTATGCAAACCTTAAAAGAAACTTACTTTGGAACGTAACTCAATGCCGTCATAAAGATTTAAAATCAATACTGAATGTTAATCATTGTATCTCTGCATGCTTGGTAAACAGACTTCATGAGCATTTCCTGTCAGCTTGCAAAATGTTATTTACTTCTAAATTTAATTTCAAGCATCATAGTTTTTAACAAGTTCCAGATAAAGTGTGATCATGAGGCTACCATATGATTATAGTGCCTAAAGAAACACAAAATAGTAATCTGAATATATTTTATTCCTGTATGGCTTTGCTGATTTACATCCATATGTAAATTAAGGGTCACAAAAAGTGTATTGCAGACATGGTTCAAAGAAACAGGAAGATGAAAGAAAGGGAGACTGTAAGATAGAAAGGGATTAAGGTAAGGGATATAGCGTGAGGGGGGGGGGGGGGAAGAGAGGTGGACAAGGGTATAATACTTTTGCAGATCACCTCCCTCATAAAAAAAAGTCAATGGCAAACA
The DNA here is from genome assembly GCA_025618425.1 of Heliocidaris tuberculata. NCBI lineage: Eukaryota > Metazoa > Echinodermata > Echinoidea > Camarodonta > Echinometridae > Heliocidaris > Heliocidaris tuberculata. The sequence goes on from CM046836.1 coordinate 19,796,508, forward strand.
AATTTGAATAAAGATGTAGGAAAGAAGTGTGATCATTATAAACATGATTATTAAGTACTGTCTCACAGCTCTCCATTTTGCCAGACATCAATAAGCATGATTATAAAGATCAAAGGTAATTAGAAAAGAATGATATATGAGGTCAAAACAGAAATCACAAATGGATCATATAGGTCTCTTAGTCATGCGACACTTTTACAAGTGACCAACTCTTGTACTGATCTTCCCCATCAGATGACTAGACACGCAGCACTCTTTGTCAAAAGGGAGGCCAACGGAAGCATGACAGAGTCCACTGAAATGTCTACCCTGACAAAAATTACACTTTTCTGTTGATAGAGGATGGTATAAAATACAATTTGGGGGGAACTCTTGGGGTGATGTCATCAACAGCGAATGACACACCCCCCTCGGCCTCTTCCCCAGGCAAAGAAGGGGGACCTCGTACCTTGAATGTCATGCTCCGAGCCATGTGACCCCAAATCTCTCACGTTTTACAAGCTATGTTTAAGTATTGTATAGTTTATATGACTGCTAATAAAGAAAGTAGCTGGTAGAAAAGCAACCAGAGGACCTACAGCGATATGTCCTATCCAAGCAGGCATGTGAGTGAGGTAAGAAAAAAAAAGAGGAAAATAAATTAGTGACATTGCGAGGGAGCGGAGCGACCAAGCGGGGGGAGGGTGTGGGAGGGGGGTCACCCCCCTCCCACGGTAGGGAGCTTTGCAGTTTTTGAACTTGAAATTGTGCAATCTGGTGCATACCAAGAGAGGAAATTCAGGCTTAGGATTAACTGTATCTGGGTAGGTGTGTTATGATTTGATAGATAATTAATTATAATAATTATATTTTTCTTGAAAAACACAAATAATTGACACACTAATAAATTTGCACGCTAACACAAATACACACACATATTATTGTATTAAGTATCAAACATTCACACTCACAGTTCAAAATTACTTCAGTTTTTAATATGGTACTCACAGACTATATGCTTTTCCTACTTTTCTTGTTTACTAATACTAATCTCTTTAACGAGAGGGTCTTTCTTGTCAATTGATGCCTTATCATCACGCGAGCCCCGCTCCACATAATTTTGATCCTTGGAGTTGGAAGTAGAAGCCATGTTTTAATTTCCTCTTGTGAAGTTCACATCAGTAAATAAAAAATTCAAAACAAGTACCAAGATGGTGCATAACTGTGTTGGAAACGCGGAAGAAATTTATCCAAACGAACTCAAAGTCCCGCTCGAAGTACCACTCGAAGACACAGCTACCAGCTGAAGCAACTTGACCAACGCCGCGCGATACATGCGAGACCGGCTATCGCCCCCAGAGCTTCCCCGTGCCACTCGATTGCTAGCCCAGCGCGGCTGCTTAGCAGTGCACTGCTAGGCCGCCACGCACTGCAGCGTGAAACCAGAATACCGGATTGGATAGTCTCTATTACCAGGCGTTTTTAGACATGAATAATAATTGCTCGCGTAATGAGCAGCTCCAAATACGTTTATATTTTGACAAAAAGCATGGTACGAGACTAGACTGTGTTTTTCATTACCCAGAGAGTAAAAAACGCGGAAAGTGAAAAAAAAACGTGAGAAAATGATTTTAAAAAAGCGGAAATTCGCGTAAACGCGGAAATTTCACATGCCTGCCAAGGGACTTGGTAGTGGTAATTGAGAATTGATGCCTTATACCAAAGGGCAGTATACCGTACTGACTTGGTTTTGAACCACAGACCTCCCAGTGACGAGAATCTATACCACTGTTCCACCATGCTCCACTCCGTATCACTGAACTATTATGCCTCCATGAAAATGAGGAATATATTTTTTACTACTTCTTTTTTTTTGGGGGGGGGGGGTTGCTGATGATGTAATGAATGGCTGTTAGTGCTCTATGTTCCCCTCAACCTTTCCTAAATTCTTCAGTGAGTAATATCTGATAACAAGAGACACACTCATATTTCTCTCCTCACAGCAATCAACAAACTGAATTGGACAGAATGTCACTAAAAACACCCCAACAGTGATTCATCCAGGGGGAAAACTCTTTGCACTATTTTAAGGGAAATCCCACAATAAATAGCTGAGGTGGAAATTGGGAGAGAAGCAACAGATGAAAACCTGGCCATCATATTCAACTCTTTAAAAATTTCTACAATAGGGAGTTTTGCAACATCTAGAACACAAAAGAGGGTTTTTTTTAAAATGGACTTGGCCCTATTATGTACCATGATGTTCTTATCAAAACTATTGCATTTTACATTCATTGGTTCAATTTCTTTTTAAATATAAATGTCACTTTTTCAAATGCTTTTTTGTAATATGAGGGAAGCATCCAATTATTCTAAAGGCCAGTTCAGAAGTGGAGGTATACAATGTAGAAATTCATGACAAAATTTGGGTGGTGAGAGCCTGAAGGGCATTAAAGGGCAATCCAACCTTGGTAATAAGATGATTTGTGTGAAAGCAGAAAAATAAGAAAAACAGGATGGTGAAAGTTTGAAAGAAATCGGACAAGGACTAAGAAAGTTATGGATGTTTGAAAAATGAGATCACTACATCTATGCGAATCTCAAATTGGCAATTCGGTGAGTCAATTGTGACATTTTTGTGGACAACTCTCCCATTTGTCGTACACAAAAATATCATTAATTTGCATTTTTCTACGAGGTGCTTTTACCCTCGGGGCAGTACGCAAAATATATTGGAGATAGCATATTGTTATAGGTCCTCATGAACGAAAAGATCCTACTGAGTAATGCATTCTGAAAAAAAGTGACATTTTAGTCATTTTGTGTGTTAAAGCGAATGGGGAAGTTGTCCACAGCTACATCACAGTGACATTACCTATTCGGCCAATTTGAAATTCCCATATGCATAGAGATTACAACTTTTAAAAATTCATAACTTTCTTATTGCTTGTCCAATTTCGTTCAAACTTTCACCAATCTGCTTCTCTGATTTTTCCTCTTTGTTTCAGAGCAACTTGCTATTAAGGTTGGATTTCCCTTTCAGTCATATCCTTCTATGTGAGGTTAACACCTTTATGGCTCCTTAACCTGTTGCATGCTAGGCCCGAGATAACTCGGACTGGAGTCAATGGAAAATGTGTGTTATATCAAAATCAAATCGTACCTAAAAGGTTAACCCTTCATGGCAATAATTATTTCGTCGTGTGCCCGGAAAACACAGTTTCGAGAAAAACGTGATTAAAGATTATGCTTTATTTTGCAGCCGCATTCTGAAGTAATTAATAATCCAAACATCTTCTAAATTTCACCAAATGACAAAATAACACTTCAAGAATCATCATTGTACATTTTATTACCAATGGTGCTAAACTTTCAAAGATATGAACACATTTTGCGTTCATGACCTTCTGCTGGGAAGAAATTAAATGAAATCAGTGTTTTTCTTCCCGGCAAAAGGGCGCGAACAACGTTCGCGTCACATACACGGCTATGCGCAGGAGGCTTCATGCCCTATCTTCCGGGCAAAATGGGCCTCCGTCGCGCAGATTTTCTTCCCGGCAAAAGGGCGCGAACAACGGAACATTGTTCTCGCCCTTTTGCCGGGAAGAAAAACACTGATTTCGCGTAATTTGTTCCCAGCAGAAGGTCGTGAACGGAAAATGTATTCATAACTTTAAAAGTTTAGCACCATCGGTAACAATATTTACACTGATGATTCTTGAAGTGTTAGTTTATCATTTGGTGAAATTTAGAAGATGTTTGGATTATTAATTACATGTAGTTCAGAATGCGGCTGCAAAATGAAGCATAATCTTCAAATCCCGTTTTTCTTGAAACTGTGTTTTCCGCGCGCACAGGCATTCGCGCCCTTCTGCCGGGAAGGATTTTTGGTATTTGGCTGCCCGCGCCATTTTCATTTTTTTGTATTACGTAACAATTAAGGCATTATATGAGTGGAGAAGCATATCAATAGAAAGGCCTTTTAATTTCCTATCATATGTTACCAAAAACTGAAAATCGAAAATGTTGTCAATTTTTGCGTCCGCGCCCTTCTGCCGGGCACACAACGATTTAAGGGCTAAATTGATCAGATTCTGTTCTTCAAATTGGCAACAATAATATTTTTCTTTTAGTGCTACATGGTTCTGACAAGGTGTAATGTCTTTGAAAACAAGACACATAGTTAGAAACTTTGTTGAAAAGTTGAAAAAATTGCCAATTTTGATAATAAAAAGCAATGATTATGAACCTCCCAATGTGTTGCCAATTTACAAGGACTTTAAAGCTTATTCTCCTTTTTAAAATTCCTAGCATCAAACACAATATGGTCATGCAAGAGAAATGAACACAGTGTGTGCAGAAATTTTTGCTCTTTCTACTCAGGAATCTTGGATATTTTTTCAGAGCTCTGAATCAAAAGTTATTGAGCCAAACCACAAAATGTGGTCAATTATTATCAATGAATCCATATCTAAATTCATTTTCAATTTATATGACAATTTTTTTCCTCTTTTTTTTTTTTTTTTTTAAAATCTATGCCTATCAAAGTGATGATGATTTCTGAGGAGGTTAGAAACTAGATATAAAGTATAAAACCACTTGAGAAAAAGGCTCTTTATAATTACAAAAGGGGTACTTCTTTAACTCTTTCAGGACCGATGTCACATATAGACTTGTCATTTTCATTCACCAATTGCTCGACCACAGGAAAGGGATATGGAGGTCAATGTATATCAGAATTTTGAGCATAAATCAAGCATTCTAAATATATGATCATAATTATATGCTACTATTGACATTTTCAGAGAAAATTGCAGATTTTTAAAAAGATATTACCTTATTTCAACATTAGACAGTAGTATACACATGAGAAACCTAAAATAATAGACAAAAAAGAAACTAATGTAATTTTCAATAATTCTTACACATAAAGTTGGGTAAAGTAATAATGTTTGGTATCATAAGAAATGGTAATAAATTTTCTTATAAGTTTTGTACACAATATTTTGTGAAATAATAGATGGTTAATGAAGTATAGACATTTGAAAAGTAAGCATTGATCACATTTTGGTAAAATTTGAAGAGAGCTAAACCCCTTGGCACAGTAAGAGTTAATAAAAGTTGAATAAATCTTTGCTGCTAGCTAGGACCATTATACATGCAGATTCCCAAAACTCTAATGGGTACGCTCAATTCGGTTGTAGGATCCCCTACAAATTGTCTACGTCTGACAATTTTGGTAACACTTTTGCTCCAAGTATAAATAATTTTGAACAACTTTGTGGCTGTTCTTTGGAGGGGACCGTGGCAATGACTTCCTCAAGAATAATCTTAGCACACATTGGATCGACCAGGAATAGATGTTCCTCATCTATAAATAAAACAAAAGGACACATGTCGTAACCGATACTAAAAAGGGAGAGAGAGAGAGATAGTTGTGGGGAAGAAGCTGTGGGAATTCAGCCAAGAGCATGTGACTATGAGCTTCTAGTAAGTTCTAATTGCTGTGTGACTTTGGAGAGAAAGATTATTTTTTCTTCTCAGATTTCGCCCATTTTTGAATCACTGTTGTGAATTTGCCAAAAAAAGTCGTACACAGTCACCTTCAGTCATTTGAGGTCCCTTCTCAAATAATCATGAAAATGAATTGCTTCTGATGTCCCTTGACTAATTCCCAATAAATTAGTAACGTCAATTTGTTTATTTCTCCCCTTGAATTTGACTGCGTTAAACAGCCCCTTAAGGGGAACCAGTGTTTTAAAAACTGAGCCGCAAACAAATAACCATAGAAATCTTATGCTCATGGATACTGAAAAATGACTTCAGAGTGTGAGAGCAAAATTGACAGGAAATCATCTATTTGAATTATGTAGACTATTATCTCTCAAAATAACACAGAACGGTAAAAGGGGATAGCGCTGTTCTAGACATAATTGGGCACATATTTATTGAGGGGGGTAATTAGAAGTCATTCTATAAGGAAACCAGGTGAAAGACATATATAGGGAGTGACCTCGCCCCCATAACCTCATCCTCGCTCTCTGCACCCCTTCTCCCTACACTACACCCCCCCCCCCTTGTCCCTATAGGGGGCAAGAGGGGGGGGGGTATATCTGTCTGTATACAGACAGATGAATTATCCCCCCAGATCAATAAAGATCAGATTAATTTATATCTTCCTTTCATTTATATCTCCTAAAAGGTCACACTAAGGCAATGGGTCTTAACCATTAGTATACTGAGCTGGACATAACTTGGGATGAAACCAATTGGAGATGCATGTTGAATGAAAATGCCAATGTCCCAAAAGGGTTAATTTATTTTTCCTGCACATGTACACTAGATATCTGAAAATAACTTTTACTGAGCATTTTAAGGGACTTCCACAGTTACCATGAGAGGAAAGTTACAATAATATCTGCCTAGAATAGATTGCTAGAAATGATACTTAATGAATAAAAGCACCCTTTCCCCCTTTTAACTGATATTCTTATAGGTAAGATTTCATTGTCTGGCAAAATGGACTGGGCCCATGGAACACAATTTAAGAATCGCTGAAAACTTCAGTTAATAAGACTAACTTCTGACAAGTTTGCATTAAACCTGAACAACTGTCATCATAATTGAGCTTTCAAGAGTTAATTTGGGCTTATGGTACTTTGTTTCATTGTTAGAATGGGTATGAAACATCTTCCACATGAATAAAATTTACAATGAAACTAACTCTTACTGATTCAGGAAAAAAAATCTTTTTGGTCAAAACACATTGTTCTTCTTATGTAGAATTTGCAGCCCACAGCACAAAAGGGGTTAATTCTATGAAATTTTCTTGAACATTGATTTAATATTGATATTTGTGCATCCATAGATTCATGAACAAGGAACCTTCAAGCAATACTGAACCAGGCAAGATGGACTCTTTTAATGCAACTTAGACAAGTCATCACGATTAAGTTGAGGTCAGTCATGAAGATCCTTGAACAAGAAGAGACAAGAAGGTATAAAAAAGATGAGTCACAGAGTATAGGTTCAAGGTCGTTATTAATCCACAGAGGCCTGCTAATTATCTTTGGCCTCCCCTTTATCCTTCCATGCAGGAATATTTGTCACATTGTAAAAGCATCATCTGCAAAATAAAGAGAACAATTCTTTACATTTCAATCTGAATATTGCACTTTCAATTTTCTTCAAAATCAAAAACATCTGGTTCATTTTGACTAATTGTAGTTGTACAATCAACAATAATCAATAAACTTTAAGTATACTTTTAAGCAGACAATAAATCAACTTTACACCATATCTAGCAAACTTTCCTTCAATAACTCTCCTCTAAGCTAGTGCTCATACGTGTCACCGGCAGCGTTTGTGATCCTACCTCCAGAAATATTTTAACTACACAGAAATTAATTTAATTTAATTGTTTAATTCTCTTTTTTCTTATCTTACACACTTACTTTATTATTGAAATTGAATTTTAAATAATTATGGTAAAACGTTAACTTACTTCCAAGAGCTTTTTGATAGAGGACTTCTAGACAAGGCTTTTGCAGCTTTTTAAGTTTCTCTATTTTCTCATTTTCACTTTGTTTACCTTGGTTATATATATAAACGCATTACATCATACTTGTATACTCATCGCAGTTACAAGGTTTGTGTAAGAACATGATGTTTTTATTGTTATGTTTATGTATTGTATATTTTTATGGAAATGGAAATAAACGAACGAACGAACGAAAATTCATTTTTTAAAAATAATACTTCAATTTGGTAAAATTCATATATATCACCCACTGAGAGCAAGAAGGGAGTTAACTTAAAATATACTAGTTAATGCTCGGCTGGCTCTGAGCAGATTATAAATGTTTTAATAGATGTTTTTAATACTACATTTGGAAAGTGTTTGAAACTTTAAGTGGAGATGCCAGTTGAAGCAAATATATGTGAACGGCCCAAGAACACCCTCATGACAAAGACCATTGTTTCAATAAGTTTTAAACCAGGAGTACAAAAAAGTGACAGGTCGTGACAGACTCAGTGGGGACGGTCGGATGAGTAATGCACATCTGACGAAGGGTACGGATTTCAGTGATGACGTGCTTCCCTCGACTGCGGCTGTCAAAGGAAAGTTTCTGACACGCCATCTCCTAAAGGTCTGACTTCGCTTAAGACAGAAGCATATTATAGGCTGTCCTCTATATCCTAGGGATCATCCCCTTCTTTCCTATTTCTAACCCCTCTCATAATCTCAATGTACCCTTTCGTCACCTTTCAAACTGAAAAAAAATATCCAGGGATTATACATGTATAAGGAATATGCTAGCATCAAATTTGGGATATGATAATACTTCAAAAACTCTGAGAAACAATTAATAATCCTTCCTCTTTACAGTTCTCTAGTAGGCATTGTCAAATAGAATTAGACTACAATTAGAAGAAAAAAAATTAATAGTTGTAGAAGTGTTACAACTAAAATGATGTTTTTTTGCAAGGTTTGCATAAATATACTTAGCAACCACATAGATGGATGTTTCACATGTACATAACAGAAATTGGTTTTGGGGTCATTTGTGACCAGGCACCACAAAACCACCAAAAAGGCGCCAAATATGAATTTTTAGTTTGGTCTGATTCTGAAAGAGGAGATTCTCAGCTTTAAAATGATATATAACTCATGAGCATTGGATGTTTCTAACTCACTATACAAAGAGTAGAATGCACAGTCCCACAGAATGTTACTTCTGAGAAATAAGGGTTTAAAGTTTGCAGTCTATTGAAGCACTCTGACTTGCAAGGGCTTGTGCTAAGGTGACAAAATGAGGATTAGAACTCATTAGAAATTTCTATGAAGGGATTATCAGATTGTCCTAAAACTTGGCATATTAATTAGGCACATCCTGTTCATTATAGTGGACAAGTATTAATGCAAGAACTTACTCTGTATGAAAGTTATAGGAGATCAAAATGAGACAAGTATTCAGGGTCGTAAAAAGGAAAAGTAATACAATAAAATCGAGAGAAGACAAACCTACATGTAAGTCTAATAAAAAAAAAAACCTGTCAAAAATACCTTTTTTAGATTGTTTGGTGCCTCCAAATTTTTAGATTACTTAGAAAAAAGTATACTCTTTCAGGAAATAGCCAAAACTGAAATTTGACCATGCCAACCAAAAACACTTTGATTGAGCTCCAACTGAAAATCACACAGTGCGACTTTTTGGTGGTTTTGTGGTGCCTGGTCACATTTATGTTCTAATCCCCAAACTCTAATCTAGTCTTATAGACCCTTTTAAACCTTATTCTTTAAAGTACATAACTTCTACAGTTTGAATTTTAAAAAAAGAAAGAATTCATACAAAAAATAGACCTTGCCCTCTTAGAATATCAATAAAATAAAGCTCTCATCTTTATTATATCACCTTGCTATGAAAAGGAAAGAGAGTCACTGACTTCTTACATTTTTGTTCTATAGTACTGACTGAGTGAAAAGAGAGAGAGAGCTATATCATCTGACTCAACATCTCCCTATGAAGATAAATACTCCTTTTGTTTATCTCCCATATCCTTGAATGATTTTCTTTTGTCGTTTTACAACATTGATTAAAGATTACTGGTGCTCACGATCTTCTTTGTTGAGAAATGCTACCCCTAACCATGAAGCTACATATGTAAACCACAACGGATGGTCAAACGAGTCAATAAGACCAAGGAGTTCTGTCAGCTCCATAATTTGGCTAACAAACCACAATATTGATTCACGAACAGGTCAATGTTGATTTTCTAGGTGACCTACATGGACATGACCTTCATTCAGTTCTTTCATCTAATGACTTACTGGAATAATTGGAAGTAAACTTTGACATAAAGAATGTTGATGTTAACACGTTGATCATACATTAGGTTCTGATGATGGAAAGTGTCTTTCTGGCCATCACAGATACCTTGTAGCCATTCACCTAGCCTTTTATTCCAATTTCCATCTCAATGATTACAGCAATGACTCTCACAGTGACACTTCAGTCATACCCTTTTTACCGCCATCTATTTCTTGTGGCTTTCTAATTCTCCTGCTAACTTTTGATGCCTTGTGGCTTTCTTAAGTTCTCCTGATAATTTTGGAGGTGTAGTATCTTTGGAAAAATTCTGGAATGTGTGTCTGCTCAGGAAAGAGAATGCGCTGTAAATATACAACTTGGCCTCAAGTCTTTGTGTCTATCATTAATGTCAGCAGTGGGATAAACTGATTTTACTCTTATGAGTCTTTAAAAGTGTGCAATTGCTGGAAAGCTACTAGCACAAATCCTGGAATAAATCTAACTGAAGCCTGTTAGCAAAATGTTTAGCAGCAAAAACCATAGGGAATTCAAATCTTAAATAGCTCTGTTATTGGTAAAAAAAGGGCATTTCTGAACAATGCCACAAGCAGTTTCAAATAATTAGAAATTTTTAGGCATACTAATTCAATACGGAGAGATCATGTTGTTTGACATTAATTTTCAGTTCAAATGGGTCACAGAAGGTGGATAAATGTCAAGACCGTTTTGACAATCAATACTTTGAAAACAAGAATAGATCATTTTCAAAATGATGGCTACACCTACAAATGTATGAACGCATCTATACTACGTGCAAGCAAAGGAAGAGGTTCAGTTAGAAATACTCAAAAGGGATCCCACGCAGGGAGGACTGATTCGGATCTAAAAATATATCGTTTCCAAAACGATGCTTATATGTGTCTGCGAATGCAGCTCTTAAAGCAACACAAAAGCAAAGTAAAAGATTCAGTGAGAAGTACTCACAAGCGAGGGACTCAAAAAAGGGAGGACAGATTCAAATCTAAAAGGGCTTTCACACCGGGCCTGCATAAAGTTGCGTAGTGCGGCGTACCGACTATGCCGAGCCTACGCTGTGCCTACGCTGTCCTACGTGGGAATATGCCGAGGGATGCAAAAAATTAAACATGTTTAATTTTTTCGGGTACTTTCGGTGTAGAGCACTGGGCGCAGAAAGTACTGTTTTTACGCAAGTCTACGCAACACTACGCAACACTACGCTACTGTACGCCATTCCTGCGCAATCGTTCGCTACCCTACACCGACGAAAAATCATTTGAGGCCGCCGTAGTGTTACGTATGTGTTACGTTATCATACGCGATGGTACGCCGGCCTATGCATAACCTACGTAAGGACTACGCCAATCCTGTGCGTAATTTTGGCGTACTCAGTACGCCGCACAACACAACTCTACGCAGGCCCGGTGTGAAAGCCCCTTAAGAATAAATCACTTGCAAACTGATGTAAACTTGTGTGTATGAATGCAGCTTTTGAACCAACACAAGACTGAAGAAAAGGGCTCTTTTAGAATTACTTATAAGTAATCACAGATAAGGAGGACTGATTCATACATGTATCTTAAAACATATTCTGTTTGCAAAATGATGTGAGTATGAACACGGCACTCACATGGGATACCTCGCAGGGAGGACTGATTCAGATCTAAAAATATATTGTTTTGCGGTCAGATCAAGCCTGGTTGGACCCAGTTGGATTGTCTAGGCTAGCACGCAGAGATAAGCCTCTAAACATTTGTCCAATCTTGCTTGACTAGTACCTCCTTGGTCCAATCAGACATCACATGTCTCTGACTCAGTCTAGTGTCTGGGGACTTTTTCTTTTCTTTTTTTCTTTGAGTGCTATCTGCCTAGTTTGGAGGTACAAACCCTTGTGAGTCGAAACACTAACAGAGAATCTAAACTGTAAGACTACCAAAGGCCATGTACTATAGTTGCTCCTGACACGGCAGTAGGAACCTGGGTTAGGCTTCTCTCAAGACATAATGATTTTATTATAGAGTGCTAAATAAGGGTCTGTGCTTGCATAATAGCCTTCTACTTGGCATGCAGGAACAAATACTTGTATTGTCTGCTGTAATGTATAGTACTGAGTCTGAATTGTAAGACGGCATACAGCACCCCATAGGCCCTGTACTGTAGATGACATTGTCATCTGAAAGTTTGGTTAGGCTTTATTCTGGACCCAATTTATTTTGTTAAAGAATCAAGTTAAACTATGTGCAGCTTAGCACAAACCCTTGTCAATCATATCATGTAACACAGGGTCTGAACTCAAGAATGCAGACTGCCATCCATAGACCCTGTAGATGTTTTCTACACAGCCATTGATATGAGAGCTTCACTTAAGAATCAATGTATTTTGTTATAATGTCTGTGCTGGCAGACTATTATCTATGGGTTTCCAGGCATGGAAAGGAGGGGGTGGCAGAAAATGGAGTAAAATACTTGTAGGACAGGTGTCTGAGATGTTCCATGGAATGCAATTTTCCAGGGTCCTTTTCCAGACTGCTCAAAATTTAGACTACACCTGTATTGTATTTTCCGATTTTCCAGAGCTGTCTAAGGAAATTGATGATTGTATAATTACGTGACAGTATGCTTGTGTGTTTGGAAAGAGGGGCTGAATCACAAAACTGAAACTGTGAGTTTCAGTTTTGTGATTCCATGAGCTTCCTTATTCTCCAGTTATACTGGAGAAATGATATTAACCAAAAGGAATGGAATGATATGGACCTCCAAGAAAGTTAATTAATGCACAATGGATGAAAGTGAAAGATTTAGCGACAATCTATCAGGGGCGGATCCAGGATTATGTAAAAGAGGGGGCACTGTGCCGTAAAAGTACAATAAAGGGGGGCAAATCTTTTTTTGTGTACTTAAGGTATGCCAGTTGGGTTTCAAAGGGGGAAGGGCATGGCCAGTTTTCCCCCTATGTAGATCCGCCACTGCAATCTACTACTATGGTTAAACTGCTTTTCAAAAGTTATCAAACTTCTGTGGTACCAGTAGGCTTGTATTGTTTGCATTCTGTTTCTGTAAGGATCAATATCCAATTGTAACAGCACCTGATTTCCTAGGAATTTTTAAAATTTGTTGAAAGTTTACTACATAAGATGATACATGTACACGTGTATAAGGATACTTAAATATATATCAGAGCCAAAGGAAACTTTTTTCTTCTTCTTTTCAGAGAGGAGACTGAATGCACTGACTTCAGGATACATCAGATTAACACTTCTGATCCCCAACTTGTGCCCCCAAGTGGAAAGCAAACTAAAATAACTGCATGTCTTACAAAACATCCTGACATTTTACGAAAATTATGTCTGTCACTTTTCCTTGAACTAGGATGACAACAGATCATCTGAAGATACCCCCCCCCCCCATCGCTCATCTCAAGTTTCCTCTTCACATGCAGTTTCAAATATGAGTGTTATGAAAGATGAGAGACATCATATGTAAATTCATATTGCATCAGGTACTTTGCATATATGACAGCAGTGACATCATTGTAGATGAAATATTCACAAATAAAATGTAACAAAAGCTTGGAAAATCATGAACAGGAATACAAGAGTGCACATTATATTTGGGACATTTCAAGTAGTCTATTACATTAATATATTACACAAGTCTTAATCAAGTGAATGATTTGATGAACCTTTGTGTCTCACTTTCCTACCTTATAGGTTATTCTATATACTGCATATCAAGATTCCAGGCTTCTGATTGGTCAAAACTGCAGGCATGAAATTGCTGACCACAGGGCAGTATAGCAAAAAATATTGACCGGGAATACATGTACATGTATTTGCAAGGGCGAGATAGATGCGCATAGACTTAACAATGGATATGCGCAGTTTATAGACACGCACGCGCTACTCATAAAGTGGAAAATTAACCTACAAAATATTTTGAAGGGCATATTTTTGTCAAAATATCCCTATTTGAGAATCCACATGCGGTATGCGGTACATGAAACAGATTATACATGTAAGCAGATATTGACTGCTTATTTTCGGGTCATAGCACCTTGGTGATCTAGAGACTGCACTATGCCCCTCAACTTCATTTCAAGCACTGTACAGTTTCTACATCACCTTGGGCAATAGTTTGAACTGTGCCCCTCAAAACAGTCAATATTTGGATATTATTTAACCCTTTCGAGACAATTGACCACATTTTGTGGTTTGGCTCAATAACTTTTGATTCAGAGCTCTAAAAAATATACCAGATGCATGAGTAGAAAGAGCAAAAATTTCTACACACATTGTTTCCATTTTTGTTGCATGACCATATTGCGATTGATGCCAGGAATTTTAAAAAGGAGAATAAGCTTCAAAATCCTTAAATTGGCAACACATTGAGAGGTTCAAAATCACTGTTTTTTATCAAAATTGGCATTTTTTTTTCAACTTTCGACTAAGTTTCTAATGATGTATATTGTTTTCAAAGACATTACATTGTGTTAGAACCATATAGCACTAAAAGAAAAATATTATTGTTGCCAATTTGAAGAACAAAATGTGATCAATTTACCCCTTAAATAATTCCTGTCATGAAAGGGTTAACTATGCCTCAGTCAATATGCAGCTATGGAAAATGAAAAGGCATCTGGAACATGTACCATGAACAGAACATGAATGACCTTTCAAATTTTCACCACATACATGTATATACATGCTTATCAAATATTTGACATCTGTCTTTTGTATATCTTGGCTAACTGAATAGATTACATAGAGGTGAAAATAATTTCTAATCACTTATATCTGCCTGCATCATATATATATATATATATATACATGTACATGTAGGTTTGGAGAACAAGGGTTCGACCCCCACGGCAGGGGAGGTCCCACTCATCTGCCCTATTGTATAGGGGAAGGGGAACATTAAGGGGGTGCTCCTAAATATAGCCATGAGGGAGTTGATTTCAATTTGTCACTTCCTGAGCCCTCTAAACCCTAGGGAAGCAATGGATGTAGGGGGAAGGACGCAGAATTAGGGGGTGCCAAAGGAAAAAGGGGGGAAAACGGAACTTCTCACGTTTCAGACCTTGCCAGAATGGTTTGATAGTTAAGTAGATGTGCATGGATGCATGAGATTTTGACGTCTGAGCTATTAATATTATGCATGGCTCCACTTAAGAATCAAAGTTCTCAATCTATATATTTTCATCAATGTTGAATATTTTAATAGCTTTTCCTGGCCAAGATGAAATGCTAATGATGCTCTCTATAACTAGACCTCTTGGAAGAGCAAGTAAGTACGAGTTTCTTGAAAAGATAACTGACCTCACTTAAAACTTTCCATTCAAATCACATGAATCTGTACAATTTTCAAAGTCTTCTCTAAACTCTCTGAAAGGATTAAATGAAAGCAGGCTATAAAATATACATGTAAAGGAAATTGGACCATGTCTATGATTTCAAATACATATATAATCTGTGCCTTGCGTTAACTCACTCTCCTACGATTTCACCCCCCCCCCCCCCTCCTGTGCATATAAAATTGAATATTGGCTATATATCTGCTTCACTTCATTACACTAAAGAAAAGAAGAAGAAGCTGTGTACATGTACATGTAGGTGAAGATCTTAACTTTACAGCTTGCTTCACTTTAAGAAAGTATAAACTGCAAACTCGTTAGTAGTTTTAATAAAATGATGTCTGTAGCTTCAAGCTTCAAGCTGTGCCACCCGAGATCGGATTTGACATACAACAACCAGAACCAAACTATACACTGAGATAAGCATGACATCATAATGCTGAGAAACTATTGCATCACCCATCAAAAAGTTTTGGCACATGAGGGCAGCAGGACAGTTCAAATCAGGAGGCCAGGAATAGCAAATCCTTCAGTGGGGTATTAAATTTTTTGGGAGGAAAAGAAAAATCTTCATGCAGCTAAATTCTACATGATAAGAACTACTGCATTGTTTGCAACACATAAACAAAAAAATATTGATTAAAATTTTTGACACAGTGTATCAGGTTCAACGCCTGTTTTAGTACTTGGTATTGAAAGCAAAAAAAGAAGACCACCATTGACTAAAACGCATTTACATGTAGTTTGCCCAAATGTGCTATCTAAATCATTACAATGTTAGTGGACTCTTTAAAATGTAATTTATTCTTTAATGCTTAGTTATCTCAATGTTGTCAAAAGGTGATCATCATATACCTATAGTTGTATAGACTTAACTACATTCTGGAGTATTGGTAACAAAGATTTTTTTTTTCAAATGCTGTCTTTGTTAGATGTAGAACTACTAGGACAATCTGATTAATGCATATCATCCTATTATCAAAAATTTGCACGTAAAAGTTAGTTAATTTCTATATATGTTTATGGCTGCAAAGTACTATCACACGTGCATATAAAGACCACTCAAGGAAAATGAAAAAATGTTTTAATAAAGATGGATGGTATTTTGTTAGTAACATACAATAAGTCCTAAAACGTCTAGATATTATGCATGCACAGATTTAGATATCTGGTATGAGTATACATAAATAAAAGTCAATATTACAGCCCACGATGTAACAGCAAATGATAAAATGTGTAAACTGTTCAATTCACCCACCAACCAACTAAGCAACCAGGGCAAGGAGATGACCATGTCTAAGTCAAAATGCACCATGGCAAAAACTCTAAATAATTTTATCTTGTCGGAGGCATTTTCCAATGAAATTAAAAACATGTCTGCAACCTGTCATTAATTTATTTAGTGTCATATTAATTTATGGGATAATACACAAAGTGGAACACAGAGTTGTGAAAATAGCCTTCAACTACAATTATAAATAATACTGAAGATTAAAATGAAGGTTGAGTTCTGGGAAAGGTGAAAAATCATGTCAGTTTGGAAGATTATCATAAAAGAAATGTCTCCTGAAAAGGATTGCTCTTCAAATGCCCTCATATTCAAAATATGACAAGAAAGAGCTGAAATGTTTGGGCAGAACATTCATGCCACATGCATGTGTAGTCCCATATACACATTTCTGTGTGCAGTGCATGTGATTATCTGTAGGATTGGGTCAATTTCTTCTCATTTTGGTGATTCCAAAACCTTACAGCATACACCAATTCTTATGCGCTATATAATCAAACTTTCCCAATGCCTTCCAGGCAGTTTCTTTCACAATTTAAAAGCATTATCAGAACTCAACTTTATCTTCAAACAATAGATGTGAAATACAAATAGCACAAAACAAGCTGTTGGCAGATCGATTGCCTGTAGCGTCAAAGGAAGCCAATCTAATTGCATAGAAGATCTGCTCCATATATCCCTGTAAATATTACTGACTGAGAGCCAGTAGGGCATTTAATCAACGTAAAATTATGCGAGTTAATGCTCTTCTAGCCTTCAAAAAATGATATATACTTCAATATCATTAAACCATTAAAATAAAAGTGAGAATCTGATTAAAACAGGCAAGCAAAATAACTCTTCAAGGGTAGTATGGTTTATTCTTTTTCTCATGTCAAGTTGCGTTAATGATCAATATTGTACCCCTTCTTATGAAAAATAAGAAAACAAGAATTCCTTCTTTGTTTGTTTTTGTTGCTTTCAGTATATCTCCATGTGTAGGATATTGCCCTCATAGATGTAAATGCAAAAATATGTTCTTAATTTCACACAATATTTGCTCAGTTAGTAATGAAATATGACAAAATTTGATGATAATTTCTATTTTTCAGACATGCCTTTCCCTTTAAACATGCAACATGTTGCGCGTGGGTGTGGGTGAAATATGATGTGCTTAATTAGATATCCCCCACACATGTCACTCTTTCCCACATATTGTATATCTTTCTGGTGTATTGAATTCCACAATCAATATAAACCAAACACCCTTCAAAGCGTTTTGTTTTTCTATGTCTTACAGAATAGCTATCGTTTCACACACCTCATTAGATTCTAAAGGTCAGCATGAGCAAAATGAAATATATTGCAGAAGCTTACTTAAACAGTGTACATGCATTATCTTTCACATATAAATATTTCATTAATAAATTTGTTGATGATGTTAATGAAAGTGTTGTAAACAGGGATGTCACCAGGGACTTTTTAGTGGTGGAAATTTTATTGCCCGACACCTTACCACGGGGGTTCAGGGGGACAAAAACTAGTCGGTTTCAGGGCTTATAACTAGTTAAACAGTAAAAGTATCATGTATCTACACAGTACACACTGTACTGTAGCTGCAGCATTAAGCATTGTAACTACTGTACTAGTATTTGGTTTATTTTGTACATATATCTGCTGTGAGTGCTGTCAGATTACTGGCTTAAACCACAGGTGCATGTTCGTAGTTCAAAATCATAGTATTTTTTCGGTGTCAGTGGGGAAATTAGTGCCGGGCGGGCGGGTGTGATATTGCCTTGAGTGCCGGTCGGAAATTTCGAGTGGTGGAAGGTTCCGACCGGTGCTGACCACCGTAGTGACAACGCTGGTTGTGAAATTTCATGCTTGAATACATCTAATTTCCTGATAGAGAATTTATGCTTCTGTGCTAAACAAGAAAAAGTGTAATAATTATTAAAATTGAAGATGTACGAAGATATACATTACCTTTAAAGTGTACCAATCCCCCCAAAATATTTTGCTCTGTATATTAGGGGTTCCATGTCACTATACTATATTGGAAATATAAGCTTCAAATGTTGATCCTATAAAGAGATTTTGCAACTTGAAATACACTCCAATGAACAAAACAGTGACTTTTGAGGAGACGAGTCGACACACCCGTAGGTGCTCACACAGAATAATGGCCTGCAGACCCAAGTCCGAGTTGGGTTCCACGTGAGGGGTTTTATGTTTTCATTCAGTTTCTTCATACTCCTTAACCGTTAACCCATAAGAAGGCAAGGTAAAGTGATATGAGGTTGATTTTGTATATTCTAGTTGTACAGAAATCATTTTTTGAGGTGATTGGTACACTTTAAATATAAAGCTGGTTTATAAATATCTTGCTTCAATTATAAGTGCTACAGAAGTGTTTTGAGACTCTGGTTTAAAGAACTTCTCTTTGAAATTTCCAATGCTTGCTTCAGTTCCAGGCATTAAAGTACCATTTTGTGGTCTTATTATGATAAGTTTTACCAATCTTAAACACGTATTTTACGGCAGTCATAAAAGTTACAACAGAAGAAGCAGAAAGACATAAAAACAAGGTAGTGAAATCTCTTCGCATTTATCAAAATTACAGAGATTAACATAGACAGATCTATAGGATATCAGTTATCAGCTATACCTATTCAAATTACATGCACTAAGCATGCATGTTACTTTAGCAAAATTTGCTACATGTACATGTATATATCTTTTGGCTTAATTAAAAGTAAACCAATTACTTTTCAGAAAAGTATTTATTGATCAGTATGATGACTTTCAATTAAGTAAATGGAATACAGGGTGTGGCAATTGATTGTAAATAGCTCATTAGAAAATTCTAATTGCAATCGAGGAAGTGATTGATCTGAAAAACAGAAATTGAACATGAAGGAATTGAATAAAGGTATTCATAACTATGAAAATTAAACAAAGTTCTGCAAACTAATTCAACCTGAAGAGTTACAGTGCTACCTTTTTAAAAACTTTTTACATCATCTTTTTATCTAGAATGCTATGAAATACACATGTAAAAAAGCAGAAAGAGCAAATATGACAGACAGCTTGGCATTTATTTCTGTAGCAGTACATTTTGTTTTTCAAGAATGAAATGCTTCAAATGAAAATAGGCAATGCTATAAATCTATAAATTATCAATCCATAGTAGAATTCATCATCACTATTCTTACATGTATGTAGATATTGGCATTCAGGATGCATTTTGTTACCATAACAGATTCAATTAAAATACATTTCATTCCATCTTCGTAAAGTACTATTGAAAGAAGCTATGATTTTCACCAATTTTAGGATATAAAGTTTATTTATTCAGGCCTTATGGCAGTTTTTCTTTTCTTTAGAGTATGATTCAGAGGAAATAATGCTCTGCTATTCTTTTGAAAGTTTAGCTTTCTTCTGCATTGTATAATATAATGCAAATTATCAAATTGGCTAACGAAGCCAGGATTTATAATTCTAATCTCATTGTTAAGGTTGCCTTAATTTTCTTTAAACATCTAAAATGGGCTAACGAAGCCTGGATTTATAATTCTACTCTCATTGTTAAGGTTGCCTTAATTTTCTTTAAACATCTCCTTTTAATGATTTATTATTAGTTATTTGCTTCCTACTGAATCTCCATCTCTCTCTCTCTCTCTCTCTCTCTCACACACACACACACACACACACACACACGTACACACACACTTTAATACTCCCCTCTCCCTCTCCCCCCCCCCCCCCCTCTCTCTCTCTCTCTCTCACTCTCTCTTTCCATTTCATTCACTTCCCCCTCTCTATATTTGTCTGGTAGCTATTAATAGTTATTCAATTAGTAATTTAAGTCTATAGATATTGTGTATATCAAGTTGCATGTTATACATTACAGCCCAAGTTCATTTAGCATTCTTCTAGCTAGCCTGGTCATTTAGATGACCACACTTACTATATTTACTCAACCAACTCTTTTAATTACGCTTTCTCTATAGTCTTATTAGACAGACTTTTTCATTGATTCCTTTCACTCACTGCCAAAGGCTGTTGATGCACTTATGCTTGATAATGATGCTCATAAAATTTCATGCAAATACAGTAGAATATGATGGTAGGTCTATAACCCTAACATAAAAAAAGAACAGAAAAATCAGTCGTCTAATATATCCCGGCGTTTTGACTACTAGTATTCATTGAGAATTGATTTCCATTAGTCTCCCTACCTGAAATGTTTTGTATGTTTAGGATATCAAATTGTGAATTACAATATTGAAATACATGTTAAACTTTTTAAGAAAACAAATTATGAAATGCCATTCATATGTTCAACACTTAATATTTCTTTCTTTCTTGGAATACAGCATAATTTGATATTATGACCAACATATTTCTTTGCTACAAGTCCTCTGAATAGATATGACAATGCTTTAAATAAACTTAGTAATCAATATGAAAGGAATCTGAAGGGAAAATGATAATCAAAATTTTCAGAAAAATCCCCACACTATGGAAATATCCACAGAGATAATTATGTATTTTTTCAGTTTGTATTTTTGTTAAATTTTCTTGTTTTTACAATTTTCACAATAATCTTGAAATTAATCATACTCCAAAGTTGGTATGGATAAATACCTACATATGCATTTGGGCTTATTTATTTGATTTGTAGATTTCAAAAAGTATATTTCATTAGAAAAAAAAAAAAAAGTTGGCCAAATGATCAAGTGATGCTTTGATTGAGAGACTACGAGGATTCTTCATTATACCAAAGACTGCTAATTAAATTGCAGACACTATTAAGTCTGCACCTTATTAACCCACCTCAACAAAATCTTTTCTGAGTCAATTAAACCTAGGAATCTAGCTGTGACTAAGCCAATCAACTCTATTTTTTTAAATTTCATTTTAATACAAGTAGATCAGGTCATACTTGTTTTACCATCTACATGTACTCTTCCTTTGGTGATAGTATTGCACACATTTTCACTTGCACATAATTTGTGATTTCAGCATAGACATCCATCCCAATGTAAATAAAAAAAAAATGTATTGAGCTTTTGAAATTAGATTTTGCTCAAACTATTCAGTCTGCTGGTTAGCTATTCAACAGTATACCCTACAATCATAATTAACTTCATGTTCAGATATTGATTTTAAAAGTGAAACATAAGCTTTCCATTTCCCACTTTAGTTTGAAATGATGACTGGGATCCCAGTCAGATGGAGGTACAAAATGGTGGTCTCTGGTCAGCCATAATACATCTCACTTGCTTGTTACATTCCTGATTGCTGTGTCTTTAAAATCCTAAATACTAACTCTAGCTGCAAAAACATTTCAAGCGAAGAAGTTCAGAGTTTCATGGAAAGGTACAAGAACTCCAGGAAATGGTAGAAATTGATTTTTAATGACATTTTTCTGATGATGCTGAAAAAGTTAAAGATCTCACCTGTTATTTAAAACTTTATCTTCCTTACAAAGTTCCTCTGTCTAGTCACAGCCTTGACTCAAACTCCATCTGCCTAGATCTCCTAAATGAGGATTGCTTTTTGATGGGTGTACTGGTGGTAGCGCTGCATGTACTCTCCTTTCGCTCCGTCCAAATGTCTTCATCACCGTTGGGGTTCTGTCGCCTCATCTCTTTGTAGTAATCCTTTGGGCTCAAAACGGTGAATGCAGGCACCTCAGTTACATTGTGGAAGCGTTCAAAGTCAATAAAATGCATTCCATCGTTATCAAAGATGATGTTCTCAAAATCGAAACCCCACATGATTTCATCAGGGAGATAGGAAGTCCTTGCTTGGGTGGTAGTCCCTGTGGACTCTACGATACCTTCAAGGATGGCAACCACTTCAAACTCTGCCCCAGAAAGAGAGTCTCTTGATATTTCATAGAGGGGGCTTTTGCTGTCGATGACATGGCATATCGTGAGCGGCCACACCAGAAAGATGCGGTCCAGGCCAAACTCATGGCCAATGTTCAAATCAAAGATTTTGTACGGCAGCCATGCCCCTTCCTGTGTGACGTGGTGTTTGATCAGCTGTAACCTGATGTGACCTTCGACAATCTGGCTCTTGTGGCGCAGATCCCCTATCCTGAAGAGAAGGCAAAGTCGACCATCCTGTTTGGTGATGCAGGCAGTCTTGCTAAAGAGGAGAGTGCTTGCTCGCATCTTCGGTCTGGAGAATTTGGCAATGAAGGCACCGATGATGAATGCCTCAAGAAAGTTGGCAAGCAGGACTTGGATGACAAGGAAGACGATGGCTTCAGGACACTGCTCCGTGGGGCAACGGAATCCAAAACCTATTGTAGTCTGTGCCTCTATGCTGTAGAGCAATGCCGAATTCCAGTTGAAGAAGTTTCGGAAGCAAGGGGACCATTCTGAGTTGTTTAACTGATCAAAGTCTCCTCTTCCCCATGCGATGGCATAATATATTCCTGCGAAGGCTAACCAGCTGACGACAAACCCGAGACAAACCATGATGATGTTGTACCTCCATGGCATATCCACTGAAGTTGTGAAGATATCCTTTATGAACTGGAGCCGCCAGTGTTTCGCCTTGCTCTCAAACGAGACATTGCAGCGACCGTTCTTCTCCACTAGCCTCCTTCTCTTAGGCACCGTGTGCCTCAAAGAGACCTCAGTTGAAGCATACGACTTCATGGACTCTGCAGCAAGGTGGTTGAAGTTGCCTACAACATGGTTGCCTGTAACGTGGTTGGACACAACATGGTTCTGGCCCTGAAGGACGAGGGTCCTAGAGTCATTGTGGTTACAGCCGTACTCGCTGGCAAAGCTGGCATTGGCCGAGTCAGCCATGTTGACTGCTTCCCCATATGAGGGCTTTTGTCCGTTAGGTCTTGTACCCATTGGACACCCAAATCAATATTCTCCTTTGTCCTTTTAAATTTGAAACCCCTCCGTGTACAATCCGAAAACTCTATGGCACTTTTGAATAACAGGTCCAAAGTGTTTTTCAACCCTGCAACGAGGAGAAAACAGAAAAAAAAAATAGACATCACAAAAGCATAAATGACATTTTTCATATTTCTTTAGCAAACTTAAGCATTTTGAACTATTGTCCCTGATACATAACTGACACAAAATGGACTGACCACCAAACAAGCTAGTCACCCATTCTTCTTAAATGCTACACATGTTTGAGGAAAACCCCAACTCTTTTACATTTACAGGTATCTTTACAAAATAAAGATTAAATACTCACAATTTATCACAGCAAGGCTATATAATCACATAATATCA
Organism: Heliocidaris tuberculata; assembly: GCA_025618425.1. Lineage (NCBI taxonomy): Eukaryota > Metazoa > Echinodermata > Echinoidea > Camarodonta > Echinometridae > Heliocidaris > Heliocidaris tuberculata. The sequence goes on from CM046836.1 coordinate 19,820,217, forward strand.
TCCACAGAGTTATGAACCAACAGAATACTTGAATTACACTGTTTTGTTTCAGAAAATCAACAAATGTTGAGTAGTAGCAGGCATTTGAGAAATCCAGCTTTGAACATTTGTGTGTGGGGGAGAGTGTTACAACTGAAAGGATGCAACTACTTCAAAAGGGAGCCCAATGTATGCTCCATCGCCTCCTGGGATAAGCTCCCACAGCAGCCTTTTGAAATTGTGCATTCCAAATCCTCGTAAGTAGATTTTCAGTGCGGCTTTAGCTCTGCCATAAATGGTAATTCTTGAGGAGATTTTTTTTGCCCATCTCGGCACATCTCGAAAATACAGAATACTTGAGGGTTTTCCCTAATTAATCAAAACCATTAGCATCTTCCCTTCATCCAATCATCCTGCACACCCCTGCCTCATAGAATGGATCAACACCCAACTGTTTGATCGTAATGATTTTTTATTTGCCGGCATTGTCTTCCCCCATTCACGGCAGGCGGACAGTCTTGGGCCAGGAGCACATTTGCATAACAAATGCGATATTGATCGAGATAAGCCAAGGACCAAATTAAAAAGAAGGGGGTATGGGGCAATGTTTGGCCTTTCTTGTCATTAATCTTGAGGATGCTGCGGTAGAAGTAGGCGTAGTCTGCACTTGTTTTTGACCACCTTACTGCTCTAGTTTGCTGGTTTGTTTACAAGAATATAGATTACAGTGTATGATAGAGAGAAGGGTAATTATTGAGGAGAGATGCATTAATATTCAGGAAATATTCAAAGAAGAGGAGACAGGGATGCATAGATACAAGAGATATCTAAGAAGTGACTGTTGGAGGTAGGAGGATAAGTGCATGATCTGGATATAGAAAGAGAGAGAGAGAGATGGAGAAGGAGAAAGAGAAAGATGGAGACAGAGAGAGAGATGGAGAAAGAGAGAGAGAGAGATAGAGAAAGAGAGAGAGATAGAGAAAGAGAGAGAGAGAGATGGAGAAAGAGAGAGAGAAAGAGAGAGAGAGAGAAAGAGAGAGAGAGAGAGGGGGCCTAGAGAGAGAGAGGGGGAGAAGGAAAAGGACAAATTATACAACTGACAGCTTTTAAAAATAAAAGATTACCAAATAGAAACATATGACATTGTGGAGAGAAAAGGAAGGAGAAAAGTGTATGTAGAGGAAGGTAAACGGAGAGAGAGGGGAAGGAAAGGACACTATGACAGAGTAAGTGTCAGAGTAAGAAAATGACAAATCGTTCTGTAGAAAGCTCTTTAAATTATATTTGCAAGTTAAGGTATAAAGGAATTAAAAGTGAACTAGGACAAGATATAAACAACACATCAAGTGAGAGAGTGTGTGTGTGAAGGGGAGAAGAAGGAAAACGACAAATTACTTAGAAAAAGATCACCCGAGAAGCACTTTGCTACAATGAAAGTTTTGCAGGACAAGGTAGAAATTTTACAAATGGCAGAGTGAGAAAGAGGGAGAGAGAGAGAGAGAGAGAGAGAGAGAGAGAGAGAGAGAGAGAGAGGAGAGGGAAAGAGACAGACTGAGGTGAAGAGAACTGTGATTTCTGTTTGCTGAAAGGATACAATAGAGCAGGGATGCAATTACCTGGAAGAAAATCCCCAAACAACCCTGGAGGCCCTGAGATGAAGAATAATCCAGTCATACCCTCCTCCGATCTCATTTTCCCCCTTCGTTGTACAACTCGCCTCTGGAGTGAACACAGAGTAATCTCATCAAAAGTGATAGATAATGGGCTAGTCATAGTAGAAGCCAATTGTGAAACAAGATGCAGCCATATCTGTACCCTAGTCATGGAGTCATGGGGATAGTGGGGATCGCTTTTGCTCTCTCTGTGAACAAATTTAGAAATAAAAATAAAATAAAATAGTAATATCCTGATCATAATTCAAGTTGCAAAGAGAGAATTTTTGTGAATACCAAATAATTTGCCAATATTCTTTCTTTATGTGTTACAAGGTCAGAGGATTGCTCATATTGATAAAACCAAGGAGAGAAGAAATGAGATAAGAAAATTCATCTTAGATTTACTACATAAAAGCTGCAAAAAAGTGATATTTGAATCTCTATTCATTATTCAATCTTATGTTTCCCTCATGTGTGTGGATGGACCTAATAGTAGAATTCTAAAAGCCTATAAGGAGCAAGAGTCATTATAAGTACTTCAGATAATTCCCCTTTCAGACAAGGAGGATTTTCTAAACCTCAAGGTGAACAGATTGGTGTATTGTAACTGTGAACAGTTAGGTGCAAATAACCCCTGGGCACAGGAATCATAAGTGTAGATTTTAGCCTTATTGTGCTCTTGAAAGTCAAGTAGTGACACATGAAAAAGCAGTTATTCAGCTATTTTTTGTCCATAGGCACGTTCACATTCATCCAAGATAAAGTGTTGGGCCAGCTATTGAGGAGGAATTTGTGTCATTGGGAATGAGGTCAAACTTAATCATTTTAAAAGTTAAAATGAACAATCTCAAAAAGAGCAACAAAAGTCAAAATAATTATGCTACTACATGTGCACGTACATGTATGTAGCACATGGAGTCTGGAAACAGCAGCACATGAAGTAAGGAAGAGCTACAGGTATGTTGTAAGCTAGGGGAAAGTTCTAAACCCTAACATGAAGTTGATTACATGAGAGAAACAGGTCAGAAAAAAGTTTCAGACAAATCCAATAAAAAAATACGCAGTAGATGACATGCAAATGAACAAAAAATTCTTAGATTTTCAATCTAAGAGTCAAAATAATTATGCAAAGTACTACATGTGTATGTAGCACTAAATGTGAGTCTGGAATTAGCTGCACATGAAGTAATAAAGGGCTATATTTAAAGGGGAACTTCACTCTGACATGATTTTGATCACATTCATGAGAGAAACCGGTAAGTAAATTACGTTTGAGACAAGTCCAATAAAAATAAGAATGTTGGGAACACTTCTATTTAAATATCACAGCACAAATGGGAAACTCTTTCCTTTTGGATCTACATGTACATGTACTCCATTCCTGTTGATACAAATTATAATGAAATTCCATTTTTCTCCCAGAATCTTTTTTTAATCAAAACTATACAGTACATACATGTACATGCATCTCCTTTATAAAGAATTTGAATACGTTGGAGTTAAAAATTTAAGCAACAAAAAATAAACAGAGGGCAAATTTCAAAGGATAGCCAAGTTATGTATGAATCTTCAAAACTTCAAATCAATGTGATGCAGGGTGCACTTCTCCTTTAAGAGTGTCTCTCTGTTCTCCTTGGATTAACACCCATGAAAGATACATCTCTAAGAACTCTCCTTTAGTAACCAACTTCCCCCTTTACTCTATTCTGATCCTTCAATCTTCTTTCATCTTCTCCCCTACCTATCCCTTTTTATCCCTTTTATCACCCCTTATATATAGTACACATTAAATCAATCCTCTGTTAAGAGGCTTTAGAGATAAGATGTCTTTCAATTGTTAAGGGTAATAGTTTGAGTGAAAACACTAACTTTTTTCAATTGAAGCCTAAAGAAAAATATTTAAATCATTAGGGGTTTTAAAAAAGAAAAGGTAAGTAGATTTGGTATGTCCATGGTGCAGATCACTTTTAATGTGCAATTTAAGGTTGTGGGAAAAGACTTAATAGACTGAATTGGGAAAGATTTGTATGCACCTGTGTATTAATACTCAAACTTAAATGACAATTGCTATAAAACTAAATTAACAGCTACGGGAAATGCTAACTTGTGTTGGGTTTGAATCCTATATAAATTTACTGCAAATTGTTTACTGTAACTCATCTCAAACTGTCTACAAAAAATCCTTAATCTATATCTCATGGTCTGAATTAAAGATGATAGCAAATGTCAATAAAAAGTTATTTAACCAATTCTTCTAGTACACTCTAAATTTATACAAAGTGTAACAGTGATCCCTGTACATGAACAAGTATGTAGTTTTAAATAAGACAAAGGAAGACAGAGAAGTGTGCAAGAGATTATGGGGGAATTTTAACACAGAATAAACATAGTGATGCTTATATTGGAGTAGATCTGAAACAGTTTAAAATAATCAGTCTCACGTAAGGTGCATCTGTGTTTAAATATGAAAGTTAGGCCTACTCAAAATTACAATTCAATTTCAAAAATCGATATTCAAAAATGTACATGTAATATCAATTCTAACAGAGGAGGTGTGATGGCTCAGTGGTAGAGAAGTGATCTTGTAACTGCGAGGACCCCGATTTGAAACCAAGGGGATGCACAAGTGCCCTTTGGTAAGGCAATAATCTTCACTACCAAGTCTTCCAAGAGACTTAAAGCTGTCGGCCCCTGGTCGTTTACTTACAAGCATACACATGCTTTCTTAGCAGTAAAATAAGACACAAATCATCAAACCAATATCCAGTATTTCCGCAGCACCCTTATTCTCTTCCTACTCCCATCTACATGTAAGTTGCATCTCCTCTCCTACTCACTGTGTCCTTACATCCACTATAGAAAGCAGTGCTGTAGGACTCGAGTCCGGACTCGGACTCGACCAATGGTGACTCGCGACTCGGGCGAAAATCGGGCCGAGACCGGCAACGAGACCGGTAATTTTTTCTGTTTTCCGCTTTAATTTTAGCTCAAAAAATTACCCCAGGGCACGCAAAATAACCCTCTATTTGTCGAACCTTGCTCGATTGAGCGGTATTTTGAACATGAACTTAACATCGATCACCGTAACCAAACGATTTTATTACAGTTAACAATTACTTTCGTTTAACTTGAGTCACTTAGTCATGTAGTCAGTTTCCAAAATGAATGTTAATGTTGCACTTGTATTACAAGCCATTAAGCCAGTTTAATGAACTGATGAACTAGCTGATATATCTACAAGGGTTTTCTTAGGGTTTGACGATTCACTTTTTTATAACTTTAATAAGTTATTTGATAAGATTAAACTATTGACATGTTTGGTGCTCTTGGTGAAATATTGTTTTTCCCTCTTTTTTTTCCATTTCAGTTGGAAACTTTCTTTTCTATAATCTGGTTTCAATGGCATTCAACCTATTATTTTTTTGTTCTGTTTACTTAATAATTGATAAGAATTTTGTTTGAAAAAAATATATAATTACAGGCCTTTGAAATGAACAAATATTAATTCAGTTTGTATCTTTTCTTCATTGAGATATCACAGAAACAATACATTCAACTCTCTATAATAACTGTGGATACAAGCAAAATATTTGGCCTGATAAGGCTTGTTCACATATGAGCCATTTGTCAACGAGTCATGTACCTTGGCACCATGCGTACCCAGGGGGGGGGGCAGAGGGCACAGTGCCCCCCTGACAACTTTTGACAGGAAAAAAAAATTTTACCCTTTTTTTTTTTGTTGCTTGTCAGAGAATCATGGAGCAAAACGTCTGATAACCTCCCCCCCCCCCCCCCCCCCCCCAACGGAGCGAGTTTTGGAGGGCTGGTGAAAAGAAAAAAATGCGGGTCTCCCTCCAAGAAGAATTTGACAGTTGACAAAATTATTTGCTCCCCCTTTAAAAAATCCTGGGTACGCCACTGCTTGGCACAAAAGGAGTGCATGTTCACTTGTTTAGTATTTTTGTCAATAAAACTTCTGAATTCCACCAGTACATCAAACCATCACCGAAAATCTAACCATAGACATTTATCTCAACATTTACATGTACATTTCAATTTTCTTACCTTCTGTCAGAATTTTTAGTGTTGATAGCTGGAAATCTTAAAGAAACTTAACCTTCTTAAGCATCAAGCGACATGCCAAATCACTCATTTGTGAGCAAGCCTTTATAGTTGTCCGCATTTGAACTAAAAAAACTTAAATGAATTAAATTCTCTGACAAATGGAAGTTTTCAATGAACCAGAAACTATTTATGTTATAGAGTTCACAGAAAGTCATTTATTATAATACATGTTTAAATAATGTGACGTAAAACAAAATTGCAATTTAAGATGTTCCCATCGGGACTCTGACTCGGATGTCCAGGACTCGGGACTCGGATGCAAGGACTCGGACTTGGACTTGGACTCGGACTCGGATGGGATGGACTCGACTATAGCACTGATAGAAAGGAACATATGTCTCCAAATAATGTTCCTGAAGCAATTTGTTTTCATTGTTTTATTAGCACTCCATGGTGGTGTGGTTTTAGCCTTCTTCCATTTTACATTGTTTTAATTATAGTAGTTCATAGTTTTCTTGATGTCTAAAATTAATCAGCTTTTCCTCCTCAAATTGGCAACAATTGGTCAACATTGGTCCTGCCACATTTAAACTATGGTATAATAGCATGGGGGAATTGTGCTGAATATCACCTGAATAGAATTTTATTACTTCAGAAAAAAGTTTTGCGCATCATTTGTCATTCGGATTTTCGTTGCCACACTGATGCACTTTTTTATAAATATAATATCCTGAAGATAGGCGATTTATATAATTACAATCTTGGAACGTTTATGTACAATTTAGATACAAATGATCTGCCAAAGGTTTTTTATACAATGTTTACAAAGAGTGTCAATATACATCATTATCCTACAAGGTCTGCCGGACTTTTTCACCTACCAAGAACAAGAACACTCCTTACGAACAAAACATTTATTTTTACGGGCTCAAAACTTTGGAACTCTCTTCCAGATTCAATTCGAAATAAACCCACACATTTTAGTTTTAGTAGAGGGTTCAAAAAAATTCTTATTCAAAAATATAAACCTCCAACTGCCAGGATCTAGGATGATCTCCAACATCTTCTCTGTCCACACCTTTTCTCTCTCTCCCTCTCTCTCTTTCTTCTCCTCTCTATCCCCTTCTCTTCATCTCTCTCTCCTTCCATGGTCTACCTTAATTGTGCAGTTTTGTCTTGTCTTGTCTTGTTTTGTTGGTTTTTGTCTTTGTCTTGTCCTGTCCAGCTTTGTCTTGTCTCATCCAGCTTTGTCTTGTCCTGTCCAGCTCTCTCAGTTTTGCTATTTTATGTATCATAGAGTTTAATGTATTACATAGTTCAATTACAGTTTAAATTCCATTTATGAAAATTATTATAGAAAATTATTGATTTTATATTATATTTATTCCAGGAACCCACAAAAACAAGCTGTGCTTTCCAGTGGGTTCCCTTTTTCATTTCTGATTTTGTATTTTGCTTTACAATGTAAATTGCGTTGATATGGAATGAAAATAAACTCGAATCAAATCAATTATACTTTTTCCTAACTTGTACATAGTTTGAAAAAAATACAAATCTTTCTTAAATGAACCGATGAAAATTGCAAAATTTAACATAGAAACTGCCAATTTGAGCATGAAAATAGTGAAAATATTAACACTGCGTTGCAATTTAGAGACTATATCACTATAATGATTTGTTACAATTAAATCGCTCTTATTCGAGAACAGCAAATTGTATATTGCATTCAAAATGGACTAAAAATTTTCAGTGAATTTTTCTCTTTTCTGCTCATGTATTATGTGTAATTCTGAACATTTTGGATCCAAAGATACTGCAAAAGTGTCACTAAAACGAGACACTGTACAGCTATCGGTTACCATTTATCAAATTGAAATAAATGTGAGTTTCATTATTCATGCCCAACACGAATATAACACCTCCACACCTCATTATTTCCAACAAACCATATGTCAAGGTAAAACACTATTTTGATATATTTTCCCTTAACTTCACATTGTTTATCAGTTTCTACATTTGATTTGATTTGTAGTTTAAGAAACATTAATGATTTAATAATCATCTATACGTTTAACAGCCATTCCCCACTCTTCCACTTTCGTGTCAAATTAAAGCTACATCAATGAGAAGATTCCAACTTGTATGCAGTGTGTGCACTGATCTTTTAATTATGCCATGTTCAAAGACTGACACTAGAGGGCACTATATTATTTCTTCCAATTCTTTCCAGTTTCTGGTCCAATGTGATTCTCATGCTCCAAATTCTTATCTGGTAGAGGAATAATGTAGGTGGGCAGATGAGTTTTAGTACAAGATTGATGAATGATGTTTAACTATTTAAAATATTTATTTGCCACTATGCAGAAGGATCTCCAGCTATAGGCTCTTCCCATTTGAATTTCTTTCTCTCTCTCTCTCTCTCTCTCCTCCTCCCTTCTTTAATTCTATCTTTCTGTCTCTGTTTCTAACTTTCATTTCTCTCTCTTTATGATTAATCCTTTCAGGACAGGAATTATTTAAGGGCTAAATTGATCTCATTTTGTTCTTCAAATTGGCAACAATAATATTTTTCTTTTAGTGCTACATGGTTCTAATAAGGTATAATGTCTTTGAATACAATATACATGGTGAATTATTATGTCGAAAAGTTCAAAAAATTGCCAATTTTAATGGAAAACAATGATTTTGAACATCTCAATGTGTTGCCAATCTAAGGATTTTAAATCTTATTCTTGTTTTAAAATTCCTGGCATCAAAACGCAATATGGTCATGCAACAGAAATGGACATAGTGCATACAGATTTTTTTTCTCTTTCTACTGATCCATCTTTTATATTTTTTATATCTCTGAATCAAAAGCTATTGAACCAAACCACAAAATGCGGTCAATTGTCCCGAAAGGGTTAATCTCTCTTTCTCTCTGTACTCAAACCTGATCTAAAAATATCAGAAATATCTCATTTTCAGTGAATGTTAAAAGAAAATAATAGGCATACCTCCATGTTGTTGATCCAGCTTGTCTAGCTGCAATAAGTTGAGTACCATAGTGTTCATGAGGTGTATTGCCCTTCTCCTCAAAGAAGCCAGTTGACAAGTAAAACTGCATTATTTTCGTCATCTCCTGAGCTCTGACACAATTTGGGATGATCGTCCAGTATGGTTCCTACAACTCTGACTATGACATCTAGTTGGATAATGCAAGCCCACGACAAAAGAAATCCTGAATTGAAAAGAAAACACATTCGGGGGAAATCGAATAAGAATTAAATCACAATTCAAATTCATCATCTCAGGCATGCACAGAACAGAGTTAAATAATCATTCCAAATTCACAATTCAAAATTCATTTCTTAACTTAAGAAGAGACTGCAGTTAAAAATAAAAGTTCTACATTAACTATTCAAAATTTAATCATACTATTTACAGAGAAGATTGAGTTTTGGGAAAGGTGAAAAATAATTTGTGAGCTTTCTCATTCCTTTCATACCAGATTGGAACTTTGGACATCACACTAGCAATATTCCCTGAAAAGGATTCCTCCTCAAATGCCCTCATATTTGAAATATTATGAGAACTAGCTGAAGCGTTCGGACCAAACATCGACGCCATATGTGTGTGCAATCCCATATACCCACTTCTGTGTGCAGTGCATGTGCTCTTTAGCAAGATTGGGTCAATTTCTTATCATTTTGATTCTAAAACCTCACAGTATTCACTAATACTTACAGTATGTAGATATGATCACCCTTTCCCAATTTCTTTGAGACAGTTTCTTTCACAATGTAATTGCATGACCAGGGCCCTTTTGCATAAAAAGTTGCGATTAAACGCAACTCAAAAAATCAAACGCAAGTGCCAAATACGCGATCCTGATTGGTTGAAAATCGAGTTGCGTTTAATTTTTTTGAGTTGCGTTTAATTGCAACTTTTTATGCAAGAGGACCCAGAACTTAAAGGAAACCAAAACCCAAGGAGATAATCAATGTTATTGGAAAGTGAGAATTCAGAGAAGCACTTTACAAAAAGTTTCATTAAAATTGGTTAAAAAATGAGAGAGTTATGGAAGTTTGAAAAGTCTTGTTTTACTTTCTATGGGGATCCTCAAATTGGCAAAATTGCTTCAAAATGGCTGATTTTGTGAACAACTCTCCATTTGTTTTGTACACAGATTTTCAGATTTTCCCCATTATCTTTCAAGGTGCAGTTGATCTCCTTCTGAGCTCAACATATATAATGGGAAAATGTATTTTACACCACATATGTCGAGTTCAGGAGGAGACAAGGAGCACCCTGAGAGATAATGGGGAAAATCTGAAAATCTGTGTACAAAACAAATGGAGAGTTGTTCACAAAATCAGCCATTTTGAAGCAATTTTGCCAATTTGAGGATCCCCATAGAAAGTAAAGCGAGACTTTTCAAACTTTCATAACTCTCTCATTTTTTAACCAATTCTAATGAAACTTTTTTTAAAGTGCTTCTCTGAATTTTCACTTTCCAATAACATTGATTCTCTCCTTGGGTTTTGGTTTCCTTTAACTTTATCTTTAAGAATCACAAAAATTTTGTTGGCTAATCAGTAATTGTTTTTGCTAATTTTTGTGAACCTTTTTTGAGCCATATTGGCAAATGATAAAATATTGCAATTTATTGGCTAAAATCACAGAGGTCATGTAACCAATAATCTTTTGGGTCTTAATAAGAGAAAGACTATGATATTTACATGTATACTTGAAAAAAAAATTAGAGGTTTATTGCCAGCAATCATGCAGTAGATCTACACTTAAGGCTCGTTCAAATACTGTAAAACCAGAAATGCTCGCCAGGGCTGTCAACTTTGGGGAACTGCTTGGAGGGATATTCGTGATTTTTTTTCTCTCGCCTGCCCTCCAATTTTTGGGGTCTCTTTTGAAGTCCAAAAATCTCTGACAAGCTATCATTTTACACGTTTGGAGGGAGGTTTTTTCATAAAGCGGGATATTTACATGCTTTGCGGGAGAGCGGGAGGAAGGGCGTCGTGGCGGGAGTCTCCCGCTTTGACGCTGGAAGGACGGCGGGAGAATTAGCGTCGTGGCGTGAGACTCCCTCCAAAGGCGGGAGGGTTGACAGCCCTGTGCTCACGTGCATGAAACTTTCGCGAATTTTGCGAGTGGTCGAGATTTGCGAAAGTTTCATGCCAAAATATTGAAATTGCAATTGAAACAACATAAAATGATCGCAATTCGCAAGTTTCTTGCTGCAAAATTGGCTGTAACTATTCGCAAAATTTTCTGTCTTTACGGTATGCCGCTGTAAACCACCTAAATAAAACAATGTGGGGTTTTTTAAGTGTACTGACCTTCACATTTCTGTATCTTATAACACACAGGTAAGTTTAGTAATACGCGCATGCGTAGGACCTCTGTTGCATCATTTATTGCTATTCATTTACATTTTAATGCACAAAAACTGCCACATTTTTTATGGCATGTGAACAAGCTTTTAACTTATATTTTCTAACTTTTAGTAGATCTATCTACTTTACATGTCTCTAACACTAACATTTCTACCTGTGACATTTGTTTAGCATTTTACATGTGATATTGTTACCTCTGATTATTTTTTTCAGCAACTGACAACTGACATTTTACCTGGGTACGAGCTGGGCCGGGTCGACCGCCCCATCTCCAACGCCAACTGCACGGCCACGGCTAAGCTCGGCGGTCTTTCCCTTGGCCGGTGAGGTGGCCCCGGCGAGCCCTTGTTGGCCTTGCCTGGCTTGCGTTTTCAGCTGTGGATAATTCCACGATTTACAGTTGGATCTCATTCTGTTATATGCCATGATTTCTAACTCTTGGTTAGCTTATTTCATCCACAAAATACCTCACCCAACTGACATTATATAAGTCTAACCTCCTTGATACCAGCGCCTGAAATTGAAATTCCGTGTTGTGATTTGTCCAAAGTTTTCACTAATTGCGCTGACATTGTCAGATTGGTTACCTTTCTCAGAAAAAGTTGAGCATGCGATGATGCGGAGCTTTCGTACAATAACTATGTGAGAACTGATAACCATTCAGCAGCCACCCGGAAGTACGATACGTAGGTTTACACGTGGTTATTTCTCTTTGAATTTTCGGGTCAACGAGTATGCTTCGGTGGAGGTACATTCTTTTCAATATTTTGTAAAATGTTCGCTTGATTTCGCCTTATCATGTGATTTTTCTCTCTGCATTATAGCATGAAATGTAATATATTTCTCTAACCTTAGTGTTGTCCTCTAAGTTAAAGGTTGGCTGTTATTTTTTGTTGAAAACCGTTTCGAGTTTAGTGATTGTGATGCGAGCCAATAGTACTCCCCACGATATACCGCGAACCGCGCGGCGAACACTGTCTCAGAGTCCACTCTAGGGCCTAGCCCTCGATATGGCTATGGCGCAGCATGTACACGTGTGTTTGAAGCAAGTGGGAATGTCATTGTCATGAATGTTCAAGCCTGTGTAAAGATCCCTGTCCTGTAAAGCTATTGATGCTACTTTATATTGAGCCTGGTTTCATAACAATTAACATATGTTACCAACATATTATTAGTCTCTCGTTCGCTAGCTCTTGACTTTAATAGAGACAAAAACGGTTGTATCACTCTGCTGTGCAAACCGACTACTCACCGATGCGTAGTTGGAAAACTCGTAATAATTTGATTTTTCCTCATATATCTAGATCTAGATTTTATGATTGAATTGGTTAGGCCTACTGGCCTAGGCTCGTAATAGTTACGGAATCTGTTCAACTTACCAATTTTAATGAATAATCTGTTTAATGCTCCTTTTTCAGGTAATTCAGCAGCATCGGAAATACACGGGGGCGACGGGCGATTTCGCCCTCGTCGGCCCCCATATCGCCCCAATAAATGCTGGAAAACCTGTATTCGGGGGCGACCGTTTTCATATGAGTCGCCCCCATCAATGATTCGAAAGAAAATCACTATTATGCTCAAAAAGCAGCTAAATTCAACCTTTTATCTCGTTGTTGACTCAGAGCTTAGTACATCGCGAATGTGTAGCATCGTGAGCGCTAGACCAAATGACAATTATAGCCAGATATCGCATATCGACAGGGAAACTGAAGATAGCGCTTTTTTCACGCATACAATAGTAACCACCTTCATTTAAAGGGTTGTATAAATTCATCGACAGCTTCATTTCACTTAGTCTTTGCGCGACACCTTTTGTGAAAATTTCCTTTCCGAAACGCAATATTACTGTTACAATGATAGGTTTAAAATTACCATCATCCGTGTAATGAGACTATCACTAGATCTACGACCAGATACACCACACAGAGAAATTGTCCCTTACCACATTAAGTCCGTAGTCACCTCAAAAAATCAATCTGTAAAGCCAAAGCCTGCCTAAAAAATGCGGAATTAGTGCCATTTTTCCAAAGCACGCGGCGCTTAAGTCAGGTTGTGAGAAACAGAGTCAGGGCTTTTTACTTATCGTGCGCGCTTTAGGTATAGTATGTGTTCTTCTTTAATCATTTATGGTAATTTCTCATTTTCAATTTTTTTTTTTGAATTATACCTCGGTGATGATTCGATGATGAGGCTGATGCTTTACACCATGTAACTTTATCAATGGCAGTATGACATGTCTTGTGTCATACTGCATTACATTGTGTAGCTGCATGTAGTAGCTTGCAACCAGTGATGACAGTTTCGAGGCATTTGTCTGAGAGGATTGTTTGATGTAAAAAAAAAGAAAAGAGGCATTTGTCTGAGAGGAAAGTTTGATGTAAAAAAAAGTCTTCATGCATTTGGTCCAACTTACAGTAGAAGTAACCACTTTTGCTACATAAAGGGCAGGCATTTCCTATTATTGCAGTTTATTGCTCTAACAGATTCTGTTATTCTCATATTTTCTTTGCCTCCACTGTACAGGTGGTCACAGTAATCGTATGACTTGCAGTGAAAGACAGATTAGTTGTCTCTAACCGTTTATGAGGTAAGTGAAATCATTGTAAAGCATGATGTAATGATTGATGTGTGCAATAGAACATGCTTCATCAGAAAACTAGTTTTGAGTTTGAAGAAAATTGCCACACATTCCTGTTAAGACGAAACATCAAGATTCCCAAGACGGATGTATTTTATATTTGCATTTCTTTATTTTGAAGAAAGAAAGTAACAAGAACAATGTTAATCCTCGGTGATGATTCGATGACGAGGCTGATGCTTAGCACCATGTAACTGTATCAATGGCAGTGTGACATGTCTTGTGTCATACTGCATTACATTGTGTAGCTGCATGTAGTAGCTAGCAACCGTTGATGACAGTTTCGAGGCATTTGTCTGAGAGGAGAGTTTCATGGTAATAAAATCTTGTATTTGGTCCAGCTTAAAAGTAGAAGCATCCACTTATGTTATTTTTTATATGAAGGGTAGACATTTGTTGTACATGCTGCATTTTCCTGCTCAGACAAGTTCTGTCAATTTATTTATTTATTTTTTTCTTTTCCTACAGTTTGATTAAGATGATGGTACAGCATGCTGGAAATGATGCATTCTGTTCGATTTGTTCTTCCAAAGTCCATCAGGTAAGTGAAAGTATTTTAATACATGATTCATGTGATGTTTGAATTGTGAAAGGAACCTGCACAATCAGAAAACTCTATGGGATTGAGGAAAATGACCAGATATTCCTGTTTGCGCAAAATACCACAGCTTCTTAGGACAATTATATTGTTTGTGCTGGAGACCGAAAAGAACAAGACCATGTTAATCCTCGGTGATGATTCGATGACGAGGCTGATGCTTAGCACCATGTAACTGTATCAATGGCAGCGTGACATGTCTTGTGTCATGCTGCATTACATTGTGTAGCTGCATGCCGTAGCTAGCAAACGGTGATGACAGTTTCGAGGCATTTGTCTGAGAGGAGAGTTTGATGGTTAAAAATAAGCTTCTTCTACTTGCTCCAACTTATAAGAGAAGCAACCAGTTTTGCTACATTGAGGTCAAGCTTTTTGTTGTACATCGCAGTTTCTTGCTTACACATATTCTTTCACCATTATGATTTCTTTTCCTCCAGGTTCCTCCAAGTTGGTCAAAGAGGTCATACAGGTCGCTCAAAGAGGTCATATAGTATGCAAGGAAGAATAGTTTTTGAAGACTTTTCGGTAAGAGAGATCATTTTACAGCATGATTTCTGTGATGTTTACAAAAATGCCAATGGAACATGCACGGTCACTAAATGTCCATGCCTGTGCAAATTACTTAATTTTCTTGTCGATAGAAGATACCAAGATTCTTTGGACAGTGATGTTGTTAGTGCATGTCTCTTATTCTGAAGAAGTAATAATACAAGAACATGATAATCCTCGGTGATGATTCGATGACGAGGCTGATGCTTAGCACCATGTAACTGTATCAATGGCAGTATGACATGTCTTATGTCTTACTGCATTACATTGTGTAGCTGCATGCCGTAGCTAGCAACCAGTGATGACAGTTTCGAGGCATTTGTCTGAGAGGAAAAATGCACATAAATTGAACCTATTTGGTGGGGGGGGGGGGGGGGGGAGCAGAAATGATTTATATCTCATTGACTCTTCATAGGGCCATGTTGCTTGAGGAAAAGCCACATTCGTGGTTTGAACTACTTCTGACTAGTAATAAATGAATTCATTTTCCCTACTTTGTGTTTTGTCTCGTCCTCTGCATTTAGGCTTCCATTCACGGTGGATATGAATGCTATGTTGCAGAATTCTTCACATCAAGAATATAATTGGTAAGTGAAATATTTTGTTATAGTCTCCTTTTGTATGAAAAAGTAGGAATAGAATAACTTTCTCTCACTATTGAAAGGGTTTAAGATGACCACAATGTCCAAGCTTATGGAAGTCACGTGCCAATGATGAACACTCTTAATCTAGTTTCAAGACGGAGCTGACAAACCATCGTTTGTTGGAGACATCCTTACTCACCTGAGGCATAGACTTCAAATCTTGTAGAACTGTTCTTGCAATTCTGTATATTTTAAAGATGATTTTGAGTATTGATTTGGTCAGTGCAATTGCATTGTGACAGAAAAAGTCTTTGGTTAATTGTGTAGTAATGAGACATAATTCTGTGTGATGAGATTTGGAATCATCAGACTTAACAAAATATTGACTAAATCTTGCTGAAAAATATGAACAGTGAAAAGAACTATATGCAGATGTGGGTATATGGGACTACAGAAACATATGGCATCAGAGATCTGGTCTGAAGTTTTGTGCTCTTTTTAGTCATATTTGAAATGGTATTTGAATAGAAATCCTTTTTATGTAACATGGCTACTATATTCTTCCTCAAAGGAATAAGAAGAAGGAGACAGCTCACCTATATTATGTTTTTAACCAGTTTTGATGATCTTCTCTTTCCTTCATTTAGGCCTCCATGTGTCATGTGCCTTTTCTTCTCTACACCATGTAGTGAAAGATGGGATCCTTTACTGAGAAGAGAAATACAAGTAAGTGATACCAAACTAACAGCATTTGGGTTTATTGTGAAAATGTTTACAATTGTCCAAAATCAAGATGGGCCGAACTTTGATCGAAGTTGCAACTGCTCTTACCAGATGTAATACTTTCTTCATCAGCCATTGACTTGCTGATTCTTTGATCGTAGGTTATCCAGTATTCTCTTGTATGTATTTTACAATTTATATTGCATGTTGAAACCTTCGAAAGACAGATTTTAATCATCTTTTGATAAAGATTTTCATGCCAAACCCCACTACATCAAAGTTTGAATACTAGTACCCAAGTCATGTGCCAGTGATGAACACTCTTAATCTAGTTTCAAGACGGAGCTGACAAACCATTGTTTGTTGGAGACATCCTTACTCACCTGAGGCACTGACTGGAATGTAATCAAACCTAATGAACTTTGTGATGTCACAATAGAAATTTGTGTATTTTACTTGTGTAATATGTTGATAGATGTACCCTCCCATGGACCAAGGTTACCAGTACATATAGAAGTAAGATGTAATGATAAACTTTCATATGATGTCAATCTCTATACGGAATGCATGCTTAGCTGCTATTTAATGAACTTTATTAATTTTTTGTGTTTTCTGTATGATTTGTTCAGCTCAAAGAAAGCCAAGATGGTGTTGCCTTTTTAGGTCTGGACAATGAGACAGGTGAGTGGTGCATCTCCAAGTTCCCAAATATCTTGGGGAAATTATGAAGGGAAAATCTGAACGATTGAAAATAAAGGTACATCATTTGGTAGGCAATTTTTAGAGCCTGATAAAGTGGAAAATTTCTTTTGTCTTGTAAATGATGAGTTACTTCTCTGACACCTCTTGTCTGAAAACATTGATGTCTTATAGTAATGTTCTGATACGAGACACAAGTGTATTTCCTTTTATAGCTATAATGATATAGATATAATGACATATTATGTAGAAAGCAAGTTTTCCCTTTCTCTGTAGCTTTTGGTAATTTTTTTTCAAATTGGGGGTGAATTTTTGATTTTTGATTTAAAATATAAAACTGTTACATGATTGCATATAGTCAGATGGAACTTGGAAACATTAGCATGTTCAAATTAATATTCTTTATGCATGTCTCGTGTTGGAATTCGCAGGATATTCAGAAGCAGCATCTATGGCAGCAGTCTCTCTTGTTTGATGTCATCCAAGGGGTTGATGAGCTGGTCATAACTCTACAAACTTTCCTGCATGGGGCTATTCGGTTGCCTCCTGACAGCACCAGGTTTTTAGATCTACCAATCCCAGGGGCTTATGGCTTAGAAATGGAGATGACATCTTATATATTTTACAGGTAATCTTGGGTTCTGTTCGTAAAATAAATTTTGAGGGAACTGTTTAAAAAAAAAAAAGCTGTTCTTAGTTGTTTGTCATGCTGCAAATTAAACTTTAACAAAAGCAAAATGTTTTCAAGTCTTCTATTTTTGAGGTATTTATTTCTATGTGCAGGTTTAGCACTGGGTTAACTTTTAGCTATCAATGAACATGTCTTGCAAATGATGAGTTACTTCTCTGACACCTCTTGTCTGAATATATTGATGTCATATAGTAATATTCTGATGCAACACATGATCCGAGACAAAGTCCTGTAGGTGTACACATGATGTAGTATCCTTGACAAATTCTGAAACCCTGTGAATGGCATTTCCAAGTTTGGAGGAATCTAACTGATGTTCTGCTGTTCTGTTTGAAAATAGGTATTATTAATTGATTTCCAAGCATCGATTTTGAGTTTTAATTCTGTGTTTCACAGGGCAATAATTTTGTGTCATACATCAAACTTCACTATGTATTTCGCTTCGTTGATTTAATTGATTTCTCTGCATTCCCTAGAAGAAATTGCTCTTGTATATTGAAACACGGTGCATATATGTATAAAGAGAGAGAGGCATGATTTGCCACTCACAATATGGGGGAAAAGGGTGTGACTGCTACATGAATGTGCATGGCCGATCAGAAAGATGGAACATTTTTTTTCCACAGATTAACAATAACGAGCTCTCCAATATATCCGTTTGCTTCCTTGCAGGCATGGTCGGACAGAACACGCTTTAGCTACTTCATACCCATGCACGGATCCCTCTCCCAAGTGTATCCTTTGTCACGCCTTGGAATCTGCTTCCTTCTCACAATCTGATGATCTTGTCCATTGTCGAAACGTTTTGCAGGACGTTACAGGATACTCTTCCCCCTTGGAGTCAGAAGTTGAGCAAACACACAGTTATACAGTGATTAAGTGACAGGTATGAAATATTCTTGGATTACATTACTAACTTCAACTTGGATTACATTACTAACTTCAACTTTGATATGTAGATGACATGGCAAGTTTTTCAAATGTGACAAAACTCTACCTATCAAGCATCAATAGTGGAGTTATTGTAATTGAAAGAAATATTAGAGCAGTGTTCATGGAACTATATTTAAATTTGGATAAGGGGATCAACTGACTTTGGAATGTTTGTTGAAAGTGCCATTCGATTGTGATGATTATATTCAGCGGATCGAAATTTGTTTTCATGAGAAAAGCATTTGCTTACTTCTGAATCTTATGGCACGCATACATGTAGCTGCAAACCATTCCGATTTCCTCCATTTTTCTGGAAACTCGCGCATAAATACATTCAAAATACATTGTATTCCTAATTCTGCCTTGAGAGATTCTTAATTTTTGCTTTGATATGTTGGCTGGTATGCATACATTAGGCAATAATCATTCGTCAGAAATTCAGATGTGAAGAAAAAAAATGTTTGATTTTATGTACTTATAAGAAAGAAAAACTTTTCTCTGTGCAGGGATGTTTCCACCCCAGAAGACAATGATGGTTCTCTGCTCAAATGAGGCAAAAGGACGCTGCCATCGTGGATATGGTATGTATATTTTGGTACTAATTGTCATCATTATAAAGCAATAACCTGGTTTCAAGACTCTTTCAGTGCAAACAAGTGAGACTTGTACTTAGAATAAAAATTGTAAAACATTTGGCACAATATTAAAATTAGGTCAAAGGTCAAAGAGGTAATTGTAGATGAAAATGGAAGGTTTTAAGCACTCCTGTTATAATGTTCAGGAATCATGTTAGGCACGGGCTTTAGATTTAGTATTTAAACAAATAGTGACTTGATAAGATTATTCATGTCTTTGTAGATAGGAATGTTTCAGAAATGAATTTGAAAAAGTTGTTGATATGATGACCCAGGAATTGCCGTCTGAATAATAGTGATGGTTCAATCCAACCCTGATCAACAACAAAATATTATTCGTAATCAATCTACATGAATGATCGAAATTTGCTTCGATGTCAAGTGGAATGATGTCTTATCTTATTTTTACTAGAAGTCAATCCAGAGCTTTGGAAGGTTGTTGCTTGCTTCACCAACAAGTTGCAGTATATGCTGTCTGTAAGTAGAATGACCTTTCTCTCCATTATCAAATTCTAATGTCAATGAATGAGTGCTAAATTCAAGAAAAGCTATTCACGTATGAATGTTAAACATTTGTCCATTTTAAAACAGTATACCTGTCCAGGCTACGCATCTCTGTAGGGAAATGAACTGATTATATTTGGGCTCATTTGCTCTTTACGAAAAAGGTGGTAGGTCGGTTTCCATGTAAACGTAAGGTTGAGACATGAATGTCAAATTTGATACCAGTGTTCGTCATGAGGTGATTGTATGTGGTAATATTTCTTGCATTAGAATGATATAATCTAAACCTTATTAACACTTGGAAATAATGGCGGTAGTGATATTGAAGAGTTGTTGAAATGATGTTTCAGGAATTGCCGTCTGAATAATCATGATGGTTTAATCCAACCCTGATCAACAACAGAAACTCAGCAATCTTCAGTTATGTTGACTACCTTGGATGATGTCGTTGTCATGCCATCACTTTTCCGTCATCTTTCCTCCATTCTTTCTTTCACATCTATTTTTCTCATTCCATAATTTCATCCTTGTTTTCTCATTCCATAATTTCATCCTTGTTTTCTCATTCCATAATTTCATCCTTGTTTTCTCATTCCATAATTTCATCCTTGTTTTCTCATTCTACCTGTAATGTTATCCTTTTTCAGTATATGGAGTTCAACCCATATCATCAGAGAGTATTTGCTGGATTCATCAGCCTGGAACAAGGTCATACAGTCACAAAGATATTCTAAAGGTCAGCAGGAAGTTCATTTCATCAGTCTTGTTACTCTATTAGTTAAGTATCTACTTTGATGGAAAGAAAGCAAGTAGAATTTTAATTTCTTTGTATGATTCAGTTAAGAAATTTTGATGTTTTTTTAATGCAATCATTATATGGTACATTTTATATATTTAGGTTAGGCCTTTGAATTCAGAATAGAATGAGGATTGACATGAGTGGTTTTGGAAAAAAAAAAGATCTTTGACATACCATTGCATTCAGTTTTAATGTTCACCAAACTGTTGTTCAGTTTTTTCAAAGAAAAGTTGTTGATATGATGACCCAGGAATTGCCGTCTGAATAATAGTGATGGTTCAATCCAACCCTGATCAACAATATATACTCTGCAAGTCTGATTGCATGATGTCAATTAGCTTAGTTGTAATTGTGATATTTTTTCTCCTGTATTTCTCTCTGCCTTCTCCTCTCTTTCTTCCTCATCTGTCCCCATTCTTATGATTTTTGTTTTCATTCTCTTCCTGTAGGTCTTCTCTACTTCACTTTGTGATCTATAGCCAACCCTCAGCAGTGGTGGAAAGTTGCTAGATTCACCAACCAAGTGCATTGCTTGATCCAAAAGATATTTCGAAGGTGAGTAGAATGTTCCCTTTATCCATTATATAATCTGCTGATTTGAAGAAATACATACAGTGTACTAAGGAAGAAAGTAAGCAATATCTAAAATTCATAATTTTTCATTTAAAGAAATTGTTGCTACTAAGCATTGATGACTACTGAATTATGTAATTCCCATAGGCTTAACATAGGGATCACCTGGTTCCTGTAGGCAAAGGGTAAACATAGGGGGGGGGGGGGGGGGGGGGGGGGGGGGGGGGGGGGGGGGGAGTTGATAAAAGTTTGATTTTATCATTTGACAGGTTAAAAGGTCACAGAGGTCTGTTTTTAAGGTCATTATTGCTTTTGCAATGTTTCAAGAACCTTTTGAGGAATGTCGTTCTAGAATTTCTTAGGGGGGGGAAAATAATTTTTACCACTCTTCGTTGATACAGAATTGCTTTAGAAGATAATTCTAAGAGAGTTGTTGATATGATGTTTCAGGAATTGCCGTCTGAATGATTGTGATGGTTTAATCTAATCCTGATCAACAACGAATATACAGAGCAATTATGAATGAGGTGAAAGAGCTTGGATGCAAATTGTAATTTCTTTCTTCATAGGTTTCCTTTTCTTTTATTTTTCTTTTTACCTCATCTACTATTCATTTCTTCTTTTTTTTCTTCAACCCTATCATCTTGTGTCTATTTGTAATGTTTATACTCTGCAGTGTATGAAACTCAACCCACGACAGGAGAAGGCAGTTGCTGGTTCCTACCGAACCGGTGCTTTTTTAATCCAGAATATATATCATGGGTTAGTATCAATTTTTCTGTCCATATTCCATTTCTTACTGAATCAAGCAAGGATCTGATTTGATTACAGGAGAGAAACCTTAAAATGTATGAAAGGTGAAATAAATGAAACACTGACACCTAAGCTATTGTATGCAATCACCTTATGGTCCAGTGCTATTTTTCTAGCTCCATTACAGAATATTAGAGTGTCTATGCTTTAAAACATGTCTGGTTTGAGATTTTAAAGAGATAGACAACATGCACGTACATTAGGAATGCAAGAGTTATGCACCTTAGATGAACAAATGTGAATTGTTATTTAATTATTTTACCTGTCACTGATGAATTAACATCCTACCTACATTGTTTGATTGAATAATGAGAATATTACATGTTTCTGAGACAGGTTGTATCTGTAGGGCCAATGGAATTCATTATAATGGTTTTTACTATGTAGAATTCTGTAAGATTAGAAAGAAATCGTAGACTTTGATGATCCTCTTAGCAGCATTGGTATTCACTCCTGAACTTCATGTACCTGATCTAATGTCTTTGAGCCTGATGAAACCAATATCATTCCATCTTTCTTTACTGGAAATTTTTAAACGTGATAGATTTGATGAAGCAAAATTTTCTTTTGTATTTTTATTTCCTTTCACCTTTAGACTCCCAGAAGATTGAAGGATCTCAAGCTCTTTCTTTGAAGGTAAATCACATGTGCTGTGGAACAATGAAATTGATTAGGCTACGTTAACAATTCTGTATTACAAGCCATTGGCAGTAATCAGTGTGAACTATACTCTAGTAATGACGATTCTGATATTTCTGTGTCTTGTAAATGATGAGTTACTTCTCTGACACCTCTTGTCTGAATACATTGATGTCCTATAGTATTATTCTGATACAAGACACCAATAAGGAAGTAACTGGTAATTGAAATGTTCAGCATTTATCATGGAACAAATAGAACAGGTACATTGTTAGATACATGTACATATTTATTGTTTCAAAATTACATCTGAATTCTATCTTTTTTTTTATTTTAAGAAAACTATTTAGAGCACTTATCAATTATACAACTGGTACATTGTTAGATACATGTACATGTACATATTTATTGTTTTAAAGTTAGACATGAAATCCTATCTTCTTTTTTTTACAAAGAAAACTACTTATACCACTCTCCAACCAGGTGTACCTAGTTGGGCTACAGGTAGGAAGAAATTCCTTGAAATATTGTTGGCACCACAATTGGTAGGTGAGCAGCTAAATGTGGGGAATGTGGAGTGCCTTAGGCACCATACGTGGTGGATGTGTGCCTTACATGTATATGACGAGCCAGTACTTGTTTAGGAAAAAAGATATAGACACTGCATTCAAGATGAAAGCCAGAGAATTATGATAACTACTGATTATGTTGCAAATATGTTATAAAGGTGCAACCCTCTCTTTCACCTTTTTCACCTTTTTTCTCTTTTTTGTTTTGTTTTTTTGTATCTGTTTCTCTGAATCCAGGCCTGTCTGCTACGTTGGACGTTTGACCAAAGGACAGCAGAGATCGACAGAATTTATTCTCCACAGCTTGGTGGATATGCAGTTAAAGGCTCGGTAACAGGCAGGCATATAATCCTCTGCTCGTAGGAAGAGATCAAGTTTGAAATAATCTAACGTTCGTATTAGAAAGAAATCATTCTTGGGAATGATGCACATCTGTACGGAAACCTTCAAGTCAACAGTTATATAAAGCACCTTAAAACATTCAATATTAATGATAGATCAGTGAAAACGATAATTTAGAAATGAAGCAGGCATAGGTGAGATGCAGTTAAATACATATCCTTTTGTTCTTTTCTTGAATATGTGTTCAATTTTACCAAAAGTTGTGCTGTCCCTATCAGAAATTAAGTACTTATATTGTACATTATGTAACTCTATCGACTTTCCCATATTTCCTCAGCAGCTACTTCTTCCGTACTCCTACTTCATTTGTGCTTCCCACTGAGATATACTCTTGTGTTTTCCACCCACCACACTCGTATTTGTGTATCCATCCTTCTCCTTATCCCAATTATCTCTATGTTGACATTCTGGAGAATATTTTGAGACTAGTTCCCTATCTTGTTGTCCAGTATCCTCATTTACTTAAATTGCTGTCATAAACAATTTTGCATTTCATGCATCTATTTACGGACGACTTTGGGGTTGATTTTTTGACCATTTTCAAGGCAGATTTCCTATCTTTGATGTAGGAAAGAATCTTTTCTTCGGGGTCCATAACGGAAGTTCTCTGTCTCGTTACTGGAAGAAACATTTTCAAATTATTGCCTATAAATAACTACCATAAAATATATTGTCTAAGTGTAAAGCACAAAGTTATAATGTAGTCTACAAATAATGTTAATTTTTTTTTGTAATGTTAAGCACAAAGTTATTGAAGGAAAAAATCCATGCACTCGCATCCGTCCTGCTCACATCCAATCCACTCTCCACTTGGTCCATGTTTTTTCTTAAAAGCCCAGTCTTCCTTCATGTCATACACAATTTTGGATTTCATGCATCTATTTATGGATGATTTTTGGGATAGAGTTTTTGACCATTTTCCAGGCAGATTCACTGTCATTGATGTAGGAAGTTATAATGTAGTCTACAAATAATGTTAATTTTTTTTTTGTAATGTTAAGCACAAAGTTATTGAAGGAAAAAATCCATGTGATTCTTGTTAATTATCATGTCAAGAGATTTGACCCCACACTCGATACATTCATAAACACTGACCTCCATCAAAGATAAACAGTTATAGTAGACATACCTGTAGTGTGAAGTTGACGAAGACTGAAAAAAAAAGAGAGGTGTGGGGAAAGAGGTAAAATTGCTTTTACTGGATTCCATGAATTCTGGAGTATTAAAGGTATGCTGTCTAATTCTTTAACCTTTTTGATACCTGGAATCCCTGCGCAAATTGCATGAGCCCAGCACTCGCATCCGTCCTGCTCACATCCAATCCACTCTCCACTTGGTCCATGTTTTTTCTTAAAAGCCCAGTCTTCCTTCATGTCATACACAATTTTGGATTTCATGCATCTATTTATGGATGATTTTTGGGATAGAGTTTTTGACCATTTTCCAGGCAGATTCACTGTCATTGATGTAGGAAGGAACATTTTTAAAATCAGTGATAAAAAATTGCTCCATTGCCTGTAAATGACTACCATATACATCAAATATATTGTCTAAGAGGAATGCCGTTAACCTCTTCAGCTCTCGCAGTCGCCGCAGCTGCTTCCATTTCTGTGTCATCATGAAAGCCCATCTCCTCATCATCAGCCTGGTCCAGCGGTTCAGGCTCAGAATCACCAACAGATTCATCACTTTCTGGGTCTGAAGACATAGATAGTTCTTGTGTTTCCTCTGTCTCTTCATTGCTCCATTGCCTGTAAATCACTACCCTATACATAGAAATATATCTTCTAAGTATAAAGCACAAAGTTATAAAATAGAACTAATTATATACAAATAATGTTAACAATTTTTTCAAAATGTTATTAAAGCAAACTTATTGAAAAAGAAAAAAATTATCCGTGTGGTTCATATTAATAGTCGTGTCAAGACATTCATAAACACTGACCTCCATCAAAGAGAAACAATTATAGTAGACAAAGCTGTAGTGTGAAGTTGACAAAGACAGAGAGAGAGAGGTGCGGATATGAGGGTGTGGGGAAAGATGTAAGCTTGCTTTCACCGGAATTCATGAATTCTGGAGTATCAAAGGTATGCTCTCTAATTCTTTTACCTTTTTGATACCTGAAATCCCTGCGCAAATTGCATGAGCCCAGCACTCGCATCCGTCCTGCTCACATCCAATCCACTCTCCACTTGGTCCATGTTTTTTCTTAGAGGCCCTGTCTTCCTTCGTATCGTACACAATTTTGCGTTTCATGTATCTATTTACGGACGACATTTGGGGTGAAGTTTTTTACCCTTTTCCAGGCAGATTCACTATTTTTGATGTAGGAAGGAATCTTTTCTTCGGGGCCCACAATGTGGAGGTGGCCGGGCCGCATACACAGTCTGGAAGTTTGCATGCACGGGCACACTTGCAGGACATCAATTGCAACACAGCTTCCTGTTTTGGTTGTAGTCCTGTTTTAAGGAGCTTGCTGTAAAGAGGTGCAGCGCCACCTCTTGGGTGAGGACAGACAATCAGAGATGAAACTAATCTCGCAAGCTGAATGTAAGCAGCGCGACAGGAGAGAAGAAGAATATAACAGCTTTGTGAACGAACCCATTATTTCTCAGAGTAGTTTCTTTGGAGTTTAGAGTCATAGTAAGAACTCAGATACTACTACACTTGCATCCTTTCTTAAAGCAGTCCCAATATTTATGCTTCGTCTTTGTTGCAAGGTCTTTGATTTTTTGTTCAATTCTGTATTTTGACACCAGAGCACTGTTTTGTTCTCCCGTACATGTACTTGTGTTTTATGAACATGCAAAAGTTTCTCTAAAAAATAAAATATTTGTAATTTTCCATAGAACTTTGAACACAGTGCACATTCGGTGCAGTCAAATGTATTCAGATTAGGCTTACAAAAAGAGATATTGAGTCAATGAGTGATTTCAAAAAATAAATTTTCTGTGACATCAAGCTGATTAGATAACTTCATTTTATTTATCAGTGCAATTTACCATGTGTTACCAATAGGAATCGCGATTGGAAGTAGAATTCTATTACATGCACGAAAGCAGACTGTGTGTTCAAGTGAAAAACTGCAGAGTTTATAAGAACACAATGAATTTTCAGGAGCATATGGAGACAACCATAGAGCATAATGTAATTTCAATAATTATAAATCTGAAAGAAGAAAGAAAAATTAATAGGAGAAGTGAGGTAAAAGATTGGGTAAAGTAAAAAGAAATGCGTGCTGAAGTTTCACTCTTTTAGGATACAAGCTCTCAGTGCCACAATTTTTCTGAGAGATATCCCTTCATCTGTGTTTGCATGAATTTTCAGCATGCATTGCCTGTCTTTATCCGTGCAGGAGTATTTTTCACAACATTTACTAAAGAAAAAATGAGTCCTAATATTAGGCCGGAACTTTACAGGAAGGTCATAAGTGTTCCAACATAGAGTGCATCTTTGCCTGTCTCACACTTCAATAGCAAAAATTTTACAATGAACGGATGTATCAATCCCATCATCTCAGTTTCGCTTTCAGTCTTCTCTTCTCTTCTCTTCTCCTAGTGTTTCTTTCTTCAGTACTTCGTCTCTTTTTCTTTCTTCTTTCATTCCTAATATCTACAGTTTGTAAGCATTCTTTCAAGTCTTAATCCTCCAAACCCATGAGTTGAAAAACAGGTCTTTCCTAAAGTCCACTTGTGGGTAATCGGAATCATTTGTTTTCAATGAATTTGTTTGGATCTGATACACCAGGGAAAATGGTGCTTACTACCTGGGGTTTCCTTTTTAACCATTCTTTGTAAATTATATAAGAATTGACAACAGAAATGTCAACGAGATGCATGAAAAGAGTATTCCACCATTTGTCTGTTTTCCTCAGTACATTATATTTATTGATAAGTTGATCAGACGAATCTATACATCCCATACCTTCATTGTAATCTTTGATTATTTCAGGTTGTTTCACATCTTTGGATTCCCATTTTCCATCAACTTTAACCCTTTCAGGACAGGAATTATTTAAGGGCTAAATTGATCACATTTTGTTCTTCAAATTGGCAATAATGATATTTTTCTTTTAGTGCTACATGGTTCTAATAAGGTGTGATGTTTTTTAAAACAATATTCATGGTTAAAAATTTTGTTGAAAAGTTGCAAAATTGCCAATTTTGATGAAAAAAAACAAGGATTTTAAACCTTTCAATGTGTTGCCAATTTAAGGATTTTAAAGCTTATTCTTGTTTTAAAAATTCCTGGCATCAAACGCAATGTGGTCATGAAACAAAAATACATTAGTGTGTGCAGAAATTTTTGCTCTTTCTACTCATGCATCTGGTATATTTTTTAGAGCTCTGAATCAAAAGTTATTGAGCCAAACCACAAAATGTGGTCAGTTGTCTTGAAAGGGTTAACTCTTCTTTGTACATTGTGAACACTCTTGTGAACAGTGTTCAAAGAAATGATGAAAGTAGCTGATAACTGCATTTGGCCCCTTCAACATCTCACAGTCTCATCAGTCTCATCAGTCTCATCAGCCAGATAATTCACCTGCTTGGGTAAGCTCTCTACCACCACACAAAACACATGACATTTCATAGTTGTTTTGAAATATATGGGACCTGGCTGTCGAGGATTATGAGGGTAGTGGAGTTGCTGAGCAAAATCAAAGCTATAATGAAAGGATACTGGCTTGGAATTTGGTTCAGATGGTTGAAGTTGTGTTATTCCAAGCTTTGTACATTGTGAACACTTTCCCTTGCCTAGAATTCCATGAACCCAATAAGTGAACATCCTATAGGCACAATATCTGTAGGACCTGTGAAATTGAAATATGCATAAACAGAAGGAGAAAAGGAAATTTGAACATGGAAATAAATTTAGCTCAAAACCTTAAATCCTCATTCATCTCTGAACAAGTACCACTACAGGGGAGCGTTTCATCAAGCATTTTGTCAGTGATTTTTACTGACAAATTTGCTCTCAGCCAATCAGATGCAAGGATTTCAGTAGCTTATAACACTTGTCGGAAAAAATATCTGACAAATCCTTTCATGAAACGCTCCCCAGATTCACCTAAAATTTACACTTGTGTTCAAACATTCCCATTTCCTGTGCATGTACATGTGCATGTATTGTAAGTTGTAACATTTGAAATACATGTATACATATTCTAGTGCAGTATACATCTAGATTACTATGTGCCGTCACAGCAATTCATCCCCATGGAAACTGGTTTTACTGTTTCAAGACTGCCGAGTTTCTGTGATGACGGCAGTTGTTAAAAAATTACGAGTCTCCAGTTCCAACCCCCTGATTAATGCCTAGTGTAAGGATTTCTTGTTTGGAACCATCGTTATGCTCTACATGATGTAAGTTATACCATGACATCATCACTTTGGTACTCCTTAAGTATTTCACCCTATCTGATCGTCTTGCATGATCTCATCTAATTTCACTCTGCCACACCACTGGTGGAGCTCCTGCACTTGAATCTCAACTGTCATTGTTTGTTTGTTTGTTTGTTTTTGTTTTTTCTGTTGCAAATTAGTTAAAAATTGATAAAGATGTCATTTTCAAAAGCTAGTAGGTACACGTGCACATGCACTGGTGTCAAATTTAGTTTTTCACACTCGTTCATTTTTCAGAGTTCTAATTTAAGTTAAGTTACTCTGATGATTTACTGCTGTACATGTATAGTTACCGAGTTTGACAAAGCCAAACCTAAACTAAATACATGCATGAATTTTTACTTCAGTTAATATTACGGCTGTCTAGTTTAGTCCATTACTTAGTAGCAAGGGCAAACCAGGTACTGTCACTGCACTGTGCGAATCAATTATTGAATATGATTTTGACCTACTCGCTATCGAGTTCTTCTGGCAGTCTCGCCCTATGTCCTCTGCAGTCCAATAGAGCGACTAAAGCCGTCCTCAATACAGCCTTCTGTAGGCAGACTCTGCTAAAGTCCTCATTTCTTGTGATGCATGGTACCCCATCATCCAAAAAACGTCTGCAATTTGGAACTTCCTCACAGCACCGACACTGAATTGGTCTGTCAATAGGAGCACAGTTCCCGCACGAACACCAGTTACTATTAGCCATCCGATCGGGAAGCGGTGGAGGGGGGTCGCCTTCGTCAGATTCTGACTCGGTGCTGTTGTCTGTCTGTGTCCGTGCTTGCTCGCGTTGTTCTCTCCGACGAGCGGCCATCTCCTCTGGGGTAAACATGGGTTCGAAGTTATAAGCTTGAACACTATTAACCCGCTCAAGACAATTGACCACATTTTGTGGTTTGTCTGAATAACTTTTGATTCAGAGCTCTAGAAAATAGACCAGATGCATGAGCAGAAAGAGCAAAAATTTCGGCACACACTAATGCATTTTTGTTTCATGACCATATTGCGTTTGATGCCAGGAATTTTCAAAACAAGAATAAGCTTTAAAATCCTTAAATTGGCAACACAGTGAGAGGTTCAAAATCATTGTTTTTCATCAAAATGGGCAATTTTTCAACTTTCCAACAAAATTTTTAACCATGAATATTGTTTTAAAAAACATCACACCTTATTAGAACCATGTAGCACTAAAAGAAAAATATTACTATTGCCAATTTGAAGAACAAAATGTGATCAATTTAGCCCTTAAATAATTCCTGTCCTGAAAGGGTTAACGTTAGGCATAGCCACAGGCATAGCACCTTCTTGAGCTGGATCTGGATGATCCATCGTCACAAGTAGTAGCAAGCAAATATGTAACAAAAGTTAGATCTACGGTACCAATACTAAATAGTAGGCAGTCACAAAAGTCAATATTTTCGAGAAAAATAAAATAACCAATTGAAGGTAATAATACACCAGGCAGTAATGTCGAAACTAATAAAGTAACCTAGATTTTGCACTTCCGACGATAGAATTTGGTAAAGTAAAACGAGGTACGAGCTACATGTAGCTAGCTAGCGGCGCACGATCCAGACAAAACATAAACAACAGCTGGTATTGGTTGATAAATAACATGTTACTTTTTGTAGTACCATATTGTGTTTTAAAAACAAATAAAAAGCCATAAATTGAATCAAAATATTTTTTCTTTTAATTCAGATTTTATTTTAGCATTTTTAATCATATACCATTCAATTTTAAGATTAATAATAATCAGAAATGAAAAAGTATGATGATGAACTGATGTACGAACGCGTACGTGCTCGTTTCCGGTGTACGATAGAGAAAGCCTTCTGGTGCATCCTCGCTCCAATTAAAAGGTATTTGTCACGAGTTATATATATATATTTTGACAAAAAGGGATGCTTTTTATTACATATAAAAAAATATAAGCAACTCTTATTTTAACGTTACGTTAAAAATGCATTTGCTTCTACATTTTTTGTATTTTTTAAGTACATAAAAAAAACACTTTAGTTCCATAGAGAATGACCATATAAGGAGTTATCCACAGATACATGTACGTCATCGTCCGGCGGGAGGCTCAAAATCATGGCTCCGCACAGTGCACTCGAGAAAGGCTGCAAAGGCCGGTGTAATTTCTGTTTTCTTTCTTTTATTAAATTTTTCTTTAGGACAACTCTTCAATGGCGGATCCAGGTTTTAAAAAAAGGGGGGGTCCAAAGGGTGAGAAGTTATTCTGGCAAACGCAAGCGCCGAAGGCGCTAAGCGCCTCTATAGGCATATATATATATATATATATATTGCCTGTTTGACTATTTTAATGTTGAAATATAGTTGGGAGCGCGGAGCGCGCCACAAAAATTTGATAATACGAGCCTGAAAATGTCTTAGTTTGTACTGAAATTACATTTAATCTATTAATATTACATGGAATTATTGTTTATTTGAGATGGAAAATACATATAATGATTGCAAATTACCATCTTTTATCAAAAAGTGCGGGTATATTTGTACAGGCCAATCCCCCCCCGTACATCAGAACTGGGAGGGGGGTTAATGCATACCCCCATCCCCTCCGGGGTTTGCGCCATTGGACTGTATTAATATATATATTTTTTTTTAAAGTTTTCCCAGATTTTCCAGTCTGCATTGCTGTGCAGGAGCTCAGATGGCATGTGGCATCAACACAAACAGTCCAGTGAGACAAATAAGAATAAAATCTGGAGATATATTACTTGAGATTGGTTCTTCAATGTTGAAGTTGATAACCTAGGAATTGGGTGTGCGCATGCTGTACAAACACACTTTCTAAATTTTAGTGATACATGTACACATTTTACAGCAATGAAGAATTATTCACTAAATATCTATATTATCTCCTCCCATCCCTGAGATAACAATTCGCAAGTGTTTACATCATCACAAGTTATAAATCACAAATCACAAAAGAACACAAAAAAGGGAAAGTTCCTTAGATTCAGGAGTTCACAATCAAGGCCAATCAACGACAGTACCAATACCAGTTTTGCTGAAAATTCACAGGATTTAACAATCAACCACAGCATCTACTCATTAGGCAAAATAAATAAGTTTTGTATCACAAAACTAGTGTTGGTGCAATGTATCAGATTCAAGCGTTCCCAATCAACAACAAGAAAAAATATATCAAAAGTCCTCGGAGAAAACAAACCTCCCCCCCCCCCCCCCCCCCCCCCCCCCCCCCCCCGAGCACCTGTCATTACCTTTGAATTTCGTGACTTTGACCTTTTTGTTGACTCTGACAGACCTTTGACCTTTTGTGTGACTTTAAGTCTTGACCTTCACAACTTTAACCTTTATATGGACACATGAAGTTCACTTCTTGCGATGTACAACCATAGGGTAGGTGTAGGGAATACCAGACCCTTAAGCACGTTTGCATAATTTGCATAAACATGAACACAGACACACACTAGTAAGGTTTACCAATGCTTTCAGCAACTCTTTTTATTTCTCAGGGTACCGAAATAATGACAAAAATTTGTTTACCTAATGAAATAATCTCCTTAATGACGTCATAGGTAAATGGTCCATTATTCCCTACCCATGAAGGTAATACGAGACCGCTACATTTTCAACCGAAATCTCAAATATTTGTTGAGGAAAATGATATTTCGTTGGAAATGTAAATACCAATAAAGAATTGTTTTTTGGAGAGTATGTTTTGGTTTCATCAAAATCTGTTGCAATTTTAACCAAAAATTTTATAGCATTTATCATCGGATAAATTTAATTACCATTTAAACGGCATTCAACATGTTCAATGTGCCGTTACTTTTGCCTCCGGCAACTTTACATTTTGTTGTTGATGATTTTAAGTACATCAGTACTGAACAATTGACAATGATAATTTTAAAGATTACAGAGAGTTGTAAAATGACATTGAAATACGTCTTAAAAAGAAAGATGTAAAATGACGTTAAAACAACTTAACACATCCAACCAAACTCTAGTAATCTCATTATGCAGTGCAAAAAGGTGAAAATTTTCTTCATGCAGGTTTGAATTTGTTGAAATTTACTGTTGTTTAATGTTTAATTTGATTAGATGAAATAACAGGATGCATGTAATTTCATGATGAGTCAAAAATTTCCATTTCATGACCTTAAGGCTTTTAAAATTTCAGATCTAAATTCAGCGTGTACCAACAAATATTGCTTAATTGCCTGGATATTTCTTTATCACCAATATTCTGAATATTATTTGATATTTTCTTTCAGTTTCATAAACATAAAAAACCCCTAGCAGCAAGCTTACACAAATTATCAGTGCACACATTAATTATGCATAACATTAGTCGCCATATTGGTGGTCTTGTATTACCTACACAAATTGATTGGATGTCCTCATTGAGGTTCACTCTACCCACTCTACACTGTGCACAATGGTCAATTGACCAGTACAATAGTTCACCAACTTCATAATAATGTTATTAATACCATTTTTATAGCACACCTCTTTATAAGTTTAACACACCTACGTTCCTTGAAAAACCAGTATTTATATCTACCGAAATTTTGAGCACGACAAACTCTTATCTTAGGAGATTGGTGAATATGAACTTGTTGATGAAAAGTTTACTGACAAAGTAAGCAGAAATGGTAACAGTGTACCTATATGGCACTAGAGCAATATTTTATTCCAAAGCCAGGGCAGACAGGACAGTTTTCTTCTGATGGTCCTGTATTACGGTCTTGTATTCCCTACACCTACCCTATGTCAAAATCATACTTTGTTGGAGATGACCTTGACCTTGAACAAGATTGACAAAGATTGTCAAAAAATAATCACTTATTCCTATGATATAATAATATGATGTGCGAGTTTTTGCAGCAATAGACCAAATAAAAAGTTTGGTTTTGATTATCTACCATAGGGCCTGAAAAGGGGCATTCGACATTTGGCAACTTGCCAGGAGAGTTTTTTTTACACTGTTGAAAATCCTGTCAGGAGGGTTTTCGACAGTGTCGAAGAAATGGCTGTTCCACGAGTCCACCCTCTGCTTTATCAACACATAATCCAATTGGTCAATGTTATGATAGTGATTAACCCTTTGTTTTGAGATGCAGCTGTCCTACCAAGACTCGCGTCGAAAGCATGCAGTCAACAATACCCTCGTTCCCTTCGCTCACTCAGGTTTTATTGACTTTACGCTTTCGCCTGAGTTTTGGTAGGACAGTTACACCCTTAATAAGCACAGGATCAATCCCTATAAAATCAAAGTACTATCCTGTAAAGTTTGATGCTAACAGTCAGACAAACCAAAAACAAACTCACTTGGGAGAGGTAATGAGCCTTAGTCCTATATGGTGAAACATAATGACTGCTTTCTATCAGATTCACATGAGTTCAGGGTCAAAAACGGGCGAGTTTGTGAGATTCACAGGAGACCTCAATTGACAACAAACAAAGATAAGCCCTAAAGGCTTTTGGGATCCAGACAGTATTAAAGGCATGCAAAAAAGTCTAAATATGTAAAGAAAAAATATACATGTATTTACACGATGAAAAAGAGAGGATAATAAATTGAGGGGGTGGGGTATGGTTTATAGTTTATAGGGTAAGTATGGTGAAAAGGGGGCTATAAAGGCACGTGTGTGTGGGGGGGGGGGGGGCATTTCCAATAATCCTTGTAAGTTTCGTGACGATCGGTCAAGGCGTTCAAGACTCTATTCCGGAAACGAAAATGGCTGAAGAAAAAAAAAATGACTGAAGAATAAAATGGCTGCTAATAGCAGCTTTTTTTTTCTTCAGACATTTTCGTTAAATGAATCTAGCTCTTGGTAAAATATGCACTTATCAAACATTCTGCGCTTGTTCCTTGTAATGAAAACTTCACATACTTTGTCCAAATCAATGTTCATGTCATGATTCATATTCATCAGGGCAAGACCTGAGAGCCGATCCTCACACATGTTGTTGCGCAAGTATGTTGACACGACGCAAGCACGAAAATGACCTCTCCGCTTCACAACTTCCAATGGGAATAGTGCACCCTATCCTTAGCAAGGTCCGGATGTTTGGGAAGATGTCTTCATCTGCATATTGAAGACAGTCCACCAGATTAAGTGGAAAAAAAAAAAAAAAAAAAAAACGGCGCCAAAAAGGGGGGGTCCGGACCCCCGCGACCCCCCCCTCTGGATCCGCCTATGCGCTTGGACCATTTTGTACAAATGCATTTGTGTCATGGGTTTCGGTTTCCTTTAAGTACATGTAGTTATACTGTGGAGAGCCACATTTTGATTCATGTGGGTGTAGTGATCGTTATATGAATTGTGAGATTTTCATAATTCACCAATACTAATCTTGCCCAATACTTTTGCGTGGCCAACGTCTGCCCAGGACATACATACATTAGAATCTGATTCTGACGGCAATATGCTGCTTCTAACTTTGCAGCATAGCGTTCGCGGGCGACGCGAGTCAACTTACCAGAATATTCATGAGACATTTTGAGTAAAAATTATCCGAAATCGCAAGGAATACTGTAGACTACAAGAAGAGAGCACTCAACTTCACAAGTCACAACAGCAAACGTACAAGGCTGAGCCAACTGTGGATGTCGCGACCGCACACGTATATGGAACGATAGTTGTCCAAAAATTCGATAAACCTAGTTTATCAATGATAAACAGGTTTTTCGCCGAGAATCCTAGCTTATCGAATTAATGAACCTAGTTTTTCAACAAGAACCCCGAATATCAAGTGATAAACCTAGTTTATCGAATTCTTTGAAAAACCTGGTTTATCAGTTTGATAATCCTAGTTTTTCAGTTCGATAAACTAGGTTTATGAAATTTGATAATCCTGGTTTATCAGAACCCTGAATATCGACCGATATCACAGGTGTTTTGATAATCCTGGTTTTTCGATTCGATACACGTAGTTTTTCAATTTGATAAACTAGGTTTATCAATTTGATAATCCTGATTTATCTGAACCCTGAATATCGACAGATATCACGGGTTTTTTGATAAACCAGGTTTTTCGATTTGATAAACCTAGTTTTTCAATTCGATAAACTAGGTTTATCAAATTTGATAATCCTGATTTATCAGAACCCCGAATATCGACTATCACAGGTTTTTTGATAAACCAGGTTTTTCGATTTGATAACCCTAGTTTATCAAATCAAAAAACTAGGTTTATTAAATTCAATAATCTAGGTTTATCGAATTCAATAAACTAGGTTTATCAGATGTGATAATCCTAGTTTATCAGAACCCCAAATATCACGGGTTTTTTTGATAAACCTGGTTTTTTGTTCGATAAAACCTAGTTTTTCAATTCAATAAACTAGGTTTATCAAATTTCGGTTGATAAACTAGGTTTATCGTTTGATATTCGGGGTTGTTGTTGAAAAACTAGGTTTATCAATTCGATAATCTAGGATTCTCGGCGAAAAACCTAGTTTATTGTTGATAAACTAGGTTTATCGAATTTTTGGACAACTATCATTCCATACCCGTGCATGGTATTTTCGTAAATCGACCCTTGTTCAGGACTCGTGCTTTTAAAATTCTTCATACATATTTGATACGTATGGTAGGTAAAATATGAAATGGACTGTATAGAGATATTACTCATATAATAAGACCTACAATAAATCTTACCATATCCAGCATTGGCACGTTCAAGTAAAAGAGAGCATTTCTCATCTGAAAATCTGGGAACAGGACTCCCATCAGGAAGAAGGTAAGGAAGAATCCTAACTTTTTCAGCACGTGGACCCGGCTTCTTCTTCCTCTTCCTGGACGTTGGACCTAGATTCCAGTCCCTTCGTAAGGTTGACACTGCAGAAATGGCACCCTGAAGTGATTCTTGGAATACAGTTCTGCTGAGAAAGTCATCTGAAAGACATAAAACACACATGTATGTAACATATTCATTATCCATTAGTACACACTTTTTTTCTCCTATTATATAGGCCTATCTAATGCAAGGCTGACACTTGCACGACTTTTGGCCACGATTTTGTCGTGGCAAGTCGTGCCATTTTGGGGCACGAACTGGGAGGCTCCCGCACTGTTCACGACTAGTTCATGCATAGTTCACGACGAGTTCACGACGAGTTCACGAATAGTTCACGAATGCGTGCCCATCAGTGTCCATATTGACACGAACTGGCACAACAAGTTCACGCATAGTTTGCGCATAGTTTGCGCATAGTTTGCGCATAGTTTGCGCATAGTTTACGCACTTCCCACATTGGCACGACGAGTTTGCGCAATTCGGACGGTGTCGTGCCGACTTGGGCACACCATATAAAAAGGGGGCCTCCCCAATCTTGGTTTTTTTTGATAAACCTGGTTTTTTGATTCGATAAACTTAGATTTTCAATTCGATAAACTAGGTTTTTCAAATTTCGGTTGATAAACTAGGTTTATCGCTTGATATTCGGGGTTGTTGTTGAAAAACTAGGTTTATCAATTCGATGATCTAGGATTCTCGGCGAAAAACCTAGTTTATCGTTGATAAACTAGGTTTATCGAATTTTTGGACAACTATCGTTCCATACACGTACAACCAAACACTCCAGCAATGCAACGCTGAATTAATTGTTTTTACTCCAGCGGGTCACGTGACACCGCTGGTTACCGGAAATGACGTTTTACTGACCGCAAGAATAGCAAAGTCATTTGACCTTTCTTATCCCTACCACTAGATGACAGTAGATACAGGACAATGAGTGGTTCTTGCAAAGCTCTTCCTGCCTTTCAATTTGATACCAAATACAGCAAAAATGATTAAAAAATAAATAATTTAGATTTTCAAAAAAAATCTCTTGATAGTAGTTTTGCTCTGTTCTTCAAGGTCATTAAAAATGAAATGGCCACTGTCGATTAAAAACTAATTAAAAATATTTTTAGGTTGAATAATAGGTTGAAATCAGAGTTTGATATAGAATAGATACTGGAGAATATGATTACATGAAAATTGGAAAATCAATTTTGGGGTCAAATTTTGATGTTATTTCATGTATCTTGCCCTTGCAAGGGGTACAGCCGAAATGCCCTTGGATTTGAGGAATGTCCGAAACTGAAGAGGTGTTTCCAGACTTCTGGCACACGCAGTCCTGCACAGATTTACATATGGTACAAACGTGGCGTTCAGTACCACTTTCACTAATCGTGGTGTGGGCTTCACCTAAAGCTGCAGCACCCACCTTACGATCACCAAAAATCATGCTCTCCAAGGCACCTAGCGTCTTAGCACGTAGTCTAATAATCGTTCCAAATAGTGAAGCCCGCAGAAGAAATTATTCATGTTGGAGAGTTGGTCCCTTTCGCCGTGAGACATATTTCCCCTTCCCTCAATTATACTGGGTAGTACAGTTTTTCTATAATACTTAAGAATCTCATTGAATTTCTTTTGGACGATATGCCGATCGCTCATGGTGTTCTTTATGTTAGAGAAGACAGTATTAACTGCTTCTTTTTGTCCCCGCCGAACGAAGTTCGCGAGGGGACTATGAAACGGGCTCCGTTCGTGTGTGCGTGTGTGTGTGTGTGTCCGTCCGTCCGTCCGTCCGTGCGTCCGTCTGTCCGTGTGTGCTCAAATGTTAGAAAATGCTACTTCTCCGTCATTTCTTGGCCGATTTTGATTCCGATTGTTTTATCTGATAGGGCTGGGTGGGGGCTTCCAAACTTCTACACAGAATTTTGAAATTCATTAATTATGCAAATTTATGCAAATATATTTAAAATCTACGAAAAATGCTACTTCTCTATTTCACATCAGATTTTGATTCTGATTGTTTTATCTGATAGGGCTGGGTGGGGGCTTCCAAACTTCTACACAGAATATTGAAATTCATTAATTATGCAAATTTATGCAAATTTATTCAAAATTGACGAAAAATGCTACTTCTCTATTTCACATCGGATTTTGATTCCGATTGTTTTATCTGATAGGGCTGGATGGGGGCTTCCAAACTTCTACACAGAATTTTGAAATTCATTAATTATGCAAATTTATGCAAATTTATTCAAAATTGACGAAAATGCTACTTCTCCTCTATTTCACATCGGATTTTGATTCCGATTGTTTTATCTGATAGGGCTGGGTGGGGGCTTCCAAACTTCTACACAGAATTTTGAAATTCATTAATTATGCAAATTTATGCAAAATTATTCAAAATTGACGAAAAATGCTACTTCTCCTCTATTTCACATTGGATTTTGATTCCGATTGATTTATCTGATAGGGCTGGGTGGGGGCTTCCAAACTTCTACACAGAATTTTGAAATTCATTCATTATGCAAATTTATGCAAATTTATTCAAAATTGACGAAAAATGCTACTTCTCCTCTATTTCACATCGGATTTTGATTCCGATTGTTTTATCTGATAGGGCTGGGTGGGGGCTTCCAAACTTCTACACCGAATTTTGAAATTCATTATTTATGCAAATTTTAAGCAAATTTATTCAAAATGGCTGAAGGTTCATAATGTTTTCATGTTTTATATTTCAGTTGTATACATGCATTGTTGGTATTCTCTTCTTTTGCATGCAGTAACATTATTATTTTATTCACTAAAGTTTTTCACTGAAGTTTTAAGGTTCAGGCTAGTTAATTTCCACAGATCTGCACTTCCGGCGGGGACATTTATTACGCATTGCGTAATTTACTCATTCACTTGTTTAGTTTTATCCTTGCGTTTATCAACCACGTCATGTACAATGTCCTTTAAAGTCTTCAGAGTTGTTTCTGCAGTGCCATCATCCGTCTTTCGCATGCCTATCAGCAACCCAGAACTACCCTCTTCTGTATCCACGTTGTAAGAAGCGTAGTGATGACCAAATTTGGTGGTAGCGTCACCAGCTAGGGTCATATCCTTCTTTTTCTCAAGTCTTTCGGCAACCTGAATTTGTGCCATTTGCCTCCCTTCCAGAAACATGCTTCTAGCTGTGCTCTCTTTTGGCAGATCAAGGACTTCTACACTTGTTAAAGGGGGTACCCAATGGTGAAACAATGTTAGTTCATTTAAAAGATCATGATTTTATTGACAGAAAATCATCTGCCTTAAGTGATTTAAAAATTCGTGTTGCCAGAAAAATCCCCGAAATATGGTAAGACTTCAGGATATTTTGGCCCCTCAGCTGTGTCTCAATTTCAGCTAGGTAACCACAATGACGTCAAAGTGGTTACCCAGGTTCGCGTATTGCAGATGTGTTGCGCGCTAGACTGTACAAAATGCATTACACCTTGCGCGCATTTTGCTATATAATTGCGCGACAAGGTAACCACTTTGACGTCATTGTGGTTACCTAGCTGAAATTGGGACACAGCTGAGGGGCCAAAATATCCTGAAATCTTACCATATTTCGGGGATTTTCTGGCAACACGAATTAAAAAAAAAATTAAGGCAGATGATTTTCTTCTAATAAAATCATGATCTTTTAAATGAACTAACATTGTTTCAGCATTGGGTACCCCCTTTAAGGTTTCTAGCACGGTTTTAACCACCCCTTTGCAATTCTTAGTACTAACGCCATAGTTGGTTAACAAACAGAGAAAATAATATCTTTATTCAAACCACAATTAGTCATCGTCAAAATTGTGATCAAAATAAGCACACAATATATGTCATATAGTTGTTGTATATAATCCCTTTCAGGTACCTTGTAGCTATATAAGTTTTGTGACATTGTCATTTCAAATCCATGTGCAAACACATACTCCTTGGAGACAATGGCAAGATCTGGTACCTTGGGGCCAGCGATAAACATTACTATGCCCACATGTCAAGAATTGAATTTCTGCCTTCTTACTCGTTAGTATGTCAAGTACACTACCACTAAACCAGGCTGATTCATATGTTACAGCTACCTATACTCCCAGTTGAGTAAAAGAAAATGGTGGCTCATTCATTATGGTTTCTGATTGTTTGCGTGTTTGGACTGTAGTTACTCTTAACATTTTCTTCCTCTTCTTACTAGGTTAGTCACAGTTGTCCCTATTACTACTAGATGGATGACTAGTTGTGTTGGGTCGAGTGAGGTGTTCTGATGTACCGAGCACAGCTTTCAAGTTCAATACTAACTCTCCCAATGTTTTTTTCCATAACACTAAGCGCTTGTCATTAACCCCAAGAACAGTTCTAAGATTTTATTCTTTACCATTTCCATTTTAGTGATGTTTGATACATTTCTAGATATCAGATCATCTGCATCTACAGGAGTAACACATGGCCCACCACACCATGCTTCTTTACATCATCTACTTATTAATTTAGTCTGTTCTAGTTTGAGCGTAGCCTTCTCTTTTTTCTTTCGATTGGTTTCTTTGAGATTTTCTTCTACCTAAGCCCTAACTACCTTCTCTGCCTCTATATGCTTTCTCAAGGATACCCCGGAGATAGGTGAGACTTCTTTGATCATAAATTGCACCAGGGCTTAAATTGGTTGACAGGTTGTCAGTAGGAACCATGGGTCTACCCCAGAAAAGCTTTTCAGCACATAACTCCATCTGGTTCGCCATCCAGCTTGCCATGAAACCACCACTGTGCTGGTGGTGCTCGCACAAATTCTTCAGGTGCTCGGTCACGTAGTTGGCAATGGACTGCATAATTTTTCGTGAACGAATGTGAATCGTCTTCATCGAGACATTCATGGAAAGGAACAAACATTGGGTGGTTATTGCAAATTGAGAACAGAGAGCCCTCGGACTACATAATTTTAGTGAAGTAATATGAATCGTCTCCGTTGAGACATTCATGGAAAGGAACAAACATTTGGTGGTTATTGCAAATTGAGAACAGACCGCCCTCGGACTACATAATTTTAGTGAAGTAATGTGAATCGTCTCCATTGAGACATTCATGGAAAGGAACAAACATTGGGTGGTTATTGCACATTGAGAACAGAGCGCCCTCGTTAACAGGTTGTCAGTAGGAATCACGGGTCTACCCCAGAAAAGCTTTTCAGCGCATAACTCCATCTGGTATGCCGTCCAGGTTGCCATGAAACCACCGCTGTGCTGGTAGTGCTCGGACTACATAATTTTAGTGAAGTAATGTGAATCGTCTCCGTTGAGACATTCATGGAAAGGAACAAACATTTGGTGGTTATTGCAAATTGAGAATAGACCGCCCTCGGAATACATAATTTTAGTGAAGTAATGTGAATTGTCTCCGTTGAGACATTCATAGAAAGGAACAAACATTTGGTGGTTATTGCACATTGAGAACAGAGCGCCCTCGTTAAACAGGTTGTCAGTAGGAATCACGGGTCTACCCCAGAAAAGCTTTTCAGCGCATAACTCCATCTGGTATGCCGTCCAGGTTGCCTTGAAACCACCGCTGTGTTGGTGGTGCTCCGACCACATAATTTTAGTGAACCAATGTGAATCGTCTCCGTTGAGACATTCATGGAAAGGAACAAACATTTGGTGGTTATTGCAAATTGAGAACAGACCGCCCTCGTTAAACAGGTCAAAATGCCTCCAGAGATCGGGGAATTCGGTGGGGAAGCAATTTGGTCACAATCTCAAGCCGATACGAAATATCTCTGTCGAGCTTGATTGCGTTCTCGCTCATACTCTGCCGATAATTGGTGGCATTTTTATGCATTTCATGAGTTGAATTAGGATGCAGAAGTTTGCAGCAAGCAGTAAGTCCCAACACAGGGTGGGGGTGGGGGTGCAAATGATCTGTCCTGCTATGTGCCGTGTCAGCACACATTTGCAGAAAAGTAATCTGTGTAGGATGCTTAGCCACTTGCCTCAGCTCACTGATACGACGACTGTCCAGATTCGTCTAGATATTTCCAGCTTCAAAGAGGGAAAGTGAACTGAATAGTGCGCCTCGCTCGTTGATGACCTCCTCAATGCCTTGCCTGGACCATAGAAGATGGGTATTGTAGTCTGAAGCGGAAGTATTGACAGCATGATGAACACTAATATTACTAATACATGTTCTAGATCAAAAACCTCAGATAAGACTAAAGGAGCACTCTGTTTTCGGCCAAACTGGGTTACAAAAATCTTGATCTCTGTACTAGGACTAGTGGGTGTGGATCTAGGGGCCTTGTCTAAGGGACAGAATGAATGACTGCTCCTGTGGTAGCACATGGTAATGTGATATATCATGAAGACTGTTTTTTCTTTTTATAGTTGGCTTCTTGTTGTCTTCCCTTGACAAACTGCTAATGATTCATGAATACTCTTCTTCCAACAAGTTTATACAACAAATTGTCCTGTTCTTGTGAGGACTTCGAAGACAGTTATTGATACTGTTTTATTTTTCTTAACCATTTGCACGCTAGAGTGAAAGTGGAGTGATGCGTGTCTTCTACGGAACTGACTAAAGTCCAGATCTCCAAATTCATATTCCGATACTAGATTAGTGAGTTTGCAGCTTTTCATTCATGTTCTTATTTCCTCACTTGGCTCTTCACCAAACTTTCCTCCAGGTAGAAAGTCAGCTAGCTGTTTTTCTGTGACCCTAACAAACCTTGCCATTACCTCCAGTAGTCTCTATGTCAAATCGGATCTAGGTGAATCCCCTAGAAGCTCCCCCCATAACTTATCTTTTCCTACATGTAGGTAAGAGAAGATGCATTTCTTAGTGTTCAAGAGTTCAGAACTATTTTGAGCCCAATCCTTAAATTTCTGATACATTTCTTATAGGGTTACGCACCCAGTATTCGGTCATTTAAGGGGAAATTGCTCATATTTTTAAAACATACCTCCTTTATTTGGCAATCCACCCATCAAAAGAAAGGAAAATTGGTCCTCTATTTTGAAAAGATATTAATTGGAATGCTTCCTTTCTTTTAGTTAAATCAGAGACTTTGCCGAGCTAGTGTGTCCGATGTTTCCCCCTTATTCCCCCTTCTTCTACTTCTTTCTTCTCCTTTTTCTTCTTCTTTTCTCCTTTGGCATGCTAGCATGATTCAATCCATTGATTTGTTAATCTGACATTTCTTTAAAAAACACACCATTTATTTCAAAAAAAGTTTTCTTTTGTGTTGAAGCATGATCTTAACTCATCCAATTCATTTAATTAACTCAACCAATTAATTTGTGAATTAATCAGTCAAACAGTTAGAATCAAACTATCAATCAACCACTCAGACAATCAATCAATCAAATTAATCTATCAATCTGAAAATCAAATAATGACTTAATCAGACAATCGCTCCATCAATAACTCAATCAGAAAATTCCAATCAATCAATCAAACAGTCCTAATCAAACTCTCAATCACTCAGGCAATCAATCAATCAAATGAATCAATCAAATGAATCAGTCAGAGAATCAAACTATCACTCACCCAATAACTCAAACATTCAGACAGTTGGTCCATAAGTCAATCAATCAGAAAATCAATCACTCTCTGTCATCGTACTCAGACATTCCTTCAGTCAGGACTTTCTTCCATCCATCAAGCAATCAGACAAACAATGAAATAATTTTGACGATAAAATTCAAATTTATTATAAAACAGCTGATAAATTGATTTGTTGAAACTTTGTTTTAATATTCAAGCAGATGTTCTCTTTTATTTCAGTGAAATTAATGGCAAGATAATAGTGGTCTATGTACATTATAAAAAAAAAATGATTTAAGCATAATATTGTTCCTTGCATGAATTTAAAGAAAGATAATTATACTTACATCGTAAATTTGACTTTTGTGGCATTCCCCAAATTAATAAAACGTATTTAGATAAAAATAGCACTAATACAATAAAATATACAAATGAATATTGCACTGTAAAATAATGATCAAAATGATATTGCATGAACGCTGTCAGCTGAGAAGGAAGACAAAATCGTATTGGATAAGACAAATACCAACAAATATATGAATATGAACCTGAAGTAAAATTGCACAGACAATTATTCAGGGTTTTTTTTATATGACTGGAATGATTTAACGTGAATAGTCGTACATGGAATAAGAAAACTAATAGTAATATAACTTAAGGCCTATACACAGATGAAACGCTGTTTAAAAAATAGATAATTTGTTTACAATATGAACTGAGCAGCCAGATGTACAGTTTATATTGTAAACAACTTGTTTAAAGTTGAAACAGGACATGCAAGTTTGAAAAAAAAAAGTTTTAAACAGTGCTTTCTCTGT
Source organism: Heliocidaris tuberculata (assembly GCA_025618425.1). Classification (NCBI taxonomy): domain Eukaryota; kingdom Metazoa; phylum Echinodermata; class Echinoidea; order Camarodonta; family Echinometridae; genus Heliocidaris; species Heliocidaris tuberculata. The sequence continues at coordinate 19,865,188 of CM046836.1, forward strand.
GTAAAACAAAATTGACACTTGAAATCTAGAGCCACAATCTCTTCGTCGCATAGGCCTTCCAATCCATGGCAGCAGACGATGTGGAGCACCGCACACAATGGGAGCAGCCGGCCCAGTCCTCTGGGTCGTTGTTATACTCCCTCCACACTCTGGACAGATGTTTTCATCAATCTCAACAGTTGGATCCTTTTCTACGTTCTTCATCTTCTGTTTTCTCTTACCACCTCCTTCCTTCCTTCGCTTTCTTCTTCACCTCCCGCTCCTCCTTTCTCTTTCTATTCCTCTCCTCCTCTTGGTCCTTCGCTTCTTGTTTCTCCCTCAGGAATGGCAGATATGCATCATCGCTGCTGATGCATTTCTCCAGGTCTTCCCCCTTGGCCTTTCGTTTCCCTGCCTTTGCCTTGGTGATTACTGGGTACTAGAGATGTTTCTCCAGAGCAAGGGAGACAGCCTGACCTCAAGAGGTTGAAGGAGCAGCATCACCTGAGGGACCAGAAAGGGAGACAGCCTGACCTCCAGAGGTTGAAGGAGCAGCATCACCCGAGGGACCGGAAAGGGAGACAGCCTGACCTCCAGAGATTGAAGGAGGAACATCACCCGAGGAACCGGTGGCGGGGATGTTGGTTGTTCCATCAGCATCAGAGACCTCCCTGTATACAGAAGCAGGAGCCAGCTTTTCTTTTGCGTGGTTTCTCGTAAATGGGAAGATCCCTGTGGCTCGGAAGGCTGACTTGACAAGCTCCTTTCTCCTCGAAACCTCCCAAGGTCTACGGAATGTGCTTGCAAAGGTGTACTTTGTTAAGCACTGACCTTGATGATCCTGATGATACTGCTGTTCAGCCTGAGCCCATGCAGACTTTGGGGGTTTGAAGAAAGACACGTCACAGGGTTGTATGATGTGGCTTGCATGGGCTGGGAGGGGGTACAGCTCGACCCCAGACTTATTACAGAGCTGGCCCACATGGTGGCTCACATGCCTGCTATTTCCGTCGACAAGGAGCAATACAGGCTTGGGGATGTTCTTCTGCTCAATCCAGGGCAAGAAACTATTGGCCACATATTCATAAGAGACTTCGCTATTCATTCATTCGTTCTCGCTACGTCCTAAGAATGCTCCGGGAGGGCCATCTTCCAACGGGTTCTCCCTGAACCTTTGTCCAGCCACAACGATTGTAGATGGTAGAACATCTCCTGATGCAGCTATATTTGCCAATACAGTTACCTGACATTTATTACTTGATCCGACTGCACTTAATGTACGACTACCTTTTGTTGCAATCACCTAACATACCTTCTTCCCACTGAGAGGAAATCCTGTTCTTGTCACAGTTGAATATGTGAGCAGGTGATGACAAGATAGTTGAGCACCCATTTTTCTCAAGATAAGTATGAAGATCATGGTAGAATTTGGTGATCTTTGCTGGAGTTACCACCGCTCGTTCCCCACCAAGCAGCTCAGGCTTTCTCTCGGATAGCTTAACCACTTCTCTCCTGGCATTCCATCCCTGAATGGGGTATGTCATTTGTCCTCAAGTACTATCTTCCGGACAGACTACATTGAATTGAGCAATGAAGAAAAGAAGAGGGAGAGTTCATGATTCTCTGGACATGATCGTAGTTGATGCATTCATATCGATATATATTCAGACTCGTCAACCTTTTATGAGTATTCGCGTCGCCATCTCCAAGTATTTCCTCTTCGCTAGACCAAAACACCAATCGGGTGCAAGCTTTGTATACCCAACCATGAGAAACGATAGTGTAATTGACTTATGAAGCCTGTTGAACACCCGCCATGAAAGATACTGCAGCATCAGGTTATTTTTATTTTGTCCAGAACAATTCCATGAATTCCAGAGTATTAAGGTATTTCTTTATACCTGTAATTCCTGTGCAAATTTCATGAACCCAACACTCGCAACCGTCCTGCTCACATCCAATCCACTCTCCACTTGGTCCATGTATTTTTCTTAAATGCTCTGTGTTGTTTGGCATCACAAACAATTTTGCATTTCATGCATCTATTTTTGACCATTTTCCAGGCAGATTCACTATCTTTATAGGAAGGAATCTTTTCTTCGGGGTTCGTAATGTGGAGGTGAACGGGAGATGGGGTTCACGTGGAGTGGTTGGGTGAGTCTGCTATTTCCTGGAGATAACATGCATGTGTTCTTCGATATTTCCTCTTCACTAGACCAAAACACCAATCGGGTGCCCAACCATGAGAAACAGTAGTGTAATTGACTTATGAAGCCTGTTAAACACACGCCATGAAAGATAGCATCAGGTTATTTTTGTTTTATCCAGAACAGTTATCATCATTCAGATGCTCCCTTACCCCATATGTGTCAAAGAAGTGATGAATATAGCTGATTACCGCATTTGCCCCCTTTCCACAACACACACCCTCATCAGCCAGGTTTACATGTAAATTACTTGGGCTGGAACCCCCTCATCAATTACCCCAAAGAGATTACATTTTCGGGGTATCTTGAAGTAGATTGGGCCTGGCTGATGGGGGTTGTATGGATAGTCAACCTACTGTGCAAAATCAAAACTATGATGAAAGGATACAGGATGTTTTTGTGACCGGCCCAGTCTAGTAATCCCTAGCTCCTTAGCAACATTCTTTGAGGCTTGACATGCTGCATGGTAAAGGTCTTGTTCACATTTAGCAGCAGCAAGGTGATCTAGTTGTTGTTTGAGAGCTTCAGTCTTATCTCCATCTGGAATATTTGAGACATTTGACATGCTGCATTGTAATGGTCTCATTCACATTTGGCAGCAGCAAGGTGATCAAGTTGTTGTTTGAGAGCTTCAGTCTTATCCCCATCTGGAATGCTTAGGACAAATCCAGGTCATTGTAGTTAGTATATGTTGCTCAAAACGATCAACACCCCCGTGTATTTATTATACATGTAGTCATTGATAGCACAAGGTTGATTGATCTTGATTTGCTTGTGCTCGCTGTCTTTCCGCGTATTCCTCTTGGTAGTGGTATACTCATTCCCTGACTGGATGGTTGACATTACAACACTGACAGTGTTCTTATCCTTCCACTGAATAACTTCAATCTCACCTTCTTTAACCCATCTCAGTCCTCCCCCCCCCTTTTTTTTATCTGCTTCCTTGTGTCCCAAGTATTATCAACTCTTCTTTATATGAAGGGGATTGAGTCACTCAGAAGAATCTTGAAAGCGCTGCCTCAAGTTTATACTTGCGAGGGCGTCAAAGAGCTTGTCGTTGACCTCATGTCAAGATTACTAAGAAACAAAGTCTTGTCTATTGACTGCCTGTCATTTGAATATAGTTCAGGACAAAACGAGTGTTTGTACATGAAACATACTTTTGTTGATTCCATTCATATAATACTACGGATGCTTTGCCAATTACCATTCTACCATTCACGGTATCAACAAAGCGATAGAAATTCTCTTCTAAGTACTGCTCTACCCCTGTTATTGTCTCCATCTACCTGTGGAGCTCGTCCACATGTTAAGAAAATTATGTTCATTCTTTTTGCTACATGATGTACACACTCTTTTCTTGTGAACACTGTGTCCATCCCCAGATATCTCTTTTACCCTAATATATGAATTACCAACCCCATTACAAAGCATGAACTTGTACCTGAACTTTAAATCAGTTGGTGTGCTATTCCACATTGTTGGTGCTGCTTCGACTTCCATCTTTTCACTACTTCCCTTAAAATGTAATTTGTAACTTTGTGGAGGCTTGATTTAATAAATTGTTGAATTTTGATATCTGTCTTGCATAATGATGTTCAGGAGGATGAATAAATAGCCAGGCATAGAAAGGTTTTCAAATATACAATGTTATTGTTAAGATATCTATAACTAAATACTGCCATTTACGAAACTGTACGGGGGTACGCTTAATTAAGTCTAACACTGCAGCCTGTGGGGTGAAGTGAGCCTGGCATTTCCGGTCACTTGTATATCTACTTCTGTGAAGCACATGATGATTTTTAAGTGCAATTTTTTTCCTAGGCTTCATTTTTACACCATATTACATACACAGATAGCATGTAAGGCCAGGCAGCTCAGATTTTATCAAGCCTCTACAAAGTTACCAATTCACTTCAATATGAGTACCTAAAGCAACGCCCCTCATTCCTAGTTCACCATTTTATGTTCTTTGTAGCCCGTTGAATACTGAATCCTCCCACTCCCATAGGCTTGATATAGGAGCCACCCGTTTCCTGCAGTCCGTGGGTTAAATATCATGTAGTAGTAAAGAAGTCTTCATGTTTGAATCTTGTTGAAATCTTCTATGTGAGGAATAAGAGTATTTCATCATACTCTCAATGTGTATTACACCAGACAACATTACAAAATGACAACTAGGCAGAATTAAAGAGCAGAGCAGAGAGATAGCACTGATAAGAAAAGAACCTAATTGACTTAATTATACATGTGCATTGCAGATATTCTTTGCAACTTAATTTTATACATATACAGCAGTACAGTTTTTAACTGAACTGTTCAGTTTTTGAAGTTTTTAGAGCCATAAAAAACTGAATGTACAGATTTTGGGGAAAATAGTATTAGGGTCTAATGCCAATTAATTGATTCCGGTACAGTAAGTAGTCGTAGATGATTTGTGATTTGGTTCGATTTTGGGTGAAAATCTGTCAAAATAAAAGCAATCATGAGCAGAACAGTGTCAGCCAGGGGCCCTGAGGCAGGCCACTGGACCCCTTACTCCAGGGAGCTCCACCCCCACCACCGGCGGCGTTGGTGGCGTTGACGCTCCCTGGACCCCCTGCCAATATCAATTTGCGCGTTCACTTTTCTGAATTCCAAATGTTGGCAAGTATGTATACATGTATACAAAATTAGGTTGCAAAGAATATCTACAATATAGTATATACTTGTATTATTAAACAGATAGGGATGAATTATTCAAGTTTTATGTATTATTAAAGGATATGATTGTTATGATAATTACTTGTTTACCTATTTCTTCACAATGGTATGTTGATGGTCCTTTCCAAAGCAGTAAAGTGTCTGGTGAAATGGACGCCTTCCCCCACATATGTGTCATTTATTTTTCGAAAGATATAAGAATTGATTTATGTAATGGCAATATTCTCTAAGAGAGAAAAGATGTAAAATTATATTTTTATACAAAATAAATCATTGATGCTTATGTATGATGAGGTTGTGTATGTTCATATATCACTTGTTTTCATGAAGAGATGAATGCATGGCATATGTTTACAGGTGGAGAAGGTGATCTGACAATGCTCCTACGACATTTGCACCAACAACCTTTCAATTTTTTTCTCTCCAAATGAATAAGATAGGAGAGAGCCATGAGAGAGAGAGAGAGCACTGAGAAGATTAAAGATAGAGAGGGACATAAGAGGATGAGGAAGAGATTGGGGGGGGGGGGCATTGAGGAGATTAAGGAAAAAGAGAGGGGGAGATAAGATGATGAGGGAGGGTAGGAGAGAGACAGATCTGATCAGAGAGAGAGAGAGCATTGAGGAGATTAAAGATAAAGAGAGAGGGGAGATAAGAGGATGAGGAAGAGATGGAGAATAGGAGAGAGAGAGAGGGGGGGGGGCATTGAGGAGATTAAGTATAAAGAGAGGGGGAGATAAGAGGATGAGGGAGGGTAGGAGAGAGACAGATCTGATGAGAGAGAGAGCATTGAGGAAATTAAAGATAAAGAGAGGGGAGATAAGAGGATGAGGAGGAGATGGAGAATAGGAGAGAGAGAGAGAGAGAGCATTGGGGAGATATGAAGAGGATGAGGAAGAGATACAGGATAGGAGATAGAAAGCAATGAGGAGATCGAGGATAAAGAGAGGGGGATGAGGAAGAGATAGAGGATAGGAAAGAGAGCATTTAGGAGATAAGTATAAAGAGAGGGGGAGATAAGAAGAGGATGAGGAAGAGATACAGGATAGGAGATAGAAAGCATTGAGGAGATCGAGGATAAAGAGAGGGGGATGAGGAAGAGATAGAGGATAGGAAAGAGAAAGCATTGAGGAGATCGAGGATAAAGAGAGGGGGATGAGGAAGAGATAGAGGATAGGAAAGAGAGAGCATTGAGGAGATCGAGGATAAAGAAAGGGGGATGAGGAAGAGATAGAGGATAGGAAAGAGAAAGCATTGAGGAGATCGAGGATAAAGAGAGGGGGATGAGGAAGAGATAGAGGATAGGAAAGAGAGAGCATTGAGGAGATCAAGGATAAAGAGAGGGGGATGAGGAAGAGATAGAGGATAGGAAAGAGAGAGCATTGAGGAGATCGAGGATAAAGAGAGGGGGATGAGGAAGAGATATAGGATAGGAAAGAGAGAGCATTGAGGAGATCGAGGATAAAGAAAGGGGGATGAGGAAGAGATAGAGGATAGGAAAGAGAAAGCATTGAGGAGATCGAGGATAAAGAGAGGGGGATGAGGAAGAGATAGAGGATAGGAAAGAGAGAGCATTGAGGAGATCAAGGATAAAGAGAGGGGGATGAGGAAGAGATAGAGGATAGGAAAGAGAAAGCATTGAGGAGATCGAGGATAAAGAGAGGGGGATGAGGAAGAGATAGAGGATAGGAAAGAGAAAGCATTGAGGAGATCGAGGATAAAGAGAGGGGGATGAGGAAGAGATAGAGGATAGGAGATAGAAAGCATTGAGGAAATCGAGGATAAAGAGAGGGGGATGAGGAAGAATTATAGGATAGGAAAGAGAGAGCATTGAGGAGATCGAGGATAAAGAGAGGGGGATGAGGAAGAGATAGAGGATAGGAAAGAGAGAGCATTGAGGAGATCGAGGATAAAGAAAGGGGGATGAGGAAGAGATAGAGGATAGGAAAGAGAGAGCATTGAGGAGATCGAGGATAAAGAGAGGGGGATGAGGAAGAGATAGAGGATAGGAAAGAGAAAGCATTGAGGAGATCGAGGATAAAGAGAGGGGGATGAGGAAGAGATAGAGGATAGGAAAGAGAAAGCATTGAGGAGATCGAGGATAAAGAGAGGGGGATGAGGAAGAGATAGAGGATAGGAAAGAGAAAGCATTGAGGAGATCGAGGATAAAGAGAGGGGGATGAGGAAGAGATAGAGGATAGGAGATAGAAAGCATTGAGGAAATCGAGGATAAAGAGAGGGGGATGAGGAAGAGATATAGGATAGGAAAGAGAGAGCATTGAGGAGATCGAGGATAAAGAGAGGGGGATGAGGAAGAGATAGAGGATAGGAAAGAGAGAGCATTGAGGAGATCGAGGATAAAGAAAGGGGGATGAGGAAGAGATAGAGGATAGGAAAGAGAGAGCATTGAGGAGATCGAGGATAAAGATAGAGGATAGGAAAGAGAAAGCATTGAGGAGATCGAGGATAAAGAGAGGGGGATGAGGAAGAGATATAGGATAGGAAAGAGAGAGCATTGAGGAGATCGAGGATAAAGAGAGGGGGATGAGGAAGAGATAGAGGATAGGAAAGAGAGAGCATTGAGGAGATCGAGGATAAAGAAAGGGGGATGAGGAAGAGATAGAGGATAGGAAAGAGAGAGCATTGAGGAGATCGAGGATAAAGAGAGGGGGATGAGGAAGAGATAGAGGATAGGAAAGAGAAAGCATTGAGGAGATCGAGGATAAAGAGAGGGGGATGAGGAAGAGATAGAGGATAGGAAAGAGAAAGCATTGAGGAGATCGAGGATAAAGAGAGGGGGATGAGGAAGAGATAGAGGATAGGAAAGAGAAAGCATTGAGGAGATCGAGGATAAAGAGAGGGGGATGAGGAAGAGATAGAGGATAGGAAAGAGAAAGCATTGAGGAGATCGAGGATAAAGAGAGGGGGATGAGGAAGAGATAGAGGATAGGAGATAGAAAGCATTGAGGAAATCGAGGATAAAGAGAGGGGGATGAGGAAGAGATATAGGATAGGAAAGAGAGAGCATTGAGGAGATCGAGGATAAAGAGAGGGGGATGAGGAAGAGATAGAGGATAGGAAAGAGAAAGCATTGAGGAGATCGAGGATAAAGAGAGGGGGATGAGGAAGAGATAGAGGATAGGAGAGAGAGAGCATTGAGGAGATCGAGGATAAAGAGAGGGGGATGAGGAAGAATTATAGGATAGGAGAGAGAGAGAGAGCATTGAGGAGATCAAGAATAAAGAGAGAGTGGGATAAAAAGGGGATGAGGAAGAGATAGAGGGTAGGGGAGAGAGAGAATGGAGATTAAGGATAAAGAGGAGAGAAAAGGAGGGGATGAGGAAGAGACAAAGGATAGGAGAGAGACAGATGAGATAGAGAGAGAGAGAGAGAGCATAGAGAGGGGGAGATAAGAGGATTAGGAAGAGAATACACTGCAAGATAGAACTCTCCATAGAGGACGGAGAGAGAGAGAGAGAGAGAGAGAGAGAGGGGAGGGGGAGAAAGGGTGGTTGGAACACAGAGAATACAATACAATACAGAGATAGGGAGAAAGGGGTGGAACAATTGAGAATACAGCACAGAAAAATCAATGGTATTCGGAGCACAGATATGAGGGGTGGCGCCCCATCAGAAGGGATATGTCACATTGAATGGGTAGTGTAAGAGAGAAAGGAGCAGACAACTTGGTGGAGGGATCAGTGAATATAGTAGAGGTAGTGGGATATAGATAGAACACAGGATAAAAGGGATAGAGAGCATATGTTAAAGAGACCATGAAGTGAAGAGAAATTAATATGGAAGAGAAAGAGTTGAAGTGCGATAGAAAGAGAGAGAGAGAGAGAGTTTCCTCACAAAATATCTCGGAGACCTAGCTAACGAGATAGTATTTTTTTTCTTTCATCTCTTGTAGTCAATGCATTGAATGCCATATCTTTAAAAAAATATATTCCCGATTTACTTAGACCAATGGCGGATCGAGTGGGTGGGGGCTTGTCACATCTTTGATGGGCTAGTGCATCCCGCTCCCGTCATCTTCTATAGGGAGACAAAGTGATCAGACAAAGATCCAGGTTTGTTATATTTCAAGAACAATTTAAGACAAAACTAATACTGAATTTCTGAAGGTTCGTTACTCCGACGGTTCGAAATTTCGAAGTTTCATAATTCCGAAAATGAAAAATTATGAACTCTATTTCATTTTCGAAATTACGAACCTTCGGAGAAATGAATGAAATGTTCGGAATTATGAACCCCTTCTATGGTAAATTTGTGTTTCGGATTTACGAACCTTCTGAAAGCTGACTGTATGAGAAGCCGTCATACACACTAGGACCCCCCCCCCCCCCTTGTGTGTGTGGGGGTGTGTGTGTGTGTGTGTGTGTGTGTATGTATGATTACTATTTTAAAATGATATTTAAGGACGTTCATCAGTTATGTTTGTGCGCACCTCAGCTGCGCATCCTGGCTGATTGTGTTACGTCATCACAACACCGGGAGAGTATTGCGCGCAGTTAAGACAATGGATACGCACATTAAACACAATGCTTAATAATGGGTTCGCAAGTGTGCGCAGTAACAAGAACCCGGTGAAAATAGATGAAATCAATAATTCCGTACCTGTAAAAAATATATATACCAAATATTAACTACCTTGAGCTGAAAGATAACATTCGATGCCCCCTCATGAACTTTCTATAGGCAAAGTTAGTCGTATAGGAAAAATGAAAGGTAGACATGGTAGATGTAATTTGGAATTCATAGTCATGGTCATCTACCTCCCATTTTAATACAATTCCTTAGCACAAAAAGAGAGCTGGAGAAAGAAAGTCAAATATATGCCCAAGAATCATTTGTCTATGCCATATGATTGTCTAATGATCATTATCCCTACAGTCAAAGACATGAGCAAATAGAATAATGAATAAAATGTCACTCAAAACGACTTACAATTTCCTTCTTTTTTATACACTGGTTCGAAAGTGTGTGTAAAATATAGACAACTATAGCTTATGTCGTTACCGTGATTATTATGTTTGAAATACTAGTAGTCGTGAACAGGTGCGCAAAAGTAAGGGTGTCTTACTTTTTTTTTTCCTGGGGAGGGGGGAGGGGGCAAACACTCTGAGGTGCCCCACCTCACAAGAATATGGGTCCACTTCGCACGCTTGCTACCTGCTTACAGCCCTACCCCCCCCCCCCCCCCCCCGACCATGCAAGCACATCCCCGCACCGCCTTTTCTTCCATATTCCGATATATTTTCAAAGTGCGAGGTTTAGAATTTTTCATTTAAAAAATGGAATAATTGAAGCACTGTAATCATCCATTGTTTTTCAATATCCCTCCTTACACCTGAAATAGGGTTATTTTGTTTCTATATTTTGTGTACAAAATTTTAAACACTTTTTGGTATACCGGCACCTCGCTGCCCGAATATGAGGATATTCAGGCGACTCGCTACCAAAATATGAGGATTTTCGGGAACCTTGCAAAATTATTTATTATAAAAATGCGGGGGGGGGGGGGGGGGCGCTGCTAGCACAAAAACCAGTACAAGGACCCCCTTTTTTCAAACTCTCTCCTCCTTCGGTATAATTTTCTCTACAAATGTGGAAACTTTGGTGAAAATGACATGGATTTTGAATGTACAGGAGAGTTATTTTGCACCTATCCCATTCCTAGACAGGTTCCCAGCCAGCCATGCGCAGTTTTTGCGAGTTTTGCGAGTTTTTGACTTTTTCCGCCACGTGAGGGCGCTGCTAGCACACAAACGAGTGCATGGACCCCCATTTTTTAAACTTTCTCCTTTTGCAGTATATAATTCTCTACAAATCTGGAAAAATTTACGGATCTGGCATGGATTTTGAATATACAGTAGAGTTTTTTTCCACCTATCCCATTCCCAGAGAGGTTCCCAGCTAGCCATGCGCAGGTTTTGCGAGTTTTGCGAGTTTTTGACTTTTTTCGCCACGTGTGGGCCCTGCTAGCACAAAAACGAGTGCATGGACCCCCATTTTTTAAACTTTCTCCTTCTGCAGTATATAATTCTCTACAAATATGGAAAAATTTACGGATCTGACATGGATTTTGAATGTACAGTATAGTTTTTTTCGAACCCATCCCATTCCTAGACAGGTTCTCAGCCAGTTCTTACGATTTTTGCCAGTTTTTGACCTTTTCCGCCAACTGAGGGCGCTGCTAGCATAAAAAGGAGGGCATTGACCCCCATTTTTAAAACTTTCTCGTCCTTCAGTATACTTTTCTCTACAAATCTGGAAAGTTTGAAGAATATGACATGGATTTTGACAGAATAATGGGGATTTGTATATGACATTGGGAATTCTGAGGCCTATCAATGTCCAAAAACCTGCGATGACGTCATTCTACCTGACACCCAATCATGGCACAGTTCAGTGTCCCATAGAAAAAAAGTAAGCACATGGACCTATAATTTTCTATGCGTATTTGGGCTTCTCATGGACCAAAGTAACTGTATGCAAAGTTTGGTGAAAATGACATGGATTTGACTTTAACTGTGGAACGTCCTTAAGTGTAAAGAAAATGGGCACGGACACTGTGAGAGCTGCATGTTACCTGTTGAAGTTACCCCCCCCCCCCCCCTCCTTTTTTTTTTGTGTTCTCCTCCTCATTAATTTTCAAGCCTTTTCCCTCTTCTGAATTCATAGCGACGCTTGGTTTCCTTCCTGTTACAGAATTTCAGCCCCCTGTGTCATTTTCCTCCATTGATTTGTACACAGTCAATGCGCCAGTTTACCTACCCAACGCTGTTGGGCGCCCTTCCCCTGGCCGTTTCATCGTACCCTGTACAAAATCGAGAGAGTGTCATATCTTCCCTTTTCACGATCTTTGGTTTTAACAGCGGCTCCGCCGTGCGGAGGGGGCGGAATATTCAACACCCACCTATTTAATCGCCTTTGATTTATTGGTATAATTACTGCCAAACTTCCTTTTTGACAGTCGAATTATTTTAATCCAACGATGGCTGTTTGATAGAGCAAAATAGGTCTATCGAACAAAGTTATATATACGTCTTTGATCCTGCCAATCCAATCCAGTCAGGGTATTTATAAAGCGCCAATATCTATAGTTGCCTAATCAAAGGCGCTGTTGAGACTGAAAAACTATCAAATGTCTGTTCATGATTCTAAATTGGGATAGACGAGAATATATGACTAGTTGTAAGCAATCTGAAATAGGTATGTCTTGAGTTGAGTTCTGTCAACAGGATAGCGTAGCCAGCTACGGGGTAATAAGGGGATATCACACCCTCCTATTCAAAATATCTGTCCGAAAGTTCACAACATTTCCTGTTTGCGAATTTGTAGATTTTTGCATTGTTTGCTGGATGGAAGTTCGCTCACTTTTCAAACAAAAAGTTCCGACCAGGCCTCTGTCTGTATTACTGGATATAATTATTTGTAAATTGAAGATGTGTCGTAGTCGAATGGTTTAAATGCTGTCTTGACTGGAGATTCGTGGGTTCTATCCCGGCATGTGCCATGTCTTTGAGCAAGGCAGTTTATTGAAATTGCTCCTCTCCACCCAGGTGTTCAAGTCAATGTGATTGGATTAGCATGTGTGCGCGCCCGTATAAAGGCGACTGGCTTTATATACGGGCGCGCACACATGCTAATCTATGCTAATCCAATCACACTGACTTGAACACCGTATAAAGGCGACTGGCTTGAATGCTCCTCAGTTTAGTGGACAAGGTGTGTGCATTGTATGTCGAGGGCAAGCCTGAATCCGATGACGGGGTAAGAATCTGTATCATAAAGCACTTAGAAAACATCGTAGGCGCTAAATCCAAATTGATATCATTGTTAAGTAATGATTGATCGAAATGTCTTTGAGCTTTGATAGGGCCACGACTGGATTGAGCTTTCAATTTGGCAATTCGCCTTTAGAAAGTAAAGAGTAAGAACTCTTTATATCACTCGCTTGGGGTCTGAAAAAATAGCCGAGTTTGTACGTGTTGTAATGTCAAAATCTGCTCGCATCATTGAAAGAGTAAATAGTAAAGGAGAAAAGTAAAAGAGTAAAATTTAAAGACAAAAACCGAATGCATGTATTAGGCGAATGGTACGTGCAGTAAAGCATATTTGACTGGACTAAACCGGAGAGGTCATTGTAAAAAAAATGAATAAAATGAAAAAACAAAGACACTTCCCTGAGAGATAGGCTACCACTGAAAGGTAGATTACACTAGTAAAATTGATTATTGACATGATAAAGTACCCTATCCAGTATCAATACAGCTATTACTGTCTCAAAAGAAAAAAGAAAGACAGAGAAAAGTAAAGAAAATGAAAGTAGATTAGTACTCCCTCGAAAACGGTGTCTGCAGCCTAAGCTATGTCAGTCAACATTCTATACCCCAGTCGTCTGACGTCATTATAATGTTAACTTCCTATTGGATCCGATCCTGTCACGTGTGATGACATGCTCCTATCCGATGATATAAACCGATCTACATTCAGTTACTCTTCGAAAGGCTAGAAGGCCGGATGCTACAAAGTTTCCATTCCGAACAATTTCCCCAGGCTGCGTGCTGATTGTGCTCCATCTCTCATGACCGGTAAGTAAATCGTTTTTTATTGTTTTCTTTTATTAATGATCAGGTAAAGACATTATTGATTTATTACTAATCTTCATTTGATTATTTCTTCCTCTTTTTCATTCTTTCTTTTTTCTTCTCCCTCCCACCCCCCCCCCTTTTTTTTCATTTTTGCTTTACTTTAAAAGATTTTCCATCTTTTAACTTTCCTTCAGGTTCTCTCAGGGTTTCGGATCTTACTCTAACCTGTAATTGGTTTTTATTTTAGAATATCGAGTGAATTCCACATTATACAACGTATTTTCAGTTACTGCATATTTTCCTGAGACTGTTCTTCAACCGAAATACATTCTTCATCCATAAGAAACTATGGGGGGGGGGGGGGGGGGGGGGGTCGTCAAAATTATTTTTTTTTCTGATTTTATTTTTGTCAATTCCAGAATAACAAGAAATGAGCTACAGCTTGTCAAAGCTCGATGGGACGGGGCTGGGAGAAACATTTATTTTCGTATCCATTACGGAAAATATGTCAACTTTACCAGCCATACAAAACTTGTTTTTGGGGTGTGGGTGCGTGTACGTGTATGTTTGGGGGCGCAAAGAAAGAAAAAAAAATCGTCAATTTTTGCATACATCCTGCGCCGCCACTGATTAATAAGGAAAAATTGTCTCCCTGCCTCAACCCCACCCCAGACCACATTCATAAAGATTTTGAATGTATTTCTTATTTGTGACGGTTTCATTAGTTTATTTTTTAATTTTTTTTTAAAATCTTAACGTGAAAATTACAACGGCTCATAAAAATATTTTTATACCACGCATTTAAGGACATGTTGAATTTTTAAAATTACAATTTTCTATTCTTTTTTATATATTCTGTAGTAATTTATATGTTGCTTCCGAATTCTAATATCTTCTGATGTTATTGAAAAGATGTTTGGTAATACAGAATCGGAAAATGGCGCTGAAGAGAGACATTCTTGCGGTATACTCTGATGAGTGCAAGACGAAAAGCTTCACTATGTCTCTCTTCAACGTCATTTACAATGTTATTATTCCTGAATATAAAAAATGGGGGGCCAGTGATACAATGTTTGTTTAAAGTATAACATTATAATTGAACGTGTTACTCTCACAGTGGAGGATGATGTGTTTAAATAAATGGTTTAACCCTGTAAAACCGGCTCCCCCGAGGCGACGTTGACTTTAGGACCTCGTTAGTTATGTACCGACACAATCGAAATGACGCCTCGTATATGAACCGGGCTGTATAGATCTGTCAAAAATCGGAGGAGGTACATGCAGAACCCTTTCTCCTTCCATGGTAGGCATTATCACCCCCTCCCCCCTCTCGCTCTTTCTGCTTCTAATTTGCCATTCTATATGAGCAGACGGCGGGGGGGGGGGGGGGGGGGGGGGAGAAGAGGGGGAGGGGGGGGGGCTATACTACCTTCTCCATGCTTCCCCTGCCTTATGTCATTGTGTTAGAATGATGAGGTAGGTAATGCCATTGTGTATCATTTGTCCTAATTTTCTGCTGAGAACCAGAAGGGCGATAATCTAAAGGAAACCAAAACCCAAAGAGAGAATCAATGTTATTGGAAAGTGAAAATTCAGAGAAGCACTTTACAAAAAGTTTCATTAAAATTGGTTAAAAAATGAGAGAGTTATGGAAGTTTGAAAAGTCTCGTTTTACTTTCTATGGGGATCCTCAAATTGGCAAAATTGCTTCAAAATGGCAGATTTTGTGAACAACTCTCCATTTGTTTTGTACACAGATTTTCAGATTTTCCCCATTATCTTTCAAGATGCAGTTAATCTCCTTCTGAGCTCAACATATATAATGGGAAAATGTATTTTACACCACATATGTCGAGTTCAGGAGGAGACAAGGAGCACCCTGAGAGATAATGGGGAAAAGGAAGAACAGTAATGTTCTATAATCATTGCTGAATTGGGCTTTCCTTCGATTTGAATTGTTATCTATGTGCATGTTTTTCTATCATTGTAAATATATTTTGTGTATTTTTATCTGATTTCGGAAATAGAAACAAACAATTTGTTTAAATATAAAATTGACGACCCCCCCCCCCCCCCCCGGCTCTTAGCAGACCTTTTTTTTTATATCGATGCACAGGTTATACATCATCATGGCAAGCACACGTCGAAGACATTCTGTTAAGCTTTGGTCCATCCTATGTATGCAGCTGACCACCATTCTGTGCTTCACTGCCCCCGCGCCGGATCACCTCTGCCGATATTGTCGTTGCCGAGATGACAACCAGTGGGTATCATGCAGTGGTGTTATCCAGTTTGGGGCTCAGCTAAAACACACCCTTGAAGATGATGACTTCTCTCATCTGGATTTGGACGTGCCTCCTTC
This sequence comes from Heliocidaris tuberculata, assembly GCA_025618425.1. Lineage (NCBI taxonomy): Eukaryota > Metazoa > Echinodermata > Echinoidea > Camarodonta > Echinometridae > Heliocidaris > Heliocidaris tuberculata. The sequence goes on from CM046836.1 coordinate 19,881,039, forward strand.
GGAAATATCACCTGATCTTTTCAAGGATATCATCAACGTTACTGATCTAATATTAAGTCATAACGGCCTTACGTACATTGACAACCGGCTTTTCAGGAGTTTCCGACGACTTGACGCAATCGACCTCTCCAACAACGCCCTCTCCATGGTTCCAGTGTTCCACAGTCAGACACCTCTTCGTTCACTTCGACTTGGATTTAATAATATTCGCAGCCTTCCGGGCGACCTGAAACACCATGTTCCAAGTTGAACACTCTGCAGTTGAATCACAACAAAATTAGATCTGTTCATGCAAGTAGCCTGCCGAAGGAGCTGGAAATGTTGGTCCTGACCTACAACAAAATTGTTGCTATCGACAAGACGACACTGTCTGGTCTTGCAAAACTGCATACCGTTTATCTGTCAGGCAACAAAATCTCCTTCATCTCTAGCGGTTCCTTTAATTTGCCCGCTTTGGAACAAGTAGATATGAGCAGCAACAGAATTAGTGAAATCCATCCTGATGCATTTTCCCCGGCGCTGACCATTCTCTATATCAATGACAATATACTGTCCGATTTGTCCAATCTTGACGGACTGTCTTCTTTACGGTTTTTAGACATCTCCGATCAAAACGGCGCCACCAAACTTCGACATTTCCCCCGTCTTAGTAATATTACAAAGTTGGTGATAACTCTTAACCACAATCCCGATGTAATCCCCGCAGTTTTAACTCACGCACCTAGGCTGTCCCAACTCCAAGCAACCGATGGTGAAATACAGAGTATTACCCTGTCAAAACATACATCCCTTAAATTCCTGATCCTAAACTCCAACGCTTTAATGTACATCAGAAACCTGACGCTCTTGTCCTCTCTCGAGACTCTATACGCCAATTCTAATTTGATGACGTCTATTCCCCACCTAGTTGGACTTCATAATCTGAAAACGATATATTTAGAAGAAAACAAAATTGTCACTGTATCACTCTCTGATCTGAAAGACTTACCCAAGCTAGAAACTATAAAGTTATCTCGGAACAATATAACATCTATTTCAGGCGACTTTCGTGCAACAAATCTGCAAGCAATTTTCTTGTCTGGAAACCGATTGTGCAAATTTTCATCTCGCGCCTTTTTTAGCTTTCCCAAATTACAGAATCTCGTACTAGCCGAAAATCCGATAACGAGCGAACATCCAATTCAATTTCACCCTTACTTAAAATCCCTTGATTTGAAACACACAAAGCTAAAAACGGTTGATTCTGAATCATTCAGAGAATTGCATTCTCTGACTATACTTATGCTTTCAAGTAATCTGATATCCCAAATTGTTGGCATTGCTCCCCTTCGCAGTCTGCTCATTTTACGGTTAGATAACAATCCATTAAACTTCATTGAAAATCACGTCACTCAATCTCTACCAAGTCTGCGGGAGCTGTCCATAACAAACACAAAACTTGTGGTCTTCCCGGCAGTGCAAGGTACATTTCCTGATATGAATAAGATTCTCTTAAGAGGAAATTATCTTACTAGAATACCAAGGGAAATAGCTCACAATTTTCCGAATTTAAAAGTTCTTGACTTATCTCATAACCTGATTGATAAATTTGAGCCCGACACATTTGCACAGTTTACCAACATCGGCAAATTTTCTATTTTGGACAATCGAATACCTCACTACGATACGGATGTTACAGAGAACCTGCGGTTGGTACATCTTAACTTCGGTTCCGACTACACAGAATCCGTTTCTGAGAGAATGTACGACATTCTGAATGAACTCGAAATTGTTGGAATACGAGGATCCGCCTCTCTACGGGTACCCGCGCATGTTCTGAGCAAACCACTTTCCAGTTTCAAAATTAGCGGAGTTAGCGTTCATGATCAGGACAGTGAAGACAATGCTTGCACCATGCTTCCAGGAGAGAGTTTAGCCATAAAGGAAGCCGTGCTGAATGCCTCTACGTTTTCTACCTTCCTTAGACAATTTAAAACACTTTACGCTTTTAATATCAAGCTTCTCGAAGATATAAGCTTCGACAGCAGAACAATGCATAGCGCAAGGTTACTGAATTTTTATTACAAGAAGTCCCGACTCACCGCACTTCCCCAAGTCTTTGCGCCTTACCTAACCAATTTGGGCGTTACCGATAATCTCCTGGTAGCATTTAACGTGGCCGACTTAACTAAGTTTTATCCTAGATTAGACTCCCTTGATCTCTCAAACAATCACATCAGGGTTCTCTCGGGTTGTGGTGTTAAAGGCATGTCCCACCCTCTCCGCATTCTAGACCTCACGGGCAATGATCTAGAAAGATTTTCTGCTTGGAAGTGTGAAAACGGTTTCAAGATCCTAGCAGATTTGTATTTTCTGTCTCTGAATGACAACAATCTGTCATATCTGGAAGACGAGATTATTCCAAAGGCCTATCCTGACCGAGCTCCTTTCAAAACAAATGTCTTCGCAGAGGGAAACGCACTTATCTGTGACTGTCACCAGCGTTGGTTAGTTGAAAACGGGAAGGGCATCACATTCCCAAACGCGAAATGTTCTGCACCACAGCGACATGCCGGCAAATATATTACGACTTTGTTGAAAGAAGATTTTCCTTGCCAGCTTTCTGTTATGGAAAGGGATTTCTGCTTCATTTCGAACGACTCCGGTGTCTTGGTGGTTTGTCCGGTAACATCCTATCCCTTTACAGCTCAGACAACATGGTTGTATGAATCATCAAGTGACTATGAGAAATGGACTTGGACAGCTGCTGGTTTCAGCAATGACTCGCAGTGGCTCGAGTTGAACATCGAGCGAGAGAACCCCGACGATAACAAACTGGAGATATCTCCGAAATGCCAAGCGAGGGATGAATGGGACTCACTCGAGATAGATGTTCAGTTGGAAATCGCATTTAGCAACGTCGACGAAAACGAAACTATGTCTGTCAAATGCAGTGCTCGTGTGCAAGATACAAATGACGTCATTCAGTCAACAGCCGAGAGCTCTTCAGGGACGGACTTTGTAGAAACGGTGATTAGCTTAAATGCTGGAGATGCTGGAAAATATCTTCAAGCCGATGGACAATTGATTTCATTTGTGCTTGATATAGTCCTTTTCCTGCAGTATTTAATAGCATAAAAACGATTAGCTTCAGTTGGAACTTGAAGAACAAGTAGATTCACCAAGAAAACACAATTCATCATATTCACCTTGCCCAACAATGTGTTGAAAAGGCTAGTGTTAAGTCGGCATATATATCTTAATGAAGAGCTAATTATGTTATAACTTTTCCAGTCAAGAAGATACCAAGACTAGGATTATTCACCGATTATTAAGGGCATAGATCTATACCATAAGGTTTTGCTTAATATGGATAAAAGGTTGCGGCGTCGGCTTACGGGCATATAAATCCAACGTCCACATAATATGTCTATGATTACACACTACAGCTACTGCTGCTGTTGCTGCAACTGCACTATTATTACTACTACTACTACTACTACTACTACTACTACTACTACTACTATTACTACTTTTACTACTACTACTACTAGTAGTAGTACTACTACTACTACTACTACTACTACTACTACTACTACTACTTCTACTACTACTACTACTACTACTACTACTTCTACTACTACTACTACTACTACTACTACTACTACTACTTCTACTACTACTACTACTACTACTACTACTACTACTACTACTACTACAACTACTACTATTACTACTACATTTGCTATGTCATCTACCAGCTACCGTGCTCCTGCTTCTACTACTATTTTAAATGCCTGTACTACTACAACTAATATTACTACTACTACTACTACTACTACTACTACTACTACTACTACTACTACTACCACCACCACAACTTCTACTATCAAAACTACTACAGTACTACTACTTATAATTTTACCACTAAATTTACTACATGTACTACTACTTCACATATTACTACTATCCTGACCGAGCTCCTTTCAAAACAAATGTCTTCGCAGAGGGAAACGCACTTATCTGTGACTGTCACCAGCGTTGGTTAGTTGAAAACGGGAAGGGCATCACATTCCCAAACGCGAAATGTTCTGCACCACAGCGACATGCCGGCAAATATATTACGACTTTGTTGAAAGAAGATTTTCCTTGCCAGCTTTCTGTTATGGAAAGGGATTTCTGCTTCATTTCGAACGACTCCGGTGTCTTGGTGGTTTGTCCGGTAACATCCTATCCCTTTACAGCTCAGACAACATGGTTGTATGAATCATCAAGTGACTATGAGAAATGGACTTGGACAGCTGCTGGTTTCAGCAATGACTCGCAGTGGCTCGAGTTGAACATCGAGCGAGAGAACCCCGACGATAACAAACTGGAGATATCTCCGAAATGCCAAGCGAGGGATGAATGGGACTCACTCGAGATAGATGTTCAGTTGGAAATCGCATTTAGCAACGTCGACGAAAACGAAACTATGTCTGTCAAATGCAGTGCTCGTGTACAAGATACAAATGACGTCATTCAGTCAACAGCCGAGAGCTCTTCAGGGACGGACTTTGTAGAAACGGTGATTAGCTTAAATGCTGGAGATGCTGGAAAATATCTTCAAGCCGATGGACAATTGATTTCATTTGTGCTTGATATAGTCCTTTTCCTGCAGTATTTAATAGCATAAAAACGATTAGCTTCAGTTGGAACTTGAAGAACAAGTAGATTCACCAAGAAAACACAATTCATCATATTCACCTTGCCCAACAATGTGTTGAAAAGGCTAGTGTTAAGTCGGCATATATATCTTAATGAAGAGCTAATTATGTTATAACTTTTCCAGTCAAGAAGATACCAAGACTAGGATTATTCACCGATTATTAAGGGCATAGATCTATACCATAAGGTTTTGCTTAATATGGATAAAAGGTTGCGGCGTCGGCTTACGGGCATATAAATCCAACGTCCACATAATATGTCTATGATTACACACTACAGCTACTGCTGCTGTTGCTGCAACTGCACTATTATTACTACTACTACTACTACTACTACTACTACTACTACTACTACTACTACTTTTACTACTACTACTACTACTACTAGTACTACTACTACTAGTACTACTACTACTACTACTACTACTTCTACTACTACTACTACTACTACTACTACTTCTACTACTACTACTACTACTACTACTACTACTACTACTTCTACTACTACTACTACTACTACTACTACTACTACTACAACTACTACTATTACTACTACATTTGCTATGTCATCTACCAGCTACCGTGCTCCTGCTTCTACTACTATTTTAAATGCCTGTACTACTACAACTAATATTACTACTACTACTACTACTACTACTACTACTACTACTACCACCACCACAACTTCTACTAACAAAACTACTACAGTACTACTACTTATAATTTTACCACTAAATTTACTACATGTACTACTACTTCACATATTACTACTATCCTGACCGAGCTCCTTTCAAAACAAATGTCTTCGCAGAGGGAAACGCACTTATCTGTGACTGTCACCAGCGTTGGTTAGTTGAAAACGGGAAGGGCATCACATTCCCAAACGCGAAATGTTCTGCACCACAGCGACATGCCGGCAAATATATTACGACTTTGTTGAAAGAAGATTTTCCTTGCCAGCTTTCTGTTATGGAAAGGGATTTCTGCTTCATTTCGAACGACTCCGGTGTCTTGGTGGTTTGTCCGGTAACATCCTATCCCTTTACAGCTCAGACAACATGGTTGTATGAATCATCAAGTGACTATGAGAAATGGACTTGGACAGCTGCTGGTTTCAGCAATGACTCGCAGTGGCTCGAGTTGAACATCGAGCGAGAGAACCCCGACGATAACAAACTGGAGATATCTCCGAAATGCCAAGCGAGGGATGAATGGGACTCACTCGAGATAGATGTTCAGTTGGAAATCGCATTTAGCAACGTCGACGAAAACGAAACTATGTCTGTCAAATGCAGTGCTCGTGTGCAAGATACAAATGACGTCATTCAGTCAACAGCCGAGAGCTCTTCAGGGACGGACTTTGTAGAAACGGTGATTAGCTTAAATGCTGGAGATGCTGGAAAATATCTTCAAGCCGATGGACAATTGATTTCATTTGTGCTTGATATAGTCCTTTTCCTGCAGTATTTAATAGCATAAAAACGATTAGCTTCAGTTGGAACTTGAAGAACAAGTAGATTCACCAAGAAAACACAATTCATCATATTCACCTTGCCCAACAATGTGTTGAAAAGGCTAGTGTTAAGTCGGCATATATATCTTAATGAAGAGCTAATTATGTTATAACTTTTCCAGTCAAGAAGATACCAAGACTAGGATTATTCACCGATTATTAAGGGCATAGATCTATACCATAAGGTTTTGCTTAATATGGATAAAAGGTTGCGGCGTCGGCTTACGGGCATATAAATCCAACGTCCACATAATATGTCTATGATTACACACTACAGCTACTGCTGCTGTTGCTGCAACTGCACTATTATTACTACTACTACTACTACTACTACTACTACTACTACTACTACTACTTTTACTACTACTACTACTACTACTACTAGTACTACTACTACTAGTACTACTAGTACTACTACTACTACTTCTACTACTACTACTACTACTACTACTTCTACTACTACTACTACTACTACTGCTACTACTACTACTACTTCTACTACTACTACTACTACTACTACTACTACAACTACTACTATTACTACTACATTTGCTATGTCATCTACCAGCTACCGTGCTCCTGCTTCTACTACTATTTTAAATGCCTGTACTACTACAACTAATATTACTACTACTACTACTACTACTACTACTACTACTACCACCACCACAACTTCTACTAACAAAACTACTACAGTACTACTACTTATAATTTTACCACTAAATTTACTACATGTACTACTACTTCACATATTACTACTATCCTGACCGAGCTCCTTTCAAAACAAATGTCTTCGCAGAGGGAAACGCACTTATCTGTGACTGTCACCAGCGTTGGTTAGTTGAAAACGGGAAGGGCATCACATTCCCAAACGCGAAATGTTCTGCACCACAGCGACATGCCGGCAAATATATTACGACTTTGTTGAAAGAAGATTTTCCTTGCCAGCTTTCTGTTATGGAAAGGGATTTCTGCTTCATTTCGAACGACTCCGGTGTCTTGGTGGTTTGTCCGGTAACATCCTATCCCTTTACAGCTCAGACAACATGGTTGTATGAATCATCAAGTGACTATGAGAAATGGACTTGGACAGCTGCTGGTTTCAGCAATGACTCGCAGTGGCTCGAGTTGAACATCGAGCGAGAGAACCCCGACGATAACAAACTGGAGATATCTCCGAAATGCCAAGCGAGGGATGAATGGGACTCACTCGAGATAGATGTTCAGTTGGAAATCGCATTTAGCAACGTCGACGAAAACGAAACTATGTCTGTCAAATGCAGTGCTCGTGTGCAAGATACAAATGACGTCATTCAGTCAACAGCCGAGAGCTCTTCAGGGACGGACTTTGTAGAAACGGTGATTAGCTTAAATGCTGGAGATGCTGGAAAATATCTTCAAGCCGATGGACAATTGATTTCATTTGTGCTTGATATAGTCCTTTTCCTGCAGTATTTAATAGCATAAAAACGATTAGCTTCAGTTGGAACTTGAAGAACAAGTAGATTCACCAAGAAAACACAATTCATCATATTCACCTTGCCCAACAATGTGTTGAAAAGGCTAGTGTTAAGTCGGCATATATATCTTAATGAAGAGCTAATTATGTTATAACTTTTCCAGTCAAGAAGATACCAAGACTAGGATTATTCACCGATTATTAAGGGCATAGATCTATACCATAAGGTTTTGCTTAATATGGATAAAAGGTTGCGGCGTCGGCTTACGGGCATATAAATCCAACGTCCACATAATATGTCTATGATTACACACTACAGCTACTGCTGCTGTTGCTGCAACTGCACTATTATTACTACTACTACTACTACTACTACTACTACTACTACTACTACTACTACTTCTACTACTACTACTACTACTAGTACTACTACTACTACTAGTACTACTACTACTACTACTACTACTACTACTTCTACTACTACTACTACTACTACTACTACTACTTCTACTACTACTACTACTACTACTACTACTACTACTACTTCTACTACTACTACTACTACTACTACTACTACTACTACTACAACTACTACTATTACTACTACATTTGCTATGTCATCTACCAGCTACCGTGCTCCTGCTTCTACTACTATTTTAAATGCCTGTACTACTACAACTAATATTACTACTACTACTACTACTACTACTACTACTACTACTACTACTACCACCACCACAACTTCTACTATCAAAACTACTACAGTACTACTACTTATAATTTTACCACTAAATTTACTACATGTACTACTACTTCACATATTACTACTATCCTGACCGAGCTCCTTTCAAAACAAATGTCTTCGCAGAGGGAAACGCACTTATCTGTGACTGTCACCAGCGTTGGTTAGTTGAAAACGGGAAGGGCATCACATTCCCAAACGCGAAATGTTCTGCACCACAGCGACATGCCGGCAAATATATTACGACTTTGTTGAAAGAAGATTTTCCTTGCCAGCTTTCTGTTATGGAAAGGGATTTCTGCTTCATTTCGAACGACTCCGGTGTCTTGGTGGTTTGTCCGGTAACATCCTATCCCTTTACAGCTCAGACAACATGGTTGTATGAATCATCAAGTGACTATGAGAAATGGACTTGGACAGCTGCTGGTTTCAGCAATGACTCGCAGTGGCTCGAGTTGAACATCGAGCGAGAGAACCCCGACGATAACAAACTGGAGATATCTCCGAAATGCCAAGCGAGGGATGAATGGGACTCACTCGAGATAGATGTTCAGTTGGAAATCGCATTTAGCAACGTCGACGAAAACGAAACTATGTCTGTCAAATGCAGTGCTCGTGTGCAAGATACAAATGA